>CAVNZK010000025.1:600000-1032299 GCA_963693345.1 Pieris melete
TAATAGTGTATAAAGTAGTTTATATTAATGAAACAGAAAATCTACGATTTAGTAGCAACTACAATTAGTATTTTAGATATAGAGCCCGGATATAAATGAACCAAAAAACATTTTTATTTAGCAAATCTTTATACGTCCAATATATTCCAATTTTCTTAATAATTATAACTAAGTATTTTTCTATTAAGTGCACTATGACGCATAACATAATTATAACTTTAATATTTAATAATATGTAGATGTACCTTATAAAGTATTAAAATAATGGTATATAACACCAAACAGTTTATATTAAAGTATATCAAAGTATGAATATCTAGGAATAGCCTTAGTTTTATTAAGAAAATATTCGTGTTATTCGTATTGTTGAAGTATGCAGAACTACCAAAGCATTGTTTTTAAATACTCTGGAAATATGCTGCTTCAAAACTGTCTTCAACTAAATATTAATTTCAATTTAACGATATTTTGTAGCCATGAGAATTGTAATAATACGATTAATTCGTTCATATCATAAACAATCAAATGTTTGGTGCGTATTAATAATGCTTCGATTATTTATAATTCCTAACTTTAGATTAAAGTACCTTACTGTAATACAGGAGTATTTATATTGAAGTACTTACCTACTGAAGTGATGACTGTGATATACTTGTATATTATGAAGTATGTATTAGTAAAATATCTAAGGTATTGTGTTGTTTTATTTGTACCTTGTGTGTTGTAATTTTAAGAACAAAATTGCGTATTTCAAGCGTAAATTTAAGGTCTGGTTCGATTATTTAGCTTTTATTTTTATTTGCTACGAGTCTACATCACAAGAATTCCCTAGGAGACCGGCATCGGTACAAATAATAGCATTTGTAATCTTGTACTAGAATAAAAATTCCTTTTCTATAAAACTACCAAGTCTTAAAGAAGGTAAGAGGTAAAAGAACATTTTCCAAAGAATCCTTGTGTATCTTTGCGAAACGATGACTTTATGATTTACTCTGGTGAATGCCTGACAACTTAGGAAAACCTGTACTCCGAAAAAGTGGGCATTCAAAGGACCCATAACAAAGGCCTACCGTGTGATTCAGAATATCTTTCTAAACATTTATAACACTTTAATAAAAAATATCCCTGCAAGAAAGTTTAATAAATATAGATTCGAATAATATTATTGAATCTTTCGCCGTGTCACTCCTTTTCATAGATGTCACCACGGTGACCTATATATGGTATAGCGGTTCTTCCACCACCCGCGTAATCACTTCTCGCCCTTTTTGGCTTGTAATCATGTTCAATTGAATCCTTTGAAAATTCTGAAAAAGCGTACTTATACATTTTTTATGATATGATATCATTGCAGATGGGTCTGTTATACTGAGTTTGCATATAATATATAGCCTGTGTATTTTATTCTCAATTTATTTATAAAATGAGAAAATTTACAATTGTCACGTACTATACTTGTAAAAAAATCTACGCTCTAAAATATAAAAGTATTTCACAAACCCACATATCTTACCACCAAAAGTGTATAGTATATGGTCCAATCAATTTAGCGGCATCATAAAGCCGTAACAAACAAACTATCTCACCATTGTATGCATTATATCCGTAATTCCTACATCATAAATCTTCGGTTATATTTTTGACTGGAATTTTTGTTTTAAATATTACCTCTATATCTGTACTAATAATATACAGAACAGAGTCCATCTATTTAGAAAGGCTATTAGCATCATGCTACGAATTAATTTGATATACTAATAGAAATTATTGATTTTGATGATTTATATTATCAATGAAGGTCTTACTTTCATTGGAATCCCTGTTTCTTCTTCTTGCAAGGAAGTCATCCATTAAAACAAACCCTTTGTAACGAGCCAGCTTTTTCCGTGGAGGCTTTGTTTCTAGCTTAGCCTGACTAGATATTAAAGATGACACCCTTGAACGACATATTTTTATTATAAAAAGTGTGTACTTATTTTTCCAAATTGAACGCGAATTTTTTACCCGCGGACTGCCTGCATAATTCAATTTCACTCTAGTGGGCAAGAAAGAATACTTAGAACGAACGCAATCGCCTAATATCAAATTATTTTTGATTAAACAAGGAATATTGTGGCTTTAACTTCCTAAACTGTTTTATTGATTATTTTCTTAGTAAAGAAGAAGGAACCATCAGCCATCTCTTGCCGCCAAGTTGTTGATTTGTCGATCTGAGACATCTTTTGATTTTCTCACGATATTTTTCTTTACCGTATTAGTTGCGTAAAAACAAAATCAAATAATGCACATCACATGATTGAAAACTGATTGATTCTTTAACTCTGTAACTCTAGACTATTTGTTTAGAAAGTCAATAAACACATTTTACATTAAAAATGCATTCCCGTCACAAACACTTTAGTGCGTAGGATATTTCATAAATTTTATGATCCTATTACTTGAATAATTTCATATGTATGATTAGCGTATGTACTTTACTTCTAAGTTGGTTCGAAACGCCTGCAGTGGTACAAGTTAAACATGCTCAATAGAATACTAACAAGGTGAAAACGTTAAATTTTTAATTAAGAATCCTTTTCACTTACATTTCACCTATCCGTTTCACATCTGCTGCGTTAATTTTAGCTTGCGGGTCCAGAACCAAATATACTTTCGAATAGTCTTGAAGATTTTTAGAATCTACTTCGTATGGTTTACTTTGTTTTAGTTGTAGTAATTTATCTATTTTATTTAGTCCTGGATGTTTAATTTCACTAGTATCGGTCGAGATAGAATTTCCTCTATCATCATGGAATAAATGTTTGTGATGTCTGTTATGTGTGTGATCATTGTGGGTATATAAATCTTCGTCACTGTGGTTGATAGTTTCAACATTCTTTTGTTTTTGTAGGATTTTAAGAATGCGATCCAAATCGGCATTAAACTTCAGACTGTAGGATATTTGTGGTATACATTGTATTGCTGCAAAATCAATTGAATATTACAAAACGGTCTCTATTGAAAAATTTTCATTCAAAACTTAATCCGTCTTTTTTAACCATACCTTGATAAAAAATTTGTTTATCGTAACTTAATACAGAAATAAAACATGAAATTCGTAATAATGTTCACCACTGTGTATAGAAATTCATATTTATTTTACTATAATTTATTTTAAATATTAAAAAAATATCGTTAATACTCTTAAAAGCTTATCCTACTCTGCAAATTCTCTACCAATTAAAGTTATTAAAACTCCAAGGCAACAGATTGAATTAGTCGAAAAAATTTAAGCTGGTTTAAAATCGGCGTGTTGTTTAATTTTCACTTTGTCTTTCGAAATTCGAATTCATAATTTAAGCCGCATTCCACTCACCAAGTAATCCTACTACTAAGCTTAACATTCTGCAGCGCACTGAGAATTGTAATATTTTAGCAGTTACCGATATCGACACGGCAATTTTAAAATTCAATTTTCTCTTATCGGTTTTGGGATTAAAAAAGGTGTCGCGACAACTAATTTTAGACTTAACATGTTCTTATTTATAAAAGTATCGCTCTAGCAGAAAATGTTGTCAAATTTGTTTATTTTTAAAATTATCATTACATAATTTTCAATAACTGCACTTTAAATCGTATATATTTACGAAGAAGTACGGTAAGGTAAGACATTTCATCGGATCCTTCTAAATAATTACACTATTTTCTCTTATAAATAAGGTTATGCCCAATATCTAAAAAATAACTATTAAGCCCCTAAAACAATTCTAGAGTGTGTTTATGTTTAAATGTGTTAGCGTCTTATTAAAATATGTATCAAAATGCATAAACTTAAGCACAAATATAATTTAATTTTCTTAAAAAGTATCCAAATTAAAGAATTTATAAGAATTTTGTACAAAAAGTTTCATAACACTGTTGTCCCTTAGTTTTAATAGAAATCTGTCTCTTTTCATCACTACATAAACATAATTTGAGTAAAAGAGATGTAAGAATATTTAAGTCAACGGAGTGTAATAAGACTGATTTAAGGTTAACGATTTCTAAGTCTACACTATATTATCTATATTTCGCATAACATCTACAGCAGCAGTGTTGGCCTACTGGCTTCAGCGCGCGACTCTCATCCCTGGGGTCGTAGGTTCAATACCCAAAAATATCGACGGCTAAACTACTTGCCTATTATAAAAAATAATAATGAGATAACTGACCTAAAACATAAAACCTGCCCTTATTTAATTAAACACGATGAATAGCCCGCGTAATTTATGTTGTACGCTGTAACCGCGTGAATATGTTTCAATTATAGCTTGAATGAACATATTTAAATGTATTTCTTTCATGACGTACTTTCATGTAATTTACTTTACTTGTGACGTCATTTATAGGAAATTGTAGGTATGGAAGAAATATATAAAGAATGTAATAAATTCTTAATACAGTAAAAAGCCGTTGATTTTCATTCAATGTTGATATTTCTTTTGCCAGTTCTACGAGCCTAGACCAAAATCATATTTATCTTTCATGGTTTTTGAGTTTACGACGGGCTACTACTATGCAAGAAACTTACTTTGTGTCGCAAGTTAACATTGGACATTAACACTAGTTTATTATTTTTAAATTAAATTTAATGTTCATTAAAATTGAACACCAGAGTTGAGTAGCAGTCAAAATTAAAAAATATTACTACGCATTTGGGAGGTCCAATAATTTGCTTCTGTCTTTAAGCCCATACCAATTGCAATAGTCTCCAGTCTATATTGAGCCTTTAACAAAGAATTACTACTTTGTTAAATTTCCCGAGGCGAGTGCACATACGATTCACTATGCTACATGCATTTGACATTACACTTGTATCCCTTGGGGCTTCTCGCCTTCATTACAAATGCTTTCAAACGTTTCATATGACCGCATTCTAACCGAAATTCCTTTTAGTGGCTCTCTAGGTATAACGTTTTATTGTATTTCCTCAAGAGAGTTGGGTGCCACTCGCGATGTTAAGTAAAAATACGGAGGGCTTATCTTGGAATCGATCGTAATATTTTTATGAATTATATTATTCTTAATACTACTTTTATCATAGATTTATATCGTTAGATAGGCCCCGACACCAAAAACTGTGGCATTGTTTTTGAATGTGTGCGTCAAAAAACAGTGCAATTTGTGTAGAAGGTACGGTCGAAACTAGTAACTCTTTATCTCCTACATTCACACTACATACACCTACATGCACTCGCCATTTAAATTTGTTATTTTAGACAGTGCGGAAGGAAAAATAAAAGTTTTTAAATCAAATCGCAATACTTACGAGTGAAATGTTACAGCTCTGGCTTTATTTGTGTTTCTAGAATTGTTAAGTGCACACGATCGCATTTTGTGACACTAAACTGCTCGCAAACGTCCTTTACAACACGTCCGGCTAACACTGTGTTTAGGGGTGCACTGATCCCAGGTTAGTGAGCTCACTCACTTCGACTGTGGAACAACACGGTGCGGTCTCACTGCGGTAAGGGCCTATCTAACGATATAAATCTATGACTTTTATGGTTTGTTGACTCGAAATAATGCAATCAATTAATTAAACGCTTGGGATTAATAGGGCAATAAACAGCAACGACGGGCAAATAAGGTTATTAAAGTAAGGTCAATTCCTGATTGGAAATCACTTAATCTAGTAGCTGCGTTGGATTTGCTGTAATTAAGAAAAGCGTCGCTGAGCCTCAGTATATTGCTTCCTCAGATTAACATCAAGCTGCCGGTTAATTTCCTACGTTCCACTCCTTAATGGCACCCTCTATGGAACATTCCGCCTTAATATCATTGCGAATGATTGGAGCCACACTTTTATTGGACTTTTTCGATTACAATATTTAAACAGCCATAGCACCAAGGGCGGATTTAAGGGACCATTTAAGGGCCTTCTATCAAGGCCTGGACAGGGTCTCGCTGTATCACTATTTTTTACAATATAAAAAGAAAAAAGGTTATAAATAATAATTGTTAAACAATAGCTTTTGTTAGTTGATATTTCCAAAATTCTGTATAGAAACAGTCATTATAATCAGCATCAAAATCAGTAACTGTACTAGTAACTGATCATATCATATCAGACAAAGTTTTTTAGTATACTTAATACTTATACATATAAAAAGAAATACGATTAGAGATGTGTCCATGAATAAGCTTCAAAACAGAAGAAGAACAGTGAACAGAAATATAATACTAATAGGTACGAAAATATACACAAAATAATAATTTTAAATGGCGCTTAAGTAGGGGAAAAGAAAAAAGAAAAAAAAACTATATATATGAACTTTGAAACTATAAGTGTTACCAGAATTACACATTCTATGTATGGTAGCACGATACCCGATATTAGCACTTATAATAGGTAAATCAAATGTATTGCATGCGTGACGCGAAGTAATAATATACGGCGATAATCATAAAACTCTTCGTTTTAAGTGATCCCCCGGCGCCAATTCTAGATCCATAGCATAGTAACACTTTTCACCTACACTGTATTCCTATAATGTCGGGTACAAACGACATATCTGAGCCTACATTTCAGCATTAACGCGATAATTTCTGTAAAACTTGTATAACGTATTATCTTTGTGTGTTGAGGTATGTAAGATTTTACATTAATTAAGTCATGTTTAATATGTTTTGCTTTGATTACATTACATGCCTACGATTATTGACGAAATGGTATCCTAATACACAAATTTACACGCCACAAGAATGCGTGTTTAACTTTACACCTCTCGATTCTGCTTCACAAAGGAAATCTCGCAAACAGATGTTAATGAGGCCTTAATGACTTTCCTATTTCCCAACAAAACCTAAAGCTTTCCCAATAATTACGTTGAAATTGAAGAATTTATTACGGTGAAGGTGAAGTATAAACCTCCTTATTAATAACATTCTTATAACGTAATAATATACTCAAATCTAATTAGATTCTGACGTTTATTAATTCTTTCGAATTATACACTCTTTTATTTCTACGAAATTGAATAAAACTGGGTGTGGCCCCATGATTTGTGTGTGGAGCCATATGTTAATAGAACCATAGCTTATATATTAACAATTTCTTTATGTATCTTGATTTGAGTAAAATGATCCACTGACATTACCATTGATTTGTATTTATTGCAAAATTCTAGGATCTTGCAAAAATAACTAAAAATAATCCTTATTTACATACTCTAAACATAAAAAATGTAAGAAAAGTATTAAATATATGTACTTTTGTTTTTTAGAATGTTATGTTTATAGGTAGGTAGTGTTTACTAAAAGACTGCATAGATTTTCACTTATTTTAATTTTCTCGCAAAGATACATGATAATGAAAATTTTATATCACTGCTAAATTATTGTTTCACAATTTTTAACATTATACAATTAACACACGATAAATCATAAAATACAATAGAAATAATTACCCCGAAATACTAAGGGTATAAGTCACCTTTAGTGACCTAATTTAACAATAAAACATATGAGAAACATCTATAAGCATGGGTAATAACAGTACTAATGTTATATATCGTTAGAACTGTTATTTTGTAAAACACAGATACAGGCTTTGAACAATATAGAGAACGCGATGCTTAGATGTTGTCTTCGCATGTAATGTATGCTTTTAAGGTTAACGTTCTGGAGCTAATATCTCGTCAACTGCGTGCGGTCCGTTGCACTGTTCACAGAGAACGATAAAATTCTGAAAGAAGAATAAAGAAATATTTATTACTATGCATAATAAATCTATAGCCCAAGACTTTGATCTTCATCGAGCTAGTCGTATTATTCTGCGCTTTAGCATTCATTGCCACTATTATGTAAGTGTTACTGGGTATAAAGCTGGCATACTGCTAGGTAGCTTTCCTTAGGAGAGTGAAGTTTAAAACAGATTCATGGCCTTTGAGTTTATGGTATAAACATACATATAAAAACGGATTCCTCCGACAACACTAACACACAACACACACACTAATGCTAATGCAAATACGAAAATTATATTGTTTACTATTAAAATGTGTTTTTATAATTGAACTACTGACTTTAATTAAATAGATAACAGGTAAAAGAGAATATTGCGATTATGTCGTTTAAATCAATCGCATATAATATACATCCATAAATACATATATAAATAATTTAAATAATCGTTTGACTGACTTACCAGGTTGTATTGCAAACGCAAAAGATCCATCGCAACATGGTAATTGTTGTTTGAAGTCGATCCGTGCTTTTCCATTAAAACCACTGATCTTTGTGCCAAGGCATCTAATTGTAAAAGACCGTTTGGTACTTGTTTTTTCTCTTCACGATTTCTACCAAATCTATAACCAAAATTGCGATGATTACGACGTGAGTTAGCTAGACCATCAGATATTTCCGGTTTTAAATTCACCATTTTAGCACACTCAAATCTTAAACGATACTAAACTATTTAAATTCGACAACTTATATTTATACAATTCACTTAACTACCTGATCATTAAGAAATGGCCTCAGCTCTAAGTTGGAGAAGTCAACATCTTTTGTTTCATTGAAATTGTTATCTTGGTTATTAAGTCATTAAAGGATTATAGGTTCGTACTATGAATTAAAGCTATTGTACTATCCGTAAACAAAAAGCCTCTCAGTTTAACTACCCATTGTAAATTGGCCAAGTAATAAATTAAGTATAATATTTTTTTTTGGAAACGGTGCGGGATAACTTTTGCAGCTGTTCAAGTACAGTTACTGTATATGCTTTAAGTTTAGACCGCTACAGAAATATTATTATCACAATTTAAGTATGTGGTACAGTAATTCGCAACCTTATTAGCAGCGAAAGAAATGCATTGCTTAAATCTGTTGAATCTTAAGTGTAAGTAGTTTAAAATATTTATAATCGCCTTCTATGAAAATTGGTTTATGGGCACTGCGCCGTTCATAATCTTGAGAGTTCCTTGATACCACTTCCGGCAAATACAATTGTTTCTAGTTTATAGTCACTGAAAGCCTTTGTCAAAAAACCTACGTAGAAATGCGAACTGCGTCGTGCCGCGTGCCGGTTATATGATTTCATCGGTTGTCAGACACATTTCTTGGTTATACATCGAACAAAATAAAAAAGTAATTATGTTCATATAATCAACTTTTTATGGCAGTAAATAGCAATCCGGTAATCTGAAACTAAGGCTGTAGTTTATGTAGGCTATAAACTTTGATCCAGCAACTTTAGCATAACTCGTACACTTATTACATCACTTCACTGCTTTAGTGCAGACGCTCATAGTTTCAAGTTTATTAGTTATACAGCCACTTCAAAACCTCATTTCCTGTGTACCTTTCGTTAAATTACTAAGTTTTCTTGTTCATGTCTAAAGTTATTAGGTAATTTTTTATCGGATACTATGAGTAAAAAAAGTTTTGTCTCGTTTACTTACGAGTTAGCGAGTTTAAGGACAAAATATTTAATAGAAGCTAATAAGAGTCAATTAACAATGAGCTATCCTCAAATATCAGAGAGCACACCAATGGTGACGAACCCATTTAGTTCTTGCTGAAAAGGGAAATTAAAGTTCCTTTATTTCTATTCTAGTAATAATAGTTTCTTTTAAATCAGTCAAAGTCTCTTATAACGACATCGAAGGGACTACTCATATTTGGTCGTAAAGACCGATAGTTGTAACAGCCGGTGACGTTGTTATTAAGAACCTAATACAATAGAATTCAGCCGGGACCTTTGATTTTGGTCTATATAACCAGTATGTTGTTATAAACGATGTCGTCGTAAACGGTTTTGACTGTAAATAAAAACGCTGAGATTCACCGATCAAGGGGATTGGTACTACACGAAATCTATAATTGCAAATTATTACACTTATTTACTAACCAAAATAATTCAGTCGTACTAGATAATTAAAACTTAAATAATTCCTAACGCAAAGGATTGCAAAATGTTTAGTAGACTAATCAAAACATCTTTAGAAAGATGAAGTAAACTAATTACCGTGATGATTAAGCGTTAAGTGGAAATTAACCAAACAAAGTTATCATAATAAAGTTGCAGGTCGTTTCTTAAGCGGCTTGTACAAAAGATTTACTAGTCACCTCTCATCAATTTGACTTAAACAGTTTGTCAAAAAGAGCAATATAGGAATGAAACGAACAATAGTCGTAATATCTAGTAATGCAACTAGAATAAACCATTCCGTTCCATGGTATTTTGCTTGATTTTATAAACACCTAATAAGCGATTGGACATGTTCGTGTTTCCCAGTAAATTATTAATCATTCAAATAAACCGCACCCCAAAATCATTTGCTCCTAAGATAGATGTGCGGTTTTGCATTTCACTCGGAACAGATAAACCGCTTTATAATTATTTAGAACTTTCCAAATAGTCTTAAGATATAGGTGTTTAAGCCCTTTAAATAATTTACACGTAAAATATAGTTACAAACACATACACACAGTAACAGTATATGTATGTTAGTTTAATTGAAAAATGACCAAAAGAACGTATATGTCGCCGCTTAATAACCCGTTACAATTGCCAGTCTAACCTTTTTTTACACGACGTTAAACGCTAACGGGCTGCCATGCTAAAAAAATATTAAATAGTTTGTTATATACAATTTATTAACAGCCTTGCTACCTAAGCTGACAACATTGAGACAACACATTTTCTGTACCTATGTCTTATTTTATCTAAGAAAACCGAAACCCTTAAAGCGATAACCCTTTCCAATAATAATCCTAATTATATAATTCCTATAAAAAAAGTCTCTAATCAACAATAAGATTATTTAATAGGAATTTGAATGATAAATAAAAGACGCATGTGGTTAAACAATGACTGTCCAAATCATCATTTGATTAAATGTCTTATTTTGAGTCCTTTAGTTCAATGCCAAAAGCCAGTTTAGATATTTAGGTAACATGTGAACAACATAATAAGTATTCGCTGAAAATCCTGGAGTCAAAAATTAAATAAAAAATTACATTCTTGACTTGTGCTCTGCAAGGTACTGTATAATAATGCCGGCCATACACACTATGGTCTACCGGAGAGGTAATTTGTGCAGATATGCCTGCGCAGGTAAACCGAACAAAGTAAGTAGTAACTACGAAACCGAATACCAAATGCCTATTCTTATATTGAAGTTGTGTGTCCCGTATCTATTTTTAAAAAGAGGCTAAGACTTTAGACTGTCTTTAATTATTATTCAAAGTAAAGTAGGTGTAAAGTGTAAACCTTCCGAGTCATAGCCAAGAAAGCCACGGAGATGGTCATGTCAGCGACATAATTTATTACAAGCGTTCGTTACGTTGCTTTTATAATTTATCATTGATAGAAGAAAGAGAGTTTGAGAGTTTTTTACGCCGGCTTTGTCTCTCGGCCTACACCCTCTGTCTTCTTTGCCGATGAATTTTTTGTAAACACTTAAAATAATGCAATTCTCAATCTCTATACAGGCTACTTCCAAAGAGTGTTCTACAGACAGACACACGATGTCATTACGCTCTTTATACTTTAAATTTTTATTAACAATAATCAAAGAGCCCCCATGAATCGCCGACAATCTGCAAAACGAACTTGCAACTTGGTGCTGATCAAAGTTAAAGATGATTTGTCATTCTCTAAGCCAATGTTCGGTAATGCATAGGACATCAATTTTACTTGATTTTAAAAACAACTCCAATTCTAATTCTTTGCCCAACATACCTTGCATGTTTTGATGCATCAAGTTTAAACAGTTGTTGTTAGTAATATTACATGTTGAGCTGAGTTGTACTAAATTATTGCTAGAGTTTGCCTCTATTGTCACACTATCTAATTTAAATTATTAATACTTAATGAAGTGCTACTGCAAGTATCACTACATTCTTTTAAGCTAAGCTGCTCAATAGAAGCAGTTGTCTGAAAAGCTAGCTGCTCAATAGAAGCAGTTGTCTGAAAAGCTAAATGTTTAGCTTTAGTTGTAAATAAAAAGTAAGATAGCATAGTAGCTATCTGTTGTAAATAATAATTAGGTAGGCGGAACCTATCCTTTGTCAATACATACTTATTTTTAAATATCATGGATTTATATCGTTAGGCCCTTACCGCAGTGAGACCGTGCCGTGTTGTCGCACAGTCGAAGTGAGTCCGCTCGCTAACCTAGGATCAGTGCACCCCTAAACACAGTGTTAGCCGGACGTGTTGTAAAGGACGTTTGCGAGCAGTTCAGTGTCACAAAATGCCATTGTGTGCCTTTCTAAAGTGCAACAACAATTCTAAAAACACAAATAAAGCCAGAGGTGTAACATTTCACTCGTAAGTATTGCGATTTGATTTAAAAACTTTTATTTTTCCTTCCGCACTGTCTAAAATAACAAATTTAAATGGCGAGTGCACTAAAGAGAAAGTAGTGTTTGCAACTAATGTAGGAGAAAAAGAGATGACACTATTTCGGTACAGTTAGTAAAAATTGTTTCAAATAAATTTTGCGACAAATTTTATTTGAAAATTTTTTTATGCGCTCAACAGTTTTTGAGATAGAGTGCGTTTAACTTAATGATAAAATTTACACAGATTAATTAATTTGAGAAACTTAGGTGGTTTGCTTTTTCCCACACAGGATGTATATGATATATGTATCAAAACTGAATCACTTTTGAAACTTCACAAAAAACTAAATGGCAATCATTATATACGTAATGAAAATGAGTATAAAGTTTTTCAAACTAAAATATTGCAATTGTTTATTGAATCGAATGTTTTTAATAATTTAAATGACCATTCTCTGGAGCAACCGGCAACTTGGAACCATAAAGTTCTATTGATAAAATCTGTTATCAAATACTACGCTGGTTCATTATATTCATAAAAATGTTAATAAAATAACAAAAAGGCAAAAGTATAATAAATTGATTTTGTTTCAAGGAGAATAAATAGCCATTATTAGTAAATTATAATGTTTTTTACTTGATCACGCCTCTACATTTAGATATACAGTCTACCTTCTATGTAATAAAAATATATATAATAAATAAAATATATAATAAAAAAGATTAATGTGTTTGCGGACCGTACCTTCTACACAAATTGCACTGTTTTTGGACGTTGTTGACGCACACATTCAAACGTTTTCGATTTCAACCTATTACAAGGGCAGAAACACGATTTTTAAACTACTCGTTAGTGTGCGTGTGTCGGCATTTTGTTAACGCACACATTCAAAAACAATGCCACAGTTTTTGGTGTCGGGGCCTATCTAACGATATAAATCCATGTTAAATATACAATTTATGTCCACACACATTATACAATATATTAAATTAGGTAGTGTACCTAAGTCACAATTTAATTGTATATTATTAGTAGTTAACGTATGTGCAATTGTGTTACTAGGGATGTCTACCTATTCAAATTTAATGACGTGGGATAAGTGATACCTGTATTTTAGGTATGTTCCATTATAAACATATTTATGTATTAAAAAAATATATACAGACTTCATATCAGTTTCAGCCACTAAACAAACATTGAGAGATATAAAGTAAAGTTTAAATTGAATAATAAACAAATAATATTATATAAATCAAAGCAATTTTGGTGCTATTTGTTATTTTTAAATTTAATACCGATGTGTTAAAGCCTTGTTATGTAGTCTCCTTATCTTCTTAATATTCAAAGCCAACTTAATCAAGTGGTAAAATAACACGTCCAAGTTCTTTGATTGATGACCTCGTCCTCTTGGTAACGACTTAGAAGTCAAAACTGGTGAAGGTTTCAAGATATGACATTGAAGATACTTTACATAATTTAATAGTTCTTTACTAATATTTATATAGATCATTTCTAATATACCTAATGTTTACCTAAAATTTTCCGGCACCAAAATGTGTTTCAGTTATACAAAATGTCGATGCCACAGTTATTAATAAAACCTGTAATAATACGTTTTAAACAAAATTGTAATGGAATAGGAGTATTATTAGTATTAGTATTCCTTGTGTCATCACGTGGCTCCACCTATGTCCACAACAAATATTTAAAGGCTTGTGGCCATTTTATTTTATTTAAATAAGATAGCCTTTTCCGCCTTACATGACCTGTATATGCTCAACAATGCATACATTTATGCTATTTAATATTTATAGTGTTGCCTGCACCCATAAACATTAACTACCTACTTACAATATTGATTAATCTGTGTTCCGTCTATCTTGAAATAACAAATGACATCTCCACTCAAACTTGTTTATTTTAATCTACATTTTTGAGTTTGTTCTCTGTAGTTCATGATTCATTTTTGATTATTTAGCATTTCAATATTTTTTTAATAGTTTCTTGTTGTGATTGTGATTGTGAAGAATTAGGAACGACAATCTAAAGTTATCGTGTTGTTTAAAATAATTGTATATTTAAATAGTAAGACGTTGTGACCCAGAAATATGTGGGATCCAACGCACGTTCAAGTAACTGTACAAAGAGCTCGCAATTTACTTATCAAAGGAAAAAACGGTACTAATAACTGTTTTGTTACTATTTCACTCGGCAAAGAAAAATTTCAAACTTCCGTAAAACACAAAGCTACGGAAAATGTTGAGTGGATTGAGGAATGTGAATTACATATACCCTCGCAGGGAAATACAGCAGAGATTGTTTTGAAAGTCTTCACTGAAGACTACCTCAAAGACCACTTACTGGGTCAAATTTCGATTCCGTTAAAAGACCTAGATGTGAATGAACGCGCTAGGAATCGCTGGTATCCGCTGCGCGGTAAACCCGGGAAGGAATCTGATAAAAATAGGGGTGAACTGGAAGTGAAAATAGCATTTTTAGTAAAAGAAGGCAGTTTGTCAGATCTTTCAAAAAAAGACAAACATAAATCTTCGCTGGGTAGTTTGGCTCACAATGTGGGAGGCAGTCTTATGAGTATTGGAAGTATTGAAAAACGTAAAAGCCTTCATAAGTTTGCTACAAAACTTGGATCTAAAATGAATTTAACTAAAAAAGATAAAAAGAGTGAATCATCATCACTTGGTGGAAGTATTGGTAACCTTAGAAAGTCCTCCATTTCTCCTCCAGATACTTCTACTCCTAAGAAACCAGTAGGTGAAGCTGATCCAGGTGTAATAAGTGAAGATGAAGATGAATTTGCTTTTGATGATTTATCCCATAAAAGCTCAGGTAGCTCACTGAATGTACAAACATCATACATGCCCCGTATAGCGAAGTATTCGCCATCTCCTGTAAATGCTTCCTTAGAAAATTTAGGAGGAGGTGAGTTTTTGAGAAGATCAACTAGTAGCAATTTAGTTGTAACCGAAAAGACAGCACCCTCAAAACCAGTTCGCTTAAGTCTTGATGCATTTAATTCTCCCCAGCTTCCAATACAGCACATAGGTGATGATGAATGGTCACAGAAACTAGTGCCCAGAAAGTCAATGAGTCAATTAGCTATAGATAGAGAAAAGTCTTCCAGTCTTGAAAGAAACAAAAAATTGGACAGTCCAAGTTCACTCAAAGAAAAACCGAGCCCAAAATTCTTTAAAAAATTTGGTAATAATAACAAGCCTAAAAAATTACTTGAAGAACGAATCATTGTTGGAGAAGAAAATATTGTGGAAGAAGATTCAATTAATCCAGCATATAACAACATTCCAAGGACAGTGCTACAACAATGTGATGGCATGTCACGTGAAGACTTAATTTTAATGATTTTCAACCTTCAAAAGGATGTAGAATCTGAAAAGAAAAAAAATAAGGACCTTGAGAACTATTTGGATGATTTACTTCTTCGAGTAATGGAAACTACACCTAGAATTTTACAAAATCCATATGTCAGAAATAAGAGCATGCATATAAGAAATAAATAATACATTTTCTTCAGATTAATCAAGTAGATACTAGAAGACTTTGAACTACTACACCCTTGAAACATTCTTTGTATTATGCAACATCTAAATCAAATAAAAAAAGAAAAATCTTTTCATCAGATGTTAAGGTATGAGTTTCCAATTTGTGAAAGTACTTCCTAGATATCTATATATTATCTCATGTTTATAATTGCGTCCAAATCTGTGCCTTACTTATCATTCATTGGGTCTGTGATATATGTACTGGTAAATTAGTTCAGATGTGATTTTCATCAGGTGGTTGCATGTACCATTGTTGTTGGATTAAAATAACAATATAATAGATGTATTGAGTGTTTAAAGTAAGTTTTTGCTTCTGCTTGTATTACATTTTTTTTTAACTCTAATATATGCCAAAAAAATATGAATCATTTTAAAAATGGCCATATCAGAGATTATAGCAAATTGTGTTAGATAATATACAATCATTACAATTTCCTTCCAAAATAAACCAATTAGATGATTATCACTTAAAATTATGAAAACTCAATGCTAAAATTCCTGATAATGATAAAAAGTGCAAATATGTATAAAATTGAAAATGATTAGTCAAAAACTAGGAAAAACTTCTATATTTTGTTAGACAAAAACTTTCAGTATTGGTAATTATATTTAATTTAATTTAATAAACAAAAGTAATCATAAATGTCTGCCTTAGCTGTATTTCACCATATAATGAAATTTCTTTATATACTATTCATACTACATACATATATAATATTCATTTGATGATTGAAAATGTTATGTCATTTAAATATTACTGATATTTAATCATTTATGTTAATCAATTAAATATAATTTAATCAATAAGTGCAAATATACTTGGGTACATTCCCTAGTGCAATAAGTAATTTTAAGATCTTAACATAAATCACTTGTATAACGCAATAGAAAAGTTTATGTTAGTTATCATTATTAAGTTATATTTATTATTAAAATATGATGGCGTTTCTATAAATTACAAATGTGGTGATTTTATGTTTTACACATTGGTTGAGTTTTAAGAATAGTTCATCAGTAAAAATAAGTAATTGCATATACTATACACTAACTTTGCATGTATAATTATTAATAATTGATGTAAAACTACTTTCTCTTATGATATTTATATAATTTTTTCCTAAAATTATTAAGAGGAAGAAATGTTTTGCATATTTTGTAGCATGAATAATAAAATATTAACATAAAAAATATTTTTTCATTACAATTTACACTTTCATTCAAAATAAAACTTATAATAGTGAAAAAATTGTTTATTTTTATGATTAATGTATTAATAATAATAATAACGAATTCTTAAGGCACTTCTTGAACACCTATTTGTGACGACGACTCTTCACTAGAGCAGGACTTGGTGCAGCAGCACTGTAAGTTTTCTGGGATAGCTTATTCATGTAATAAATTGTGATAAGGGAAAATATCAAGCTGAAATAAAAAATAATAATATTTATCAGAATGAACATATTGTATATAATTATTCTTTGAAGTAGATTTAGATGAAATATTGTGGCCAAATTATAAAATTAACTATATTTAATTGACCATGTAGATCACTGACTAGTTTGTATTTAACTATATTCATAAAAATTTGCAAATAGCAAATTAAATAAAAATAACATATTGTTTTAAAGAAGCCATATAATTTATTAACTGTGGTTAAATTTAAACATGAACTTATGCAATAAGTTATATAGCCTAATGTCAGCTATGATAAACGGACTATCCAACATAGAATTAAAATGTCAATAAGAACTAGTCGAATTTAGCATGTTTAACTTAACAAAACTCTTCATCCCTACAATGTTGATACAGATTTAAACACTAATTTGGAAATCTAAGGCACATAAGCGGAGCAGAGAAGAAGAAAGTAGATTGTGCCACTGTCCACCTCTACTGTGGCAGCAAGGGATGAAAGTTTTTTATTTAGAGGCCAAGAACATTTTGTGTTGCAGAGCTAGCAGAGAGTGATTGTAAGACACATCAGGGTGACAGACAATTTAATGAATAACCACAAATGGGCCACAACATATATACAAAGGTACTTAAAGGTCATTTAGTTTTTTAGTTGAACAAATTGCTCCTTAGAAAACAACCAACATAGGATTTCTTCTAATACTTCAACATTGACTTTTCATAACATCAAATGGTATATTTTGAATTTCCGTGAAATAAATGAAATGCAGACTTATATCCGTTACTTGGTTGACAGAAAATGAAATTTGTATTTTAATTGTATAATAATCATGCAATTACTGTATTTAATAATATAAAAACAGTTGAACATACCAAGTAGTGAAACAAACTCTATGAACCATTCCAGCTGCAATTAGTGATATGGCCATGGAAATAATAATTTCTGGCAATTTTAACTGGAAGTTTTTACCAAACAATGTGGCCTCTAAGTTACCAACAGCCTGTGAAAATTGTTGAGGAAACAATATGCTTATTAAAACTTTTTCATTTATGAAATTCATAGTATGCAATTAACAGGTAGCTTCATATTTATATTATAGTTAATAACTTTTTAATGTGTACATAAGAGTTTTTTGTATATTTTGTAAAATACACAATTTTTATTTTGAGAGACACCTTTTATATTTACCATTATTATGTGAATTACTAGGCTATGATCGAATAATTCTATACCTTCTATTTTAACATTTATGGAACTGTGGCGCCCTAATATCTAACAACGTTTTAAAGGATACAGTCACGAAAAACATGAACATCAATGATCCAAGATAACCCCCAAATATAATAGTAATTGGTGATTTTACGAGGATTGGTTTATACATCTGCATTCCAGAAAATAGCAAAAGTGTCAATATTGAGGATATTACAAACGATGTGGCACTGTTAACAGCTAAAAAATAAAATATTCAGTTAAATTTTTGCACAACAATATAAAGTAGATCAGTTTATGGCATTAAGTAAAGTTTACCCATGGCTATTAAAATTTAACGTAATTCTTAAACGTTATTAGATTTATATCTTAATGGAACTATATTTACTACGTCTATAATTTTACTTTAAGATAATTCAATTTAAATCAACAAACCGGCGAGCAAGCATTAGCCAACTCACAATTGTCAATTTGGAAATAAAATGTCAATTGTCACCATTGTGTCAATGTCAAATTTCAGCACTAAACTTTATTATTTGAATTCATGATCTGTCAGCTATAAAATAATCAACAGATTTGTATTTTGAATTCAAATTATTTCCCTTATAATGGTTACTTATATTTACTGGCGTTTCTCCAGTGCTCCGGTCCCGCAAACGTTAATTACCGATCCGATTTAGTAGAAGCTAACAACAGTACTGACGTGCTTCTCTACTCCGGCATCCGGTTTTTAACGATCCGATAACTTTCTAGATCGGAACGCGGTGTTTTATCGGTCCAAGTATATCCAAGAGGTTATAAATTATTATTCACAGGTTTATTTATAGTTTCTTTAATTTGAAAGAAACTGGATAACCTGGACCAAACCAAATTATGTTGCTATTTATTTATATGTTTATACCATAGTATTAGTGAACTATTGATTAACGGCCAAAATTAATAATGTATCATCAATCTATGATTATAACCAATCTTGGACTGATTCATATCTAAAGACCGATCTCCAATCTGCATGCCAATAAACATTTCTGCTATCCGATTGTTTATTTGACAAAAGATTGACAGCAATCTTTTGCGTGATCCTTGCCTCTCGACCGCGTTTCGTTCAATGCAATATGTTGTGTTCAAGCATACCAAAAGTATGCTGTTTTTGGAACGAAATAAAATAAGTAAGACTTAGGGTCTGTTTCACAATGTATGGATAAAGTAGCAAATAGCTATGCAACGTATTTTTGTTACGAACAAATCAAGTTAAAAATTAACTTGATTTGTTAAAAAAAAATTCTATAGAAAAACATAGAACCTTAACCTTTTTATTGGTCATTTAATATTACTTGTAATGAAACGGGCTGTCATTGTCATATGGTATTTTTGTTTGTTAGGTTATTGGGTATTTTAGTACATATTATTACAAATATAAATTTTCTCTGAGTAGTTTGTGTATGTTGTTTTTGTGATTCGAGGTTGGCTCTTTAACTTAAAAAAATTGTCTACGCAAAAACGTGAAAGAAGCGTCAATTTCAGCCGGGAAGAAGTTGACCTTCTAACTTCGCTTGTTGCTGACCATAAAAATATATTAGAAAATAAAAAGAGTGACTCAGTCACCTGGCAGGAGAAAGAGCGGTGCTGGAAGACGCTGGAGGCGCTGTTTAATAGCACAAGTGGGGTAAACTTTCGCAGTGCTAAAGCTTAAAGAGGGCTACAAGAAAAAAGTCTGCCTTGATACATGCTGAAACATATCGTACAGGAGGTGGCCCTAGTGCTGCTACTCCTCTTACCCCCTATCGAGGAAAAAGTCAAAGACATGATATTGTTGTCTGTCGAAAGAAATGAAAGTCAATTAGAAATTAAGAGATTTAGAAAGGAAGAGCTTCTAAATAAGAGAAAGCAATGGGCATTTGAAGAGGAAGAAAGAGAGCATAAAAGAGAATTATGGGCCATAGAAAAACATATATTGTTAAATAAATTAGACAAATAATAGATTTTGTGCCTGGAGCGAGGATGTATTGTATTAAAAATTTGTATTTTTATTTAAATAAAAGCATTGAATTTTTATTTAATTTATCTCAAAAATGTTGTAATTTATAAAATATTATAGTAATAAAGCAAAACAATCACTTATAAGATTACTTCGCACACTTGCATTTCCCACGTTGTCAATTGCGCTTTGATCAATATCATCAGCTTGTTCATCTACTTGTTGCAGTAGTTCAAAATGTTCATCTCGCATATCAATAGCAATATTGTGCAACACTGCACATGCCACTATCACGGCTTGTACACGAGATACTTGAAGCAAAACCTTTTTTGACAAACCGATTTTGGGGAACCGATTTTTTCCAAACACCATATTATGTCCTTTCCACCACATTTCTGCTTCGTATTTGAGATTCGTTATAAAGATGTTCTGCTGGAGTCTTGAGGTTTTGAAGTGGAGTTAGTAGGTAGTATCTATAGTAACAAATATTTTTGGTTGGAGCTAATATTTAAATTTTTTTTACAAAAGTTGATGAAAAGATGAAACCTGCAAGAAGTCATATATAGACATCACTTTGTGTAAAAGTGTCTCCAAAGCTTCTTTTGTTAACCTAAATCTAAATGTGAATTCAGCGTCATTCAGGCTCTGGATATAATAAATTCTTGTCTTCTTATGTCTTCGCACAGAAGTACGTTGTCTTCATATATATTGTATAATTGCATTTAAACTTCCAAATCACTATCACTAGAACTGGAAGATGACGAAGATGAATAAATTTTCCCAATGAATATTAAGTTAAGTCGCAATCCCAAACCCAAATCATACGAGTTTCACCGATAGCAATCCAAGATTGATTTGGCCAATCGAAGCACTGTCAAAATGGACAGATAGGTTGTTGGCATGAGTAAACATTCATTTTCATACAGAGGGCAATCTTCAATCTCTTATCCGCCCTCTGAACGATTGGTTGAATAATTAGATTGGTATCTCAGTCCATCTATTGAATATTATTGGCATGCTTTTCTTTAGAAATGGATTGAATTGTCAGTCTATGACAGCTAAACTTGGATTGATATTGCATATTGGTTTCGGCCGTAAGTAGATTATAATATATCAAGATAGACAATATAAAAAAAGTAAAAAACTAGGAAGGGCAATAAAATATTCAGAACTTGGATCGTTTTATTAATAAAATTAAGTATATGGGTTTTAGTTAATATAAGTGTTGCATGATAAATACACAAGTATCGATTATTGTCGGATCGGATATAGTGGAGAAGCGCAATCCGGCTTTCCGATATTTTTCTCATGACTCATTCCGGTGTCCGACGTCGGACCGGAGCAGTGGAGAAAAGGCCTGACGCTTTTGGCTGACGGCTCTTCCCGCTTACCGCCTACCGGAGTACCGGCCAAGAAAAGTATGTGCCTGTGGCACTGTAGTCTGTAGTCTGCACCTATAAGGCCGTTAGAGGCTAGAGCAAGACAAGAATACTAAACTAAGAATCTTGTTCTTTTCTAAGGTCAATAGTCTCTAATCTGTACAAAAATTCATCACAATTGATACAGCGGTTACTATAGTATCAGCATAATATATATAAACTAATTTTTGCATATTTTATGCATAGATACCATTAAATATTTTATAAATAACCATGTCTTGCTTATTACTTCCTTAGATTTTATTGTTGATTTTAATTTACTTTAAAATATTAAAAACGCATATCAGAATGTAAACTGTATGTAAATTACGTTTATCAGCGTCCCACGACACTCACACATTAACAGTTCCTACTGCTTATCATGTTTAGCTTTAGTCTCTTAAGCGCGATACTAAAATATATTAAATCAATATTACCTACATAAGGTTAATTTTTCTTATTTCTATACAAGTCATTCCAGATCTCGAATTTTTAACTTTATTACTATGCAGTGTATTTACAGGCATGTTTTAAAAAAAATTAAAACTTCCAAGCGAACCATTGTAAGTATTATTCTAAATATAAAATGTAATAAATACTTAATTGTTCTATTATTTAATCAATTAAATTCTTTCATTCACTTAATATATATTTCAGACCACCAGCGTGCCTGAAATACGAATATATGAGGTTGGACCCAGAGATGGGCTTCAAAATGAAACTAAATTTGTACCAACAGAAGTCAAAGTTGAGCTAATACATAAATTGGCATCTTCTGGCTTGAAAAATATTGAATCAGCAAGGTAGCTATATTTTATTTGAATTTTCGTAATAAGTTTGTTAACTTAATAGACAGGTTTATATTGTAGCCTTTAGTAGATTCTATTTTCTGATCGATGGATTATAATATACATTATTGTATTGTATTTTTTAGTTTTGTTAGCCCAAAATGGATAAAACAGATGAGTGATGGTGTACATGTTATGACAAGTATTAAAAAAATTCCAGATGTAAATTACCCTGTGCTAGTTCCTAATTTAAAAGGATATGAAATTGCTGTAAGTAAAATTAGCTTGATACATTCACAAAAATGGATATTGTTTAATCATTGATTTTCATAAATTATGTTTAACTTTTCATAAAACTACTGAGTGCAAATAACGAATTGCTTAGTATATGTATATTAGTAGGTACCTAGTCCTTAACAATAAACAAAATTTTAATATATTTGACTTTAACTGACATATATTCATGAAACAAACTAAATTATTCTAATTTATTGAATTGATTAGTAACATTAAACACCATTTTTGTTATAGTACTGTACCTACTCCTTACAACAGCTATTTATTAAAACAACACACAATAAAACCATTCAATGATTCTTCCCAATACCAATACTTTTGTTATAGAAAAAATGCAATGTTGAAGAAATAGCAATTTTCCCAGCTGGGTCTGAGGCTTTCTCTCAAAAGAATCTCAACTGTTCAGTCAAGGAAGGACTAGACAGATTCAGGGCAGTAGCTGAACAGGCTGTGAAGGATGGTGTTCGGGTCAGAGGCTATGTCTCATGTGTAGTAGGATGCCCTTATGAGGGTCCAATCAGTCCTACTGCTATAGCAAAGGTAATTTTGGATGAACTTAAATAAATAAATATAAGTAACTAAGTCACTTATAGACTTTTAAACTGAAGCCTTTTTTACATTTTGTTTTTATATGTACAACTTATTCTTTATTTTTTTCCTAAAACTGTGAAGATTACTGTATTGATATAACAAAGTGTATAAAGTAAGGAAATATAATAGTTTTTTTTTTATAAAAATAAGAAACACACTATATTTCTGTGTGCTGGCAAAGCAAGATAATTTCATAAAATAACCCAATACCAATATTAAAATAATTAATATAAATCATTGTCTAACCAATTTTATGGTCACCAAAAAGGTGTTATCA
Organism: Pieris melete; assembly: GCA_963693345.1. Lineage (NCBI taxonomy): Eukaryota > Metazoa > Arthropoda > Insecta > Lepidoptera > Pieridae > Pieris > Pieris melete. The sequence goes on from CAVNZK010000025.1 coordinate 623,861, forward strand.
ACTATTATTTCCTAATGAAGCGCATCCAGTAGCGCCATCTTTTTATTTTTTCTTATCTGTCGTGCTAAAGCTATGTGTCAATATGCTTGGCGCCAATTTTAAGTTATTCACTAAATATTAAAATATTTTTTTTTTTAATTCATCATCGACTGCCGAATTTCTTTAAAATTACAATTCTTAATCTTAAGTCAATTATATTTATAAAAATAAAAACGTCTTGGATATCTAGAACGTACTTAATCCAAAAAAACTATATTAAATGCTATCAGACGTACTTATAGGTGAAATTATAAAATAATAAATATCTATTATTTATTAGTATTTTGCTCAGTTATCAAATTTAACCAATTATCCAACAGTTTAAACAAGTATGGTCTAATAAATTATAAATGTCTATATTTTAAACGTTTAATTCCTTTATTTTAGGTAACAGAAGAGGTTTTATCCATGGGATGCTATGAAGTGTCGTTAGGAGATACCATTGGTGTGGGAACAGCAGGGTCAGTCCGGCGACTCATGAAAGAGGTCCTTCAGGTTGCGAAACCCGAAAACCTGGCTCTCCACTTTCATGATACCTATGGGCAGGGCCTATCAAATTTACTAGCAGGACTTGAGGTGTGTTTTATATTTTGTAGGTTAACTTATATGTATAACTAGTCTGGCCATTAAGTCCTGTTACAAATGAAAATTCATTTTTTTTCAACTTTTTCATTATTTTGAATTTTAACACGTATTTCGATTTTGCGCCAATTCACATATTTTTTCGTGTTCATTATCAAATTACAATATGGAATGGGGTGTTAAAGAAAATAGGTTTGCAGTGATCCCCTTGCACAAAGTGGGTATGGAGCCGTCGGTCATATTCCAGAAGCTTCAAAAGCTTGGTAAGCTGTATGTTCGTATATCGTACTATCCACAGTTACAACAACACTTCGTCTGTCGAAGTCCGAAGACCAGAAAACATCGGGGCGGCCGCGTGCTGTTAGAACTACAAAGGCAGTTAATGCTGCTAAAGCCAGAATTCGTCTAAACCTCATTAGAGAGCAAAAAATCTTATCGCGAGAAATGTAGATTCCTGCTAGGACTCTGTCGCGTATCATGAAACAAGACCTGAAGCTTATTGTCGATATACAGGACATGCCATAAATCAATCTTTACAATTAAAGAGAGTGATAAAACGCCTCTGTTGAAACGCAGGTGAAAAGCACAGAAATATACTCTTTACCGATGAAAAAATTTTCACGATTGAAGAACACTACAATAAGTAAAATGATAAAGTGTACGCTCACAGTTCTACAGTACAGCTGCTCAAGTGGTCGGTAAGGTATAACGTGATTATCATCCTGCGTCAGTGATGGTTTGGTGGGGCGTGTGTAATCAAGGACTGACAAAACTACATTTTTGTGAAAAAGGAGTGAAAACTAAAGCCAAAGTGTATCAAGATACAGTCTTGGATCATGTTGAGTAACCGCTCAGCAATAGGTACAGTTTCTAAAAATATACCGTGAACTATCCAGCAGGATTCTGCTTCCGGTCAACAGGCACGAAGTAGCTAGCCTGGCTTGTAACCAACGTTCCGGACGGATAAGAGCTGAAGACTGCCCCTCATCTAGCCCAGACCTCAAACCTTTAGACTTTAAATTATGGTCAGTTTTAGAGGACATGGGCTGCTTTAAACGACATGGCGTCATTGAGACTCTTAAACAATCTTTGGAGCAAGCAGTGGCGAAATTTCTCTTGGAAACAGTGCCTAAATCCATAGATTCGTGGCCAAACAGATTAAAGGCCAAAGGTGGCCATTTCGAATAGAATATTGTTTAATTTTTGCTAAGACTTTAATAAATATGTAGGTATACATTTTAATAATATTACATTACTAACTTCATTAAAAAAATGCATTTTCATTTGTTACAGAACATATGGCTAATGGCATAATGTAGTTCCCGTACCCGTCCCGTAGGTAACTGGGCTAAGATAAAACCGGCCAGATGTTTTGCCCATAAAAATCTGTAGGATCCAATAAAAATTCATAGTAATTTCGAAATATAAAAAATAATAATCGCGAACTGGCTTTCAGCATTGAATTATGACGAAGTGGAAATTCTACAATAGAGACTTATTATGAATTTTCATTAGGTTACCCTACCAATTATAAATTTCTTAATTATTATTCCTAATTAATTAAATTGTGATATTTTTTTCCTTTAAAGTTTTAATGTTATTGTACGTAACTGGGTGCACGAAAAATATATTACCTGTGGAAATATAATACAGGTTTTTTTTATAATGTATTTAAGTGTAAGTACATATAATCATATAGTTTGAGGTTTTTTCTTACGAAAAAACATATCTACATTTTGGCATTAGTTGTTAGCGTAAAGTACTATGTTTATATATTTTACTATAGGAAATAAATTAAAGCAAATACTTCATATTGAAAAGCTATCTATAAAGGGATAATTAATCAAATTAACACAGTAATAATATCTAATACCCGCCCCATACAATGCACAAACTACAAAGCCAGTATATTATGCCGTTAAATTGTAAAACCTTTTTGCTTCCTAATAAATTGCTTCCTAAACTAAATCTACATACTTAATTCAACCAAAACCTATATAATTTTCATACAAAATAACAGTTAAGATAACGTTCTAGAAAAATAATAATATGTTTAATCATATCGTTCTGTAAATAGCATCTAATTCTTATCAAAACATTGACAATACAGAATTCAAAGAGTTTTTGCGCTCGAATATAATACGAAAACACATCCACGGAACGCTTACGTCACCTGCTATTTTTAACCTTACATACTTTCCACAGTTTGGCATCAAAACTGTGGATTCCTCGGTCTCAGGTTTGGGTGGATGTCCGTACGCCCGGGGAGCCAGTGGTAACCTTGCAACTGAAGATCTAGTCTACTTCTTATACGGTTTAGGGGTCAATACGAATGTCGACCTTGTGAAATTGGTCGAAGCTGGCCGATATATTTCTAACTTCCTTGCGAAGCCTACAGAATCGAAAGTCAATCGAGCTTTAGGAGACCGATTTAGTAATCATTTGGATATCGTCAAAATTGCTGCTTGTAAAACATAAAATATATTGAACGAATAGGAAGATTTATAATATGTAAATAACCAGGCCTTAACTGATTGTAATTTGTACAACTCGGATCATAAGTAGAAAGATGAAACTTATTTCATATGCTAAAGATCACATCTAAATATTTTATTCAAATTTGTTTCGCCTGTTCTTAATGCAAATCATTAGACAAAATATTGTGAAATATTAATATATTTGCAAAGTATATTCGAAAATTATAGAATAATCAAGTCAGTCCCTATTAAAAGTTGTTTTTATTGTATAACAATAATATTTTTATATGCGTTTATGTAAATATATTTGCTGTTATCGGTTTTGTTGAAAATAAACAAGCACAAAACACAATAAAATATGTATCACTGACAGTGTTTTCTTTATCGATATAAACTTACTTATAGGTACTATACGTACCTATAGGTTGATGTTGGCGTGATCGTTTAACTGGTTTTATCAATTATGCGGTGTGGGTACTGGATTGGTGGGGGAGCATTAGTGCGGCGGGCGCGCAACTAGCTGCCCGCTTACTTTCAATTGACCCTAATCAAAACTGAGGTCGATAACCCTTTGCTCAAGTCTGAACATTCGATGGAAATTTGAAAAATGGGAGAAGTAAAAATAACAGGGGACATAAAAATCGGAGGTGACAATCCCTGCTTTATCATCGCAGAAGTTGGCCAAAATCACCAAGGTGACATTGAGATAGCGAAAAAACTAATAAAAGCCGCCAAGGTAAGTGCATTTTTGTGCTAAATACAATGTAGTTAGGAAATAATGGAAACAAAAGTGAAGGTCCGTGTTTAATGACTACCTTGTTCCTTCTTTTTTACTCCGTACACTGGTCAAGGATAAATAACAACAGACATAAATATTGATAACCGTATGAAGTACGCGTATTGAGCAATGAACAGTAAACACATCATTTTGATAACACTCGTAGGTACTTTGTAGGTATTTACTAATGTCATTTCTAAAAAAAATCCAAAATCTTACAATAAACAGCTGATGCGGCGCGGCGGAAAACAATTAAGCACCTTCAAGTTTTACAATGTATATTTTTGGTGTCAAACTATTTTATTATTATAAATGTAAATAGTTCGATTCTATTGGTTTTATTTTCTAACCCTCATGAGTTTTGGAATATAAAGATATTTGAGAAAAGAACCGAGCTAGGTTCTCTATAACATCACCACATATAGTATCTTATTAAATATTATGTATAAATTATTCATAGTACAGTAAACAGGCTTAGCATCAATTAATATAGGTATTACCGCCGTTGTAAATCTAAAATCATATTGACGACTTACTACATCAAAAAACCTTTTTGTTCTCTGTACAAACCGGTTGTTTGTTTTATTTATAGTTATTATATTTACAGGAAGCTGGTGCCAGTTGTGTGAAATTTCAAAAAACATGCCTCAAAGAGAAATTCACGAACAAGTATTTAGAGCGTCCATACGACAATTCAAACTCCTGGGGCAAAACATACGGAGATCATAAAAGGCATTTGGAATTTTCCGAAGCTCAGTATAGAGAACTGTTTAAATATGCCCAAGAAGTCGGAATTCCCTTTACAGCGTCTGCTATGGATATGGTAAGCGAAATTAGTTGGCCTCAACGTCATTATTGTTTTGATTAATATAATATAGTGTCATGATTAAAGGTAACATATAGAGTATTCTTCATATTTTGTCCCTAAAAAATATTATCAGAAATCATCCACGATTTATGTTTCTAGTATTAAAATATATAAAATTAAGTTGTGAACTTCGCTCTCTAAGGCAGAGATAACATTATTCAGTTTTGCTAAATTATACAATTTACGTTGCAGCTCCAAGCTCAAACTAATCTAATCTAAAATCGTCATATCTTTAAACCGCAGAATAATGTTCGAATCTCAGAGAAATCCATTTTTGTAGCATTGCTTTAAATCTGTATATAATGCGTAACGACAAAATTTAGCGTTAGTAGGCCCTCTAAACGTACTGACACATTGTGCCCCAATTCACGATACTGAAAGTAATTTAAAAAAGTTAAATTGACTTCAAATACTTATCAACTTTACTTTACAGTGTATTTATCTAGTAATTATATCCATATCATCTCCAACAATATTTCAATAACTACTATTTTGTTCAAACTTATTCTGTTCCCTAAGTTAGGAAAAAACTGGTTTAAATAATTTATGGATAAACAACAATACCTTAAGGTTGATAATAAGTGTCTCTGAACCCTCAGATCACTGAAATATCCGATTTCAACAATACCACATCATACACAAACTATAACCCTTTCTTGATGATGAAAAGTTTCAAATAGATATTTTTAATACAGCCAGTATCACCCGATATTGTATTTTCCAGGTATCCTTTGACTTCTTGGTAAACCTGAAGGTACCATTCATAAAAATCGGTTCCGGTGACTCCAATAACTTGCTGTTTCTAAAGTATGCAGCCAGTAAGATGGTACCGCTCATTATATCGACTGGGATGGTCGACAAATCTGCTGTGAAAACAATATATGACATAGTGTCGGCAAATCATAAACGTTTTTGCCTCTTGCATTGCATATCAGCGTACCCTGTGCCATTTGAAGACTGTAATTTGACTGTGCTGCAAGATTACAAGAACACTTTTGACGTACCCGTCGGATATTCTGGTCAAGAGCTGGGTACTGCAGTTGCGTTAGCAGCGGTTGCTTTGGGTGCTAAGGTAATGCACAGTTTTGTTATCACTTTATAGTTATATATGTATATTGTATAATTATTGTATTAGTAAACGTAATTTAAAAAAATCTTGTATCATACGTGAAAGTTGCAGCTCGGGTTTTGAAACCGAATTCTATGTTATGATTATTATGATTGTTCTAGAGTTCTAGTAGACATAAAATATTTTTAATTTAATGATTATATTGGGCATGTTAGGTAATTAGACCTGTCATCGTGATGATGACAAACCATGATCTTGCTACTGTAAATATGTAACGATTTCAAATATTTCATCATGGAAACTCAAATCTTCGACACTGTATACAATAATGCCACTTGTTAGCAATTAATGTTCACTTCTGGCCACTTAAACCCATTGCCTTAGGCTAATTATTTTGTCTCTTAGTAAATTCGACTTCATTGTACCAAAGGTTTAAAAATTATTATTTTTTAAATTAAAAATTATGCAATAGTACAGCATCAGGTCAGTAACTAAAACGGTAAAATGTAATAAGTTTAAGTACAAATAAATATATGTACTTTTTTATCATCTATTATATTTTTATAATCAGTAGAATAAATTTTTGTGTATGTTTAACGAATAATTTCAAAACAACTCAACAAACTTCAACCCATTTACAAAATTCACTATTAAATTGCTACATAACCCCCAAGTAATGTAGGCTTTTATTTCCAAAATCTTTTAAAAAATAAATCCAGCCGGGGTTGTTCGCCTGTTATTAACAATAACATCATTGTTTTATTAGCTGAGATATTTAACGCATAGTTTTGTTTCCAAATGATGTAATTAAAATCTTTATCGTTTCAGGTGTTAGAAAAACACATCACATTAGATAAGACTATGAAAGGTACTGATCATGTCTGCTCCTTGACACCAGCCGAGTTTAAACAACTTATTAAAGACGTCCGAGTCATAGAGGCATCACTCGGTACACCTATTAAGAAAGTTGTCACATCTGGTAACTACTTTATTATCCGTTGTTTTCTTGAATCTTTTTCTGTTATATTAAATTAATTGGAATTGTGAAATGGAACAGCACCTGTTGCAATAGTCCGTACTTTTCTACCGTGACAAGAGTTTTGTTAAGCACGTTCCGTTGGATGATGCAGCGATCATATCAATTATTTTTGTAATTTATAGTACATACCGTGTTTAGAAAAGCCAGCAGCGCTACAACCTTTTTGGTCTGGGCCTCACATTTCTGTATGTGTTTCGTGATAATTTGTATTCTTAATAGACAATTATTTGTCTATTAAGAAAACTAATTACCTATTTTATTATCCTACTTACGTAGGTAAGTATCGTTTTGTCGGTTTCGTCACGATGTTTTCCTTCATCGTCCGAGCGATTGTTAAATGCGCACATAGACAGAGAGTCCATTGGTCCACAGCTGGAGATCGGACTTACCTCAGGGACCTTAGTCTATCAACCACTAGGCCAACACTGCTTTAAATTTATCCAATGTTTGGCATTACAATAATTAAATAGATAAATAAGCAAAAGCACTATTTGCCTCTAATAAATATTAAATAGGTTTAACACAACATATATCTTATCTGGAATATAAAAATCATATTAACTAAAAACCTGTTTGGTTATTGATGAATCTGACCCATTGTAGGAAACCAAAAAAACTTACTATTAATTTTTGCTATACAAAATGATTTTATTAATAGATTGGTTTAATTGAAATTTAATTAAAAGGCTCGTATGAATAACGACGTAACAAAAAACATTACAAATTAACTTGCCTTTGGTGTCATATCAATTTTATATTTTTATTCGCGTTCCTTGGTAAGTTAAGTATTCATTAAATTAAATTTATTTTCAGAAATACCGTGCATTGATAAACTGCAAAAATCTCTTGTAATGGGTTGTACGAAGAATAGAGGAGAAATATTATACCCGGGTGACGTCAAGATTAAAGTTGCTGAACCAAAAGGATTGAATGCCTTGCATTTTGACGAAGTGATTTACAAGACTCTTGTTTATGATAAGAAAGAAGACGAACCGTTGAACGAAGGAGACTTTTGTTAAAAAAAAATATTAAACTAAAGAAAAGTAATGTGACAAATGGCCGCTCGATTATATATAAGAGTTACCAAATAATTCCGAATTTTTAAACAAACCGCGTAATAAAAAAGTATAACTTGTCCTTTATAATGGTAAAGTTTTGTCAGACAAGTCATTTATACTTTGAAAGATATTTCGTAAAAATATAATACTCGAAATTTACACACCATAGTTTCATTTATTTATTCTTCGTTCTAATTTATTACCTCATCTATCCTGTTTTTGATAAAAAAAGTATTGCATTTGATATACAATTTGGAAACTGATATAGAAAAGACTCATCTAATTTACAAAACTGCTGGCCGTGGGCGCTCTTGTTAGTTCACTTCTACAATGCCAGAAGACTTGGTATGCTAATACTTCAAAATTGGTATGCTCTTATCTTGACGTACTTAAGTCGTATTGGTTAGGAATTGTCAAGCTCCTTCTAGAACAAGATTTTGGGAAGAACTTTGTATCTGATAAAATTCACAACCAAATGTGTACTATTACATAGTCTTTTAATAGTGTAAAAGAGGCTTGAATTGAATTGTTTAAAAGAACTGGAATAAAATCTTCGTTGAAATCCAGTTGGAAGAATGTAGACGCATTGTTTGTTTCCAAAGTATGTATGACGTCAACATTCATTCAGAAGTGCGTTACGTTACGAAATTATATTTGAAAATAAAATACTCTGACGTAAACGTTATATTTATCTACATTTCACAGATCTATTTCTATAAGTTTTCCCTAGAATCTAAATAGTTTATAATCTTTAGTTGTCATTGAGTGTACGTAATATAATAATAATAATAGCCTTTATTTCCAAAACTTAATTATAATAGATTGGAACGAACGATTAGTCACACTAATTTGACTTATTCCAGAGTGGACTAAATATTATTAAAACCAAGATTTTCGGATAGTTGTCTGCCTAACCGTATTCAGAAAATTGGGTTACAATTCAGCGTTGCCAGATTTTTTTGCCAAGTCGGGATTTTGGAACTTCATGAGTAAAGAAAGCGGGAGTCGTTCGACGGCGGGAAATAGTAAAAAAACGTATATAATCAGAGGTTTTTAAATATTTTTATTTTTATTTAAGTTCGAATTACGCTTATGTGATAAAAGATAGCAAAAAAGCCATAGAAAATGTAATTTAATAAAAATATGATTGTTTAAATCAAATTTAGGGTAAATTTGATTTAAACAATCGTTAAATAGTTGAGTGAGTAATTCTGCTTAAATTTTTAACTTTAAGAATGGCCAGGCTATAATAATGACTAATTAAAATGTTGTTAAGGTAATACAGTGCCAGGTTTTATTATTAATTTTATAAAGTTGTTATATTCTATCTACATATTTTGGATAAAACAGCACACCATTACAATAATGATTTTACTTATCAAAACATGTAGTTTACATTTAAACGTAAGAAGATTTTGATAGAGTACTAGCATTTATGGACACTAAGATTCATCACTTGTTGATGCTTTGTCAACTTTAGAACAAGGAAAGTTAGTGTGGTCCGGGAAAACCTAATTTTATGCAAGTGAAGCCACAGGAAAATCTCAAAAGAGCATAAGTGCTCCGCGCTGGCACGATGCCCGTTTGATCGCCAGTCCCCGGAGCACCGGCCATATCATCGCCTGCGCCGCTAATCCATAACCCTCGCGATTAATCACAAAACCCAGAAAACAGAAACCCTCAACTAATAAACTTTAAAGTACAGTATAAAATAAATGATAATACAAACGCCAGTGATCAAGAGTATCCTCAGACAGCTTAAGAAATTAGGTCGCCCGGTTGTAGCAGTGGGATATTTTTATTGTGCGGTGCAGACGTACGAACACGCTGCTTCACTAACCGTAAATTTCATTCCATACTAGATTATGTAAGTTCTAACAAGTCTGGGGATGTCGTATGTGTTAAAGGTGGCATTTATGTGAAATTGTGTATTTGTTAGTGCATTTGGAAAATGAATAGTGAAATACCTACACCGTGTTGACTGTGACTTAATACCGTGTTGAATAGTGAAAATGCATCATTTGTATCCCTTGGCTAAGGGAGATGCTCTGTGCCCTTTGGGATTCCATCCTCAAGTAAGGTGGCCCACGCGCTGTAAAAGATGCTTTAGGGATTACAAAGAACACGGTGGTCGGAAAAGGGATGATGATTTCACTGCATCCACCCCCAGTCTCTCTTACTCGCCAGCGTCACGGTAAGTAGCAAAAATACTTGCTTATAAATTTATAGTACAGTAATAAAATTACTTAATCGAATATTTTATTAATTCTGTGTGTAGTTTCGACTGCGTAAGATAGAACTAATATCAAATATGTGTCATTCAAAAAAATCTCTATTTAAAAAACCGTTTATTTTAAAATCGTTAAAAGTTTTGTGTTTCAAAGAATTTTTCGATTTTTGGTAAAGTTATGTTTTGTATACTAATTTTTATTCATAATATTTAATAATCAATTAATTTTTTGAATAAATACTTAATCGAGACAGAACGATTGTACAAAACAACTTGCCATTACTTTTTTTTTAATCTATTAATGTAATTTAATTGTTTAAATGTTACCCATCAATTAGAATCAATGTAAATTATTATGTATATATATATATAAGTATTTACATTTAAAAAATATTAACATTATACACTTTTTTTTAAACCAATAAAATGCACAGAGTATCTAATATTCCCTTTTTTATTATTAAATATCTTATTTTCGTATCTGTACACATGCAATTTACGTATTTGAGTGAAACGTCGATATCTCCCTGTGTTTACTATAGCATACCTTATAAAAACCGCAACCTTTAAACAAAACTTTATTTGTCAGATCCTGTGATAAACAGTACCACAGCTTTATAAATTTAACATTCTTTCTCAGTATTAAAAATATCTATAGGAGCTTTTAGCGAATTCAAAGCAATACTAGAATTAAAGCGCTATCAGTCGTTAAAGATGAAAAGGCTAGAAGAACATTACGTCAATTGTAAGACCATAAAAGATAATCATGGCAGAATTCCAAATTCCAGCTTAGTTTCCGTGAATTGTTTGCATTGATCCCAGTGATGGATCGACTGGGTAGTCTGTAATTAGCCAGCAGTCTTGATACATGAAATGCTAAGAAATGTTACTATTGCAATATAAACATTTTAGATGCGTAATAAGAAAGACGATTCTGAGTTTGCTTGTCCCAGTTGAAAGTTATTTTATATTTTCGCGGAGACCAATTCCTTACCTTGCTCAATTGTTTTCCTACTAGATGTAAAAAAATACCAGTTAAATACTAAAAAGCTAGATTTCATAGAAAGTGTATTTGACAACCATTACTTATATTAGGTAATTATTTGACTTCACATTATTAACATACTGTATTTATGTATGTTATCGTATGATAGCAATCGATTTTTAAGAAATTAATACAAATTTAATTAAATTCGTTCTTCCAAATAACAATTCGTTTGCAATTTTAAAGTTCACACACTTGGGAAGAGTGTAGGCAAAAATTCGAATACATTCAATTTAAACGCATTTTAAAATTGGAACGCAAAACCGGAAAAGGTGTTTTAATTCATTTTATGACAGAGTATGCAATAACCAGTGATTTAGTCATTTGAAAATTAACCGCTCGGTTATTGAATTTCTTGCCAAATTACATGTTACAAGTCCATTACGATGTTCATACAGAACACTCACACATTAGTTATTTCTTATTCGTAAACATTTGTATGTTATGAATTCCAACAAATTCATATTATTTATACAGAGCCGGTTTAATTGTCTCGATGTGAATGTAACCGGAATAATTTAGTTTGACTTGAAGCGCGAATTTATTAGATATTTTTACTAATATTTTAACAGAGGCCGTGATGAAGATAATGGAACAGAGGGAGAGAGAACTGGCCGAGGCTGGTCTTCAAGCGTTAACCTCAGTTACAACGAACCTGCTAAGAAGGACACTTCCACGGGTATGTATTATTATAAATCTTCAACTTTCAATATTTAGAGGTGCATAGTGGATAGACCAAACTAAAGAAACAACAGGTGGTACATGACAGAGAGTAGCACAGTGCAGAGTGGAATGGCGAGATTTGGAGGAGGCCTTTGCCAAAAAAGGGCACACACCTAAAATAAGATTGATTATTTTTCCGACCCAAATGTCGACCAATAGAATTGCACCATTCGACGTCACGTGGTACAACCTACATGGTATTATACTGATAATTTTTTGAAAATTTTCTCTGGTAGTTGCTTCAAGAAAAGTATTAAGTAGTTGTTTTATTCATTATGAAATTCTTATTTGTTAACTGTACATTTCGTCTCATGGTGCAATTCTATTGGCCGACATTTGGGTCGGAAAAATAATCCCCCGAATACCACACGAGCTTCAAAATTATCTGGCATTTCCCTCAAGGTTCCCTGCAAACAAATAAAGTCGTCAAGTTTTTCAGGTATTATATATGAATAAAAAACGTGTTTTAATGTAAAATTATCTGAATTAAAGGCTATTATTATTATTAGCAGTAGTAATACACTCACATTGGGTATAATTTTGTTTACTTTATAGGTTTGTCTCAGCAATAGAACTACATTAAACACAACTTATAATTGTTAGCAAGTTCAATTCTGTATATGAATTTAAAATCAGATTCAGATTTTATGTATAGATATTAGAGATCTCAAATAACATGTTTTTATAATATTAAGTCGATAATTTACGATTACGATATTGTTATTTATTATCTTTAGAAATATTGCTGCCCTGTTGAAGTTTAACACTTAAACTGTTTATATGCGATGATCCGGATAAATAAACTTTATTGCCTATAAGATCGTTTAGGTACATCAAGTCTTTTTAGGGAGTTCAGAATGTAAAACATAAGACGAAACGATTGTGCGTTCCGTGCGATTGTGATTGGTCATATCTAGTCAAACACGCGTTACGCAACTTAATGCGTCATCTTATTACGTCAGTTAGTCCAATCACAAACAAACGCAACGATTTGCCTTGCGTCTTTCGTTTCATCAGAATATTTTTAGGGTCAAGCAAACCCGGATTGTGGACATCCACGCCTGACTTAGCAAACGAAGCAGAGACTGCAACAGCTGTCACTGTTAACCTTAAACTGCCGAAGCGAAGGTCCACGGGACCACTACCTTCGTTGGACACAGGACAAGGAAATGGTATGAAAATGCATAGATTGTAGAAATTAAGCATTAAATTATCTTCCTTTAGTTAAGATAACGGTTATGCTTAAATCGTAAGTCGGTATCTGTATGTATGAAATTACAAATGAAGAAAAATATTGAAAGTTAACAGTCGAACGTACATTTTCTCCTAAGAATGTTACAGGTGTTGCATGAAAAACGTTTCACTCTGGAATCTGTGGAAGGAAATATTATTGAAACTATTTTTAGCTTGGCCAAATAAATAGTATGTGTATTAAGACAATTTGGTTTGCGTTACATGGATTTCATTGAAGAAAATTGGAGAATATAAGCTGCTGTTTCAAGCCTTTATTTATGTTTAGAGCGCCGAACAATTTTAATGTCTATAAAAGAAACAATTCTATTACCTACCATAAATTACATCACGCCGTTGTTATTTGTAATGGGATAATGATATATAACCCACTTGTGTGGTCTAAAGATTAAATTTAAATTTTTATTTCCTTATATTAAAACTCATATTTATGTACATCTATAAACATTCATACATTTATTGTCTAATAATATTTTCTATTTGCAGCTACGCAAATATATGGTAAACTTTCTTCAATACCCCTTCATTTTGAGCATTAACAAATTGCTATTCTTCCAATTCTTTTTGCTACTTAATGTACCCATTTATGCGAGCCTTCCTACATTCACATACTTTTAACATCTTGTTAAAGAAAATAACAGTTTTATGCAATCAAAGTTACAAAGTCTGTAAACCTGGTCGTAGCGTCCCTTAACAATTCGTACTGTTGTTTGTATTTAACGCTTTCTAGGATTATGCCATGTAAATAATAAAAATTGATAAAACTCAGGAGATTGAGTACTGTATAATGTATTATATCACAAATGCAAGAGGTGTTCGAATGAAGGATATTTACTACTATCTCCAAATAAGTAATCTCTGTGGGACCTGCATACTCCGTACATATTAAAGTTCTAATATTAAGCATTCGTATAACCAGCGGCACGTAAGTCTAGCGCTGGCCGATACGTGGAGGGGATTGCTGCGCATGTGTACTGTCGCGCGGGGGACAAAATGCGACTGGAGAGCCAATCGACGCTCTTCATTCCGCTAGCCCCCCTCAGGTACCTTATTTTTTACTTCTGCGCAATAACGGTCAGCGCTAGAGTTTCGTGCCGCTACTTATAGTAGGTACGTAACTTCTTTGCCACATCAGTGCTACGGACTTCGGTGAGGTTGTAATTGGAACCGGTTTATAGTATTAACTAGCTGGTGCCTGTGACATCGTCTGCGTAGGATTCGTATTTCGAGTAGCTTAGATTAGCGTGGCGGAGAAAAAAACTACTAAAGATATTGACTATTTAAGATAAACATTTCCATCATACATTAGATATGTCTAGCGGTTTTGGCAGCGCACGCCATATAGCTCGCAGATGGTAGATTTTTTCCTACTTACTTGAAATTTTAGATAATACACACAATATCTTTATAAATTGGAGCCTATGTATTATTCTGATGTTTGAGTTATATTATTTTTAAGTTTTATTAAAATTCATTTAGTAGTTTTTACGTGAAAGTGTAACAAATATCCAGCCGTACTTACAAACTTTCGCGTTTATAATATTAGTAGGATTCCAGCCATTCGAACAAATCAGTAGAAATTGGGATCAGTTTTACAGAGTAGCTCTGCTTGTCAGTCTAACGCATAAAATATTATATTCTTGTATTCGTTACAATACCTATTCTAGAATATAAGAACACGAGTCTCCAGTTATTTTTATTACAGAATCAGTAACTGTACGCCGACCATCGCCGTCACCCTCACCGGCTCCGGCGGCACCGGCCACTCAGATCACAATCAACAAAAATGACTCATTGGCAGAACGTGTGAGAAAGGTACGTCTATATTAAGATTCAGAAATGTGCCAAGAGCTTTATTTTGTATACGCAGTTACTACACGTTGAATCAATGTGCTTTTGATAAAAAAAACAATTGCCTATTGATAAAAAAGCGCTTAACTATTTCTCTATCTATTTCCGTGATAATTTTTCGGTATAATTTAAAGCAGGTATATTTAAAGTGTGTATAAGTAGGTCAAATCCACAGACGCATCGCCATAGTTTACTCGCGTTTACTCTAAAAATATCTAAAAGGTCGCAAACGTTTTAGCGTTTGGCAATGCAACGGACATAATAATTAATTAAGGAAATGATATATTTAAATGCTAATTGATTTATTACTTCTGATTGATTGGCAGTAATTGATTTGATAAACACGTGGTTTAAAGCGAAAGTCTTGGGATCGGTTTTTGGTAGAACAATGTCACGGGTTGAATTTAAACAACAAAACAGAGGCTGAATTGTTTAAAAGGAAATTGGACTTCGGTACTTAGAACTATGCATACATATACGTAAACAACGTAAACAAAAATAAACCAGTGGCGCTATTACCTTTTTTAGGTCTAGGCCTCAGATTTCTGTCTCTGTTTCACGATCATTTGTCAATCTAATAAGCAAGTAGGTGATCAGCCTACTGTGCCTGACACACGCCGTCGACTTTTTGGGCCTAAGGCAATCCGTTAAAATGTTTTCCTTCACCGTTGGAGTGAATGTTAAATGCGCACATAGACAGAAAGTCCATTGGTGCATAGCCGGGGATCGAATCTACGACCTCTAGGATGAGAGTCGCACACTGAAGCCACTAGGCCAACACTGCTCATTAGCTCAGCTCAGCTGTACTTAACGACTCTAATTAAGTTTTTCCCTGCAGATGCAATTAATGAAAGCACAAAACAGTTTCGAGAAAGAATCAAGCACGGAAAAGGAGCGCGAAAGAAGAAGTGCTTCTAGAAGTAAAGAAGAAGAAAGGAGTGCTCGGGCTAAAGAAGAAAAAGCAACTGTTAAAGATGATGTTAATTTTATGATGCAGGTAAAAATTCAGGAGTCCTTTTAAAAACATTCTTATGATCATTCATAATGATTTGGTGGATCTGTTGTTAGTGCTCATTACTTCCCACTGTTTAGAACACAAGAACAGTGTCTTCGCTTTAATAGAGACTATAAGAAGGGTAATTGGACACTTTCTTATGTGAAGAATCCTTATTAGTAAATTAGGTTAGACTTAAATTACTTATTAGTATTAAGTTAGGATAGATCGTAATGTTCCATGATGTCTCAGTGAAGACACACGTATAAAAAAATTATAATCATGATTTTTTTTAGAGATTGTCTTTTTTTGAAGCCCCAAGTCAAATCAAAACTATCACTTATATTTTCGATAAAAAAAAATATTTATTGATGTTAATAATAATACTTCGTCGTGTTGATCTTAAAAACTACTGTCTCTATGCTTTGTTGGTAACGCCTAGCGGTTATATTTAATTCTGGTTATATAAATAATAATGACACAGTTCCGATGGTTACAATCATAAATATTTTCCATGGCAATTAAAATATAATGTTTGTATAGGTTAAAAGTAGTCGCAATGCCCTCTCCAAACCGCCAAAACGTGGAGGACCAACTCGCGAAAAAGAAGAAACCTCGGATGACGAACATAGTCTCACTGGTACAGCCACAACAGACACAGAAACAACACTTATTGATGCTAATGTTAAGGAATATCAGGTAAGTTTCTTTTTCGTCATAGAACTTTCTAAAAGCTCTAACTTCTTTGTTTACTTCTCTAATAACGAGCCTTTAATACTTTTTTATGTTTATATTCGGTAGTCCCTTCTATAAAAATGTATATAGTATATATTTTATAAGTTATATGCCAAAAAAAGGCGTTTTCCAGATTACCAGATCAAATATAAAAAAAAAATATTTTGGTATTGTTCTGACGGTCATGATAATCTCCAAGATCTCTGCCATAAACGTTACTGACAAAAACAAGTATTACGTTCCCATAGTACGTATCTTACAACAGATACTTGTTACTTCAATGCGATAATGAAATTTCTTTTCAAACTTTACAACTTATGTAGAACACACTATTTCTATACAAACTATAAATGTACTTGTGGTTCCAAAGTGCTCCATAGCCGTACGATCGCTGCTGATATTTTACATATGTAATATATGACACATTTTTTTTGTGTTTGCAATACAATTCTGAAAATTCTTCTATTCTAAACGCCCGTAGTTCAACAAAATGTTTTTTTTTTAAATTTATTTATATAATCATGTCTTTTTCCCGAAGAGGGTAGGCACGGATCACCATTTGCTACGGTCCTAATGTACCTTTTTTGCTTCATTCACTTTCATGACATTCAACATGTATGCTCGTTCCTTAGGAATTCAGGAGGTGAATTGGGTTCAGCCGTGTACGAAAAAGCCTACCCATAAACCAACCCGTCTTCACAATCCACGGTTGCCTTTTATATCCCTCTTAACCCACCCTTTCGTAAGACCTAAGCATCCCTTTCGTATCCTCGTCGTTACGTCCTTTCAACCCACACTGCCCACTATTACTTATTCTATCACGCAATGTCACACATACTTTTTTCACGCTCTCACTTCTATGGCATTTATTATACTCTCATTCTTTTTCTTTCTTTAGTTCGGCCTCGTTTGTGGTTCGACTTTCCATCCGGAGATTTCATTCTCTTCACAAAATCTTAAATATTCAAATATACTGAATTCTTTATAGGACCAAATTGAGAGCCTAAAACAAGAGTTAGACCTTCTTAAGAAACGTTGTGAGCGAGTTGAAAAAGAAAAAAGTGACATCCTACTTAGAAGGTTAGCAAACATCGACACGGTAAATAAATATTCTATTGGGCGATCTTCAGAAGTTTTAAAGCTACAACAGAAGGTCAACGACCTAACAACTCAGAACGAGGATTTGAAAGACGAAAAGATACATTTGTCGCTTAGGATTAAAGAAGTTGAGACGGAACTTGAGGTAAGTTTTCCAATAATTATTATGTACATCCTTTTTAATAAATAAATTTTCCCGGATTTGATTGCATTTATATATAAATTTAATATAAAAATGAGTCAATAAGTCTTTATCCGAAATTGAATTCATATATTTTGAGGATGGAGGATGGAGAAGGTTATCTAATTAATTACTATATAAGAGATCTTCTAACTAAAGATTTAAATATAAAACAATTTCGATGTACATAGTGTTTAATATAATTAGATTTAAAATTTGATTATTATTACACTACGCTGATTTGGCACCACCATGCACTACAAGAGACCCTTTGGCAATTATAAAATTATAATGATGCCATCATTACAGCTATAATATTCCATAGTAAAAAACTATAGCCCTTGACTTGCGAACTGGTAGTAAATGTAAATTTACAATTAATTTAACTTTCTGACGATTCATAAGTGTACTTGTTTACCTATATGAATAAAGATATTTTGAGTTTGAATTTGTATACAAATTTATCCCGAAATTTAATAATCGTTATTCCAGTCGAGACCATCAGCTGAGGCACAGACACGGCAAATCGAACAGTTAAGGGCGAAATTGATTGCCGCAGAAACATTATGTGAGGAACTTATGGACGAAAACGAAGATATGAAGAAAGAACTTCGGGATCTTGAGGAAGAAATTGAAGAGATGCAAGACAATTTTAGGTAACTTGAATAAAAGCCATTGTTTTTTTTTATATAATAGGGGGGCAAACGAGCTTGCGGGACGACCTAAAAGGGAAGTCTACGCAGCCCATAGACACCCATTTTTAGTGGGTGCGTTGCCGGCCTTTGAGGGAGGAGTAGGGTCGCTAGTAGTTTTTATTACTATTCTTTAAAAATCGCCTAATTTATTGAACTTTTTTCAAGAATTTTCTAATGTCACCTCTTTTAAACACACGTATTATTACAGCTGGGGTAAGAGTAGTTTTTTAAGTTGAATGGTACAGAATAACTTGTTTAATACTAAGACTTTGTAATCAGTCTTGTCTATGATCTAAGGAATAACAAACTATCATCTTACAGGGAAGATCAAGCAGACGAATATACCTCACTTAGACGTGAGTTGGAGCAAACGATCAAGAATTGCAGAGTTTTATCATTCAAATTAAAGAAAACAGAAAGAAGAAATGAACAATTGGAACAAGAGAAAGTTGATCAGGAGAAAAAATTATTAGAGGTAATAAATGTCATGAATTTGTTATTATTATTATATATTATTTATGTCTTCATATATCAAAAGAACATCCATAATAACTTTGAGTAAATTAGAGCTATAATTGTAAATAAAAATGATTTTTAATTTGACTTAGCTAGACGAGTTTTATTGTATTGAAAGGAAATAAAATCCCTTTTACCGGATGAACGAACGTAAATACTACTTCCAGTTGTGGCTGCGCGATAAGCATGTTTTCCATATAAAAAATTATTGACACCATGCTAATACGTCAAGTAGAGTTAGCCTTTGCGGTTATGAAACCTGTCCTTTCAACCTCCGTGGAGGTGTTAATAGTTACAGTGCATGATAACTGGAGCAAGAGTATTGTTTTATGTAGAAAGATACTGTCGAATTTGTATTATAATGTGATTAATTGCAATTATGTATCGCTCGCGTAATTAAACAATTATGCAGATTCAAAAAGTATTACATTATGTATCTAGTGTAATATATAGTGTAAAAAAGTTTAAAAAATACGAATATTTTAAGCTTTCAAATATTAACAGATTGTCGGCGGTAAAGATGGCTTACAACGTGAAAACCGTATCAAAGAGCTGGAACAGGAAGTGTCGCGTTCCAACGAAGTAGCCTTAAGGCTTCAGCGGGAATTATCTGAAGCGAATACGAAACTCGTCGCTGCCTCGGGCGCTCCACCAGCCAATCTCAAAAAGCAACCTATTAGTGACGGAGTAAGTGTCTCATTAAAATACGTAGGCTGTATATTGTTTACACTGTAGATGATGGGTTCGACGTCAACGAATTGTGCTTTCTAAAATCATATACACGTGTTGTTATAAAATACTAGAAACGACAAATCTCTTCAAACTCAAACTCAAACTCAAATCTTTATTGCATTCCTTATGTACATAATTTATTACAATAATGAATAAGGACCTTGGCTAGGCACAACAATGTTATGAGAGGGCATGCTTTAATTAGTTCATTAATACATTCCTATTCTTATAAGATACATTATTTATTTGGTATATTTACTTTGGTTTCACGTTGCGAAAAAGGTACTTAACTTCTTTATAAATTATAAACTTAACTTTTATAAAGAAATTAAAATCTATCTGTCAGATACTCTGTTACAGTGTAATAACACTTCCTATATAATAATTCCTTGAGAAATTTGGTAAACCTCAGATTATTTGTTTCATTTTTCAATTTGTCTGGTAATTTGTTATATATTTTTATGGAGGAGGTCAATGGTCCTGTTTGGTGTAACTTTAGTCTGGATGTAGGTGGAATAAGTTGGTTTTTTCGAGAAGGTCTTAATGAGTAAAGGGTTTTTGTATCCTCCCTTCAATTGTCTGTATTAAGTGCCTTTGAAATTAATTCTTTAAATAGTTCGTTTATCCGGGTAAGAAATAGATAGATGTATATGCTAATCATTTATTTAGAAAAATTAAACCGACTTTAAACTCCGGTTAATATAGACATAACCCTCTCTAAAACAAAAAGTACTATTCTCGTTGCAATCGTAGCTTTTGTTTTGACAGCTGCTTATAGTTACTGTACATATAGAGCCAGCATTCCACAGACTTACGGTATATTAGCAAATTCTATATTAATACTAGGTACCTATAATATTTTGCCTATCGGGGTTTCCTTTTCGGCGTGCCCAGAAGCTAAAAAGTATCAAAATTGAGAAACGTAAAAATATGAGTAAAGGATTTTTTTTTGGTGAAAAAACTTTATATTTGAAGATATTAAAACCGCAGAGAGTCTGCGATCATGTTTTCAGAGATAATTGTGATGCTTTATGACATCTGGGTATGCCCAAAGGAACCCTCGATGAAAATAGTGAATTCCCACTTCATCTAAGGCAGGTGAAATAGTATAACTTGTATTAATATGGAGTTTGCTATTATGCCGTAAATCGCTGGCTCTTAGACTAGTACTAAGTTGTTCATGTATCATTGAATTTGCAGCAAAAAGTGTCTCGGTCATCTTTAACCCGAGGAGGCAGTCAAGAGGACCCGGCTCAATTATTACGCGACCTACAAGACTCACTCGAAAGAGAGGCAGATTTGAGAGAGCAACTACGTAACGCAGAAGAAGAGGTAATCTATCAAATTATTGTTTCCTACAACTCTAAATATTGAATATTAATTTGTTCACAAATCAAATTAATTATACCACTATAACTCGAGTATTATAGTGGCTAAGACCAATAATGTTAATATGTGTATAAAATAAACAAAAAACCTCAGCCAGCTGGCAATAAGCCAATATCTGAGTCAACAACAGTCTGTTAACATAATATTGCACACATTTAAACTATATGCCGTATCCGCTATTGGACTTCATAACGCTAACACACTATTAAATCCAATAAATCGAAGTGCTATGAATTTTCATCAGGGTTTTAATCACCGCTTCAAAGGCAGCATGACCGCTCAACCGAAGGCATCATCACATCATTCTATTAACCGAACTGCCAATGATAAACAATACTTTCTAGATTTTCATGAACTAGAAAATCAATTAGGGACCTTACATTTTAGTAGATTACTATCAATTGGTGTAAATCAAACTATCCAATGTCCTCAAGATGCAGTTCTGAGTTATTCAGAAGGCTGTCAAACAGAAACCTTAATGGTACATGATGTTGAAACCGATACTGCTAAGATATGTCTTGATTCGTGTATACAAAGCGATAATAATACATTGGAAACGTCAACTCAAACTGAGAAAAAGTTCTCTAAAAATAAAGGTTTGCAGACTGAAACTATCGGAGCAAATGTAATAACGCAAACTGAAAAACCTAAGCATAATAGTACAGGAGTTCAGACGACTAAACTAATTAACGATAAGTTCGTTGAACCCATATCAAATCTAAAAGTACGTAATGATTCAGAATGCTTTAATAAAGAAACGCAAACAGAAATATTTAATAATAGGGAAAAATCAGATAGTCCTCCCTTATCAGCCGAAAAATCATCTTCATCCGGTCATGTGCCTTTTTCTCTTGCATTGTTTAATCCATTGGCAGCGAGGTTACCAATTGTAGGTACATGAAGCATTTTAATTTCGTTAGTGTTTCCATAAATAACAATGTCAATATAATAGTTTTCATAGTAATATTACTGATTAAACTAACCGATTTTCAGGCAAATAACTTACGTAAAACAGCGTCAAGAGTTGAGGACGACAATGAATCATTGCTACTACAATTGAAGAAAATGGCTACCAAAGCCAGAAGTATGTCCAACGAATTATGTTATTCAAACTCGTTTTGTGTATTCCAAAATCCTAAATTAAACCCTGCATCAAAACTTTAACATACATAATACCTACGAAAGTTCATATAATTATCACATAAAACGCCCTGTATCTTGCCATTTACCAAATGACTTGGTAAAAAAATAATTTGTGATTGTTGTTACTAACATGCTTTTTTACATAAAAGGATACTTCAATAAATCTTCTGTGGTAGCCATTTTCTCCAGAAAGCTTTTGAAAATTACAAAATAATATCTTCGCTCTTGACTGTATGTGTTATTTCGTTGTACTAAAACATTTCGGCTTTGACTGTGTTAAATTTGGATTGATATTATATGCCTATGAGGAACAATAATATAATTTTTTTACTAGGTCGTAAATTATCACCAACAGCCCCAACAAACAGACTTGCAATTGAAGCCCCTAACGAGAAAGATGAAGGTATATCTGATGAAGAAGATCCAGCAGAATTACGTCTCTTGCTTGAACTTAATGAACAGGTAAACTATCGTTAATAAAGTTTACGTATTAATATTTAGATTATTATATTATACTATTATTTAAATAGTTATATTCTAAACAATATATTATTTATAAAGGAAGCCGCCGTATTACGCAAAAAAGTAGAAGATTTAGAATTAAACAAGGAATCGTTGAAAAAACAAGTTAAAGAGCTTACGGAAAAAATCTCAAATGCGGCGACAAAAACAAATGCCAACACCGGTGCTGCATTACGTCGAACAACGAATAAAGGCAATTTAGCTGAAGAAAAAGTTAAAGTAAGTAAATAATACATAATATGTTGCATTTAAAAATACATACTTTTTACTCAAATTCCGATAGTTTTGTTAAATGAGCGTTTATTAAATATGTACTTCTATTACGTCGCTGGGAATCTGTCATTGTTGGTGGTTCATAATAAAGTTTAGTGTAAAAAGAAATTTCTCTTTCTCTGGTGAAAATTTAGTGTGTTTCTAAATGAAACCGTGTGAATAAGTCACGCCAATCGGTCAATCTATACCTACTACTACTATATACTTATTTAAAATCTATAGGTACTAGAAGATGAAATCGCTGAACTTAGAAATAAACTTATCGAAAAGGAAAGGGACTGTGAAAGATTACATGCAGAGTTGAGTCTTGCTCAGAAAAAACCTAAGGCATTATTGAATAAGAGCAAGTAAGTTAAAATACCATACCGTAAAGAAATTTTGTTAAAATATTATACAAACTATTTTTTGGGTTCTTTGGAAAACAGGTTGCCAATAAATAAACTGCTATCGGTGCGTTTCCGGCTTTTTTTTAGGTCGGCTGTAACATTTTGAGGGGTTCAGTAAGTGAATTTCTGTAAACCAGTGAAACATAATTTTTATAGTTATCTTTAGCATGAGAGTCGCACGCTGAAACGCTAGGACAACTCTTTATATTTAAAAAGGAAAATCGAATAACATTTTTTGTTAATTGTCACTGTTAGTACTTTCAATTCTAGGTCACTCGATGGAGATCAACAAAATGTCGACCTTAAACGGCAACTGCAAGTTATCGAGCAAGAGGCAAGCGTATTAAGAACTAAAACGCAGAATCTCGAGGCCGATAACGAGAAACTGCAAACAGAGAATAACAGACTGCAGGTAATCCTAAGATATATGTTATGCATTAAATATTGTACTTATTGATTAATTTTCATGGAAAGATTCACTGTACCTATCGTTCTGCAAATAATTTAGAGTTATATATTGTGAGATTCGCTGCGTAAAGATCAATACAAAATATTTACAGTTGCTTAAAGGAGCAAAGTCATTAAAAACAGATAAATCGCTAGAAATAACAACAATAAAAGTCACTCAACTTGAAACGGAACTAAAGGAAGCTCTAGCAAAAATAAAAGAACTAGAAACGACAAAGGATGAAAAATCTGAAAAGAAAGTACGATTTAGCAGTGAAGTGTCTAAAAAGGAAGCTGACAATCTTAAATTGAAACAAGAGGAATTAGACAAATTAAAATTAAGTTACAATAAGGTTAGTAAAAATATACTAACAAATAATATTATTAAAATACTAGATTTCAGTTCTTAAATTAATATTATAAAATTAATGTAATTTTAATAACCATAGCTTGATAAAGAAAAAGTCAAACTCCAAACGACACTTAAGGAATTAAAGGAAGATTCAATTAAGACTTTCAAACCAAGAACACCGAAAAAAGTGACAGATTTAACAACTAAACTACAGTTGAAGAGAATGGTTGATGATTTGGAAAGTGAAATAGGTAACTTATTTTCAAACTTATAGTTTAATTTCCTATTCACTCAATGATGATATTTATTTTTATTATATATTGATATTATCTATTATAATAACGATCTAGAAATCGTAATTAGCATCGAAGCTAGACATAAGTTAATAACCCACTCACATTTTAGTATCCACGAAGTAGTCTTAGCACAAATTTGACTTAATATATATCTCTATATTCTATTTAAATATTTCTTTGAGCATTTTTGTTTAAGCTTGAAACGTTTTCAGGTGAACTATACGTAGTTATGAAAAATGCTGGATTATCAGGATCACTAGATAATAAAAATACAACAAAAAATATAGAAGAAATAAAAGAAAAATTATCAAAAAAAGAAGCAGAGTTTACGAATGAAAAGAATCGTTTGCAAACCGAAATAAGCAAATTAAAAGAGTTCAATCTTAAAATTGAAACTGAAAAGAAATCGTTTGCAGAAAAAGTTAAAAGCCTCGAGTCTGAATATAAAACCACAGTTGCTGAATGCAAATCTTTAAAGGACGAAAAGAAAAATTTGGACGCCCAGATCACGAAATTGACTGCTGAAATGAGTACGTATCAATTAAAACAATTCGTTTTTTTTTAAAGAATAATTAGAGTAAATCGTAACTGTGTCATCGGGGTTCAATTCCAAGAAAAATAAATTAACTAATAAAGTAATAAGTCTATAATTCTGTGACATAGATATAATTTCTCTCCATTGTCCTCTAAACACTAATAATTATCTTTCCTTTATAAGTTGAGATTATTATACTTCTATTTGATATTTCAGAAAAGAATAACTCGCAACAAACTGCAGTTTCTGACTGTATGAAGAAAATAGAAGAGTTGAAAAAGGAATTAGACGTTAAGGATAAAGAAATAGATAAATTGAAAAAGCATGCCGAAATTTTATCTAAAGTGGAACAAGATAAGAATAAGTTGTTAAAAGAGGTATCAACTTTTTTTAAATTTGGTAAATAAATTTAATCTGATTTAATTTAATCTGAACATAATATACAAGTAATAGGATAAATATTTTTACGCTCTAAGTCCTGTTTCATGTTGACTGGTGACTCAAAACACAAAACATTAGAACAATAATTATTGTTAAAACAATTGTTTTATTAAATGTTACTTGTACGTACATACAGGTCGGTGACAAAACCAAAAAGCTAACAGAATTGGAGAAGAAACTTAAAGATGCTGAAGATAAATGCAAAAGAACCGAAAAGCTCTTGGCTACTCGCAAGGATCGTGTTAGTAAATTAGAAAAAGAGGTTGGTATACCAAATGTTATACTTTAACCATTTGAGAAAAAATATCATCATATTAATAAAATAATCGATTAAAATAGTAAAGAAAGTTTACGTTGTTATTTATCATTAATTGTAAACTTAATATGTGACGAAATTCTTTATACGACTAGCTCTCAGAAGAAAAGGATCTCATAGAAGAATTAAAAGATTCAAAAAGACGATTGTCATTTGAATTAACAGGCGATAAAGATGAAATACAAACGAAACTTTTTAAATCGGAAAGCAAGCTCGTAACTTTAGAAACTGAAATGAAGGAATTAAAAGCAGATTATGAAAATAAAATAACAAATTTAGAATCTACTATAGCCGCCAAAGATATTCACATAAAGCAACTGGTATTATGTGTGACCCTAGAGTTTAGAACCTCCAAATCCTTCAGAAATTACAAAGTTTTAGCAAAATTTTATTCGAATTAATACCACAAATCCAAATTCTATCCTATATTTCAAACGCATAGTAGTTGGGAAAAGGTGATTTCCATTGTAGACGCTTGCGCATGTTACTAGAATTTAATTTATACAAAAGGAACTATCGAATGCCTGGTTCATAGACTTATGTTTTTAAATTAATATAATTGTTTATATCTGCCTGTATAGTGCATATCAAAACAAAACTACGAAAGAATTCAAAATCGGTCCAAACATCACAAACTGATTTTATGTAAATAATACACCTAAGTGTTCTAGTAAAACTAAAAAAACATACATTTAGAACCTTTAGAAAATATATATTACTTGATTTACAGGAAGACGCCTTACGTGACACATCTAATCAGAAATACGACGAGGCAGTTTCATCTGTTGAACTGGCCCAAATGCAAAATAAATATGAGAAAGCCGCTAGTCAATTGAAAGAAAAGGAAGAAGAATTAAAAACAACCAAAGAAGATCTATCGAAAGTTGAGAAAGAGTTGAGTGCATTGAAAACTGAAATTGCTCAAGTCAAATCTACAATTAGTAAAACGGAGAATGATAAAAAAGATCTTGAAGATAAATTGAAATCGGAACAAAAGGACTCGAAATACTGGGAAAGTAAGGCGTCCGAAATTGACACTGACTTACAGGTATTTAAGAATTTCTATCTTGCTTATAGAATTGTTAAAGAGATTTCTATGTTTTTATATGATTTTTTCTTTAACGCTGGCAAAACTATTAACATTTTTTACAAATTTAAATCCACTAAAAATAGTATTTATCTTGTACCAGGCTGAAAGGAAGAAAGTTGAGAGAATGAGATTATCTCACGACAAAGATACGAAGAATAAGGAAGCGGAACTGGCAACACTTAAAGGAAAATTAAAACTTCTAGAGCAGTCTTCAGGTGCAGGTGCAAAGAGAATATCAGAACTTAAACAAGAACACGAGGATGCTGTCAAAAGTGAGTGTGCACATCATTTAGTGGCTCAAGAAATTGGAATTATGAAACACTACTAGAATTTACACTTTGAATGTCTATGAAAACTGGCTATTGTTATTGATAAAAGTTTTTAAACTATCGCGAATTTTTACATAGTTTTAATTACAAAGAAACTTTAAAATCCTCTGACTTTTTACCCAAACACATAAATTAACTTATCTAAATTGAATTAAATACTTAATTTTTTCTTCGCTTTTATTGACTGAGTAAAAGAGAACTTTACCGAAGAGTTTCCAATCCTTGTAGTCAAACGATATGTTTATGAGAGTCAAGAGGTATATAAAATTGGGGATAATCAATGTCATATATCTGAACAATATTTAATGTTTAAAAATACGTCTTTAAGTCAATATCTATTGTATATGTAGGTAAATTGCTTTCATTTTATCATACATATCTTTACATTGTTTTATAAAAAATCTTTTATTTATGCATATAAATTTTCTCAGAATTGGCACATAATCTAGCGGTTGAAAAGGCAGAGTACGAAGAATTGACCGTTAAATATGAACTGTTAGAAGAAGAACACGTAGTAACAAAAGCTAGATTGACCGTTGAGAAGGAACAAGCTCAAGGGTTGGTACCCACTGACACATAAACCTAACTAAAACAATTTCAGTATTTTGAAGTTTATGTTCATGAAATCTTTTCCGTATTGCATATTCTATAATAATAATAATAAACTAAATTTTTGACAAAATTGATCTAACGCTGGTCCCCACACTAGGGGGCCTTGTGTTGTAGGTAACATAACAATTATTCTGAATACATGGCTACTACTATATGACTACTTTTTCTTTAAAACAATTTTTAAAGAAAAAGTAGTCTTAGAATTCTGCAGACAAATTTAAAATTCTATAAAATGCAATTACAGAGACCTATTACATAAACAAAAAGAGTTGAATGAAACGCTTGCTCAGCTCAAGTCGTTAAAAGAAAGCTGCGCCACACAAACATCGACTTGGAGTAATGAAAAAGCAGAACTTCAAGTAAGTATTTGACTTATTCCTTAACGTTTTATAATTTCTAATACTTCTGAAAATAAAATAATTATTTAGTATTGGTAAGCGATTATTGACTTCGAAGTGAAAAACATATTGAATGATGATGAAAATATCTATATTCTATACTGATTCTAATACGATTTTATAGAGAGAAATATCATCTCTCCAAGAGCGTTTATGTGGAGGTGGCTGGGAAGTTGAAAAAGCACGACTCAATACGAAATTAGAAAAGTTACAACGGGAGCTACGAGAGTCAGTTAAAAACCATGAAGCAGTAGTACATCATCATGACCTCGTGAAGAAAGAGGTGAGTAATTTTTTTTTAAAGAGGTCCCATGTACCGTACTAACACTGTCAGAAACTAGAGTTCAGGTTTTAATGCACTGAATAGTCAAAGCGCATATACATTTGAAGTTGAACATTGAAAGAGTCATTGAATATGAAAATGCAATATAAAATAAATCTGACAACTCTCTCCTCAGACGTTCTTTTAATTCTAAAAAATTTGTATGTATTTTAAAAATAAATAATTATTCAAAGCTGGATGAGGCAAAACGAAAACTAGAGGATTACGAGAAAGTAAGCAAAGTGCAAAGAACGCTGACAGCTGATAATGCAGAATTAGAAAGAGAAATGGCAACACTCAACAGCAGACTTGAACAGATGGAGAAGGCAAGAAGGAATGAAATTTCGGAAACTAAGATGAGGTATGAAGAACAAATGAACACGATGCGTGAGGAACTAAAATCTCTACATAATCAGGTTAGTACACATTACAGACCCAAAAATCGACGAGATGTTAAATTGCAAAAAAATAGAGCTATTTGATTTTCATCAATAATTAAATTTATTTCATATATTATATTTAAAGGTATCAAGATTCAAACGGGAAAGAGATAATTACAAACAAATGTTAGATTCTGCTCAGAAAACGATGTCAGATATGAAGAATGGAAATAAATCAAAAACACCACGCAACTCTATATCAAGCACAGATGATGTAAGTAATTATTATCGCCCATTTATTTAGATCATTTTTTAAATTGTTTCATTGTTTTGTGTTTATCGCGTGAAAATAAAAGGCAAATCGTGTTTTTGGTAATTTTATGTAAACAGCCATTTTGTGTGGAACTAGCCAGTAAAGGTATTTCGAACCGATATGACTTATGGGCCTCCATTAAAAGAGCGTACCATTCCCTCAAAGATCGGCAACACACACAACCCCCTGGCGTTGCAGGTGTCTACCTACCTACTCGATTTCCTCCTGACTGAAAGGAAAAGCTGCAAAAATAACGTAGTTCATGTAAAGAATATTCCTTATACGGTACCGAGGCATATGCCTTTATGTCGGATATTGATATTCGCCTATAAAAAGATGTTTCGATTTGGCAGACATATCCCAAGGAATAGATGAATTAAAATGAAATTAGCTACCGCAAGATTGTAGCACGTATTGCAGCTACCTACTCGTACCTAATGATTGATAATACTTAATAAATTATACATACGTCTGTCAAATTAAATGATGGGGGTTAAAGTACCTAACACTGGTTTAAGTATATAGGTAGAATTCGACAAAACCTTTTCTCTTTTTTCTCACTTGAATTAAGTAACATAAAAAGCAATATTTTAGGAGGAATTCCGCAACAAAGTGGCGACATTGGAGCAACAAGTGGCGTGTTTGGAAGACGAGCTATGTGAAGCCAGACTGCTCTCTTCAAAACTAAATACCGAATTGATCAGTGAACGATCTTCCGCGGAAGTGCGTTTAGCTGAGATGCAATCGCGTCTTAACGAGGTATGATTTAAGGAAATGATATGCTATCTTAAACAAGAATGACACCGAAATTTTGTAGTGTTCTACAATCTACTTTCTTCCATTGTTCAACCTGGGTTTTACCCTAATTATTTATACTTACATTATCAACACAATTTGGCCAGACTGCGGTTCGGCGAGTGATACGTTAGCTAGTCCGTTAGAAGCTAAATACTGACCAACAAATTATAAATGGTCAAAGGATTTCTTTGTTTTCGTTTATTTTTACCGTAATAGCAAAAGACCTAAAAACATTCGCTGTAATCAAACACTTACTCATCGAAGAACACATATTTTTACAGAAATCGAAATAATTAATCAAATCCATTTATCGCATTTATGCTTTCAAGAGTAAATCGTAATAAACCAAAATTTCATAGTACGAAGAAGATAGGCTACTATCATCCGGGCGTGCCCGGGTGGCAGGAATGGCGACTCGTATGGAGCTGGCCTGGCACAAGGAGAGAGATGAACAACAGAGGCTACTGCAGGAGACTTCTACACTTGCCCGAGACTTGCGACAGACGCTGTTTGAGGTAAGATTGCAGTTAGATTTATTTACCTTTAGTAAAAGAAATGAACTGTCTCATTACATTCACCGATTTGTCTGTTTAATATTTTCGTATTTACTATTTACAATAATCACACATCTAAATGAGAATGCGAGTTATCATAATAACAAAGCCCGGCGGGAGACGCCAAGTGAACATGAGTCGAGTCGAAACTATAATATCGACTTTTACGGCTTATTTGACAATTTAAAGAAAAGAAAGATCTTAACCACCAATTATAGAGCATGATAAACGCCAAATAGAAATGAAATTGAAAACTTAAATTTCAGCTCGAGCGAGAGAGAGAGAAAGAGAGACTAGATATGAAGAGGAGAATCGATCAGATCAAACGAACCACCGAAGAAGAGACTGAAGAAGCTAAGAAAAAGGTAACTAATAATTGTAATCTTTATCTAACATATTCCATAAGAATTTCTCTTAACGTTCAAAGCGACTTTTTTGAGATAGTAATAGAAAGATGGCGTATATCGCTTTATATATTCTGCATTTGAATCCCAGGATAAAGTATAATTATTGAAAAAGATTTAGAAGCGTGCCTCAAACGAGAATAAGTCAATGAACCCCGTTACTTAATTTAAGAAAAAGTTTATTATTCATTAATTATTTATTTACTCTAGAACTACTCTAATAGCAAATAGCCAATGCGATAATTGTGCGATAGTTCTTGGGTTAAAAGTAAACATTTTTTGTCTAGGTAGCAGAATTACAGTGCGATTTATTAGACCTCCGGGATGCGCACGCAAAACTGCGTACGGCCAATGAAAAACTGCGACGAGATAAAGAGAGACATGACAGAGATCGGGACCAAAATAAATTGCTTGTGGGATCACTTAAACGTGCACAACAGGTATATTAAAGATCTAAGAATTATATTGGTTGTTTTTCAGATTCCATACCACTATTAATAATATATATTCATATCATCGCGTGTTTTGATTTAGTTAAAGAATAATTATTTTTTTATGAATTTGACTATAAGACTGCTATTGTTACAATACAAACCATAGTGGTTTTCAAATGTTATATAACTTGATTGTATTATTCTGTTAAAAAATAATATACAATATTTTGGAGAGTAAAAAACCTTGGCGACTAAAAATATTGACGGAGAATACTTATATTGCTAGTTTCCGGTTTGAGAACTGATAATAAAATAAGAACAATTATTTTTTTGTAGTATAGTGAGTTCCTTACTATTCTAACAATTTAATTTGCAGGAAGATGACCGTGTCGTGACACAACTTTTGGAAGCAATAGATGAGCTGATCAAACAAAGTCCGGACTTGTTCAAAACTGAAACACCTATCAGACCAGAGAAGAGTCTAGCGACACCAACGCCACCTAGAAGGAATAGAGTGTGTATTTAATATTTGTGTTTGGTTAATTTTTAATGTGGTGTATACTCGTAGAATAGAGAAATTTAGTATCTGAATTTTAAATTAGCTACAAATATTAATCATTTATAAAAAAAATTATGAACTTCCCCAGTCATCAAAGTCAAGATCCCGTTCTGCAACTCCTGAGCAATCAGCGGCTGTAACCAATGGCTCGACAGGTGTGCGTCTGCGCATGCTGGCTGACGAGTTACGAGCCTCACGCATCGCAGAACGACAGAGAAGACAAACCACTTCGAGACGGTATTTGCTATTTATTTTGCTTTTAAAAACGTGCTAGTGTCAAAATCATACGAAGGAATGGAATTTTAATGGAATGCCGATCTTGTGAATATAGGCTACTAACAAGATTCAGAAGAAAATACTCCTTATTCATAAAAACATAAAATCAAAATTAAGCAGTGATTTGTCTCTATTAACGTAAACACAACCAGACGAATATAAGTTAATAGTGGGTAACTTCATGTTTGTGAATAATAAAAAACCCTAGCCAAAGTTTGCTTCGTCGGTACAGAATTTTTATCATAATTTGGTACGATTCGTTTGATTGTGATTGGTCAAAAGCGTCTCTAATCCAGACACAGAAATGCAATACGACCCGAATATCCGTATCGCCAAAAACTGAATTATTTTATCTTTAACACCCATCACATATATAAAATACGTGAGGCCCAGCATACTATACGTACATGTTAATAATATTTTATTTGGTCCAATTAGTGCTATGTCAACGGAGCCGCGGGAGACTATGACGGTTACGGCATCGAGAACTCCCTCGCGAGTACCCTCACTGAAGAAACGGTCTATTTCATTAGAACAAACGACTAAAGAACAGGTATCTCATTACATTTCTAGATATACCGATAAATTTATATAATAATAATGTCACAGCGAATTCTAGTGTTACTAGAATACTTTCTCTTTTAACGATACATCCTTTTTAATTATGCGTAATAAAGTTTTTTTTTCCTTTTTCTTTATTTGCTATGAAAATAGGTTTATCGTAATAGCTTTTTACTATGAAAATCATTTAATTGTCCCTTTCCTGAATTAAAACAAAACATTCTTAATGGTCCATTTCCAGTCTTCTATATGGAAATCGGTGGACGATAGCAGCGTATCTTCGATGCAATCGTTGGACGGCGATGACAGACTATTTACTATGCAACGCGATACTAGTTTGGACAGGTAACAAACCCTACCTCAATCAGACACCTTTTATTATATATTTGTTAGACTTTTATGCCGTTTACACTACCGATTAAATAGTAGTTTTAGTATTTCATATTTTTACACTATGACTGGTTTGCACAATTATTTCTGTACGAGTCTAGGTTTGAAGCTCATTTTTACCCGGGTATGATACCCGGAATCTCCAGGCTAGCAAAATTATATACAGATATAGTAGCGCCAGGCCTAGATGGTGCTTGGTTAGCAAAAGGATATTAAACAAACTACTAAACATAGGCTACTAAACATTTATTTTAAAAATCTATTGTAGTCGTCTATCGGGTGGCTCAGCCCAGAGTGTGGTTCTTCCATCAGAAAAGAAGAAGAAAAAGAGTATATTTGGCAAATTGAAGAAGCTCACTAAATCTCGTTCTATCGACGATCATGTGGAGGAGGTGGAATTTAGACCGATAGGGAATGTCTCACAGGTAATTTAGTTTAAATTAAATGTATTCATTAAATAAACAACAATATTAATGTGTGGGCGATGATGACGAAAGAGATTACACAATTTTCATTTATTTGTTTTTGTTAGGACGTTAATATATTGATGCACTTACATAATATGTAATAGAGGTGTTTAAATTACAAACCATATTGTGCTCTGTATATGTATGTACTTTACTATACTTTATTTTAAACAGCAAGGTTCCGATTCCGATATGAGTGCGACTGGAAGTAAGCAGAACTTGCGCGGGAGACTTTCCGATATGTTCAGTAGAAAACAAGTGTCGCGTGGAAACAGGTAAGAGAATAAATATATAATAAAAAGTTTTGAGATCTTCATTATTTATGTCGCAATGGATAAGATAGTCATAATGCAGATCGTTAACGATATAGAACAGAATAACAGTAATAAATTAAACTCTAAAACTTAGATATAAAAATCTGACATCAACCATTATAGGTACGACAGGCGTGACCCATTTTTCATACAAATTGGCATGATGTTAAGTCAAGCCTGTTGTAAAGTGATTTTCTCTTGTGAATTCAGACTTACATCCTACATATTCTTTGATTTAAAAAAAGTATACAAACTTGTATAGACAAGCAGTATTTGTCTTGTGTTTCTTTACTTAATATTTCTATCTTAACTTTTAATAGTAATAATCAAAAATGGATATATTTTATTGATTTTGTCAAAAAAAATCAAATCTTTTCATGTAATGCTTGCTTTACAGCAAGGAACAAAGTCCAGACACGGGTTCCACCAGCGGGTCTCGCTCCATTCTACGCAACGCGAGCTCATCCACACTGCCTCGATCAACAGTCGCGGTATAAAACTATATTCATAATTAATTTGTTTCTGTTTTTCCTGGACAAATGTTTTACATATTTCATTCCATTTTAATATCCTCTTTTCGAATAATGATAGAAATTATATTGGTAAAAACCTGTCAAGGTAGCGTCAGATTTCTGTATAGTGATCATTTGTCATTTCTAATAGGCAAGTAGTGATCTTCTGTGCCTACGCCGTTGACTTTTTGGGTCTAAGGCATGCTGGTTTCCTCATGATGTATTCCTTCAGCATACGAGCGAGTTTTAAATCTACGATCGTGCGATGAGAGTCACACGGTTAAAGCATTAGGCCAACACTAATTAACCTAGATTCAAGTTTGTTACTAAATAATTAACAACTGAAATTAGGCTAATGTTATTGAATAATTGTGTCATTAAATTATATATTTTAGAATGAAATGCGAGCTTCGAGCGCAACACCCGGTACGAAGAGAAAAGGAAAATAACTAAACGATTTTTTATTTAGCTTCATTATATTATCCACCCTATTCCACATAGCTGTAATATCACATACATATCAAGATTGGAGATTCATTATCTTACGGACTATCAACTAAAACACCTGAACGTCGTTTGTGACCCTTTGTTTTGTATTTACCTATTTATAAATAAATGTTGATTGAAAAAATGGTTTTATTAAACTCAAAACATTGTTATAAAGATTTATTAAGACCTGTTTTTTTACATTAAATGAAATGTATAAAAAATTCAGAAGCTCTTGCTTTACGACATAAATATATTTTAGGAACGAAAATAATGCAAATTCTAACAGGTTTATTAAAAAAAAACTAAATCAGTCTAATTGCACTCTTGTCTAGTCTCTCTTTCAGTCAAATTGTATTTACGCTGTAAGAGTACTTTAGCTAAAATGGTCCAATTATACTGATTTTGGGTTAAATGAGTATTCGAGCTGATAAAAATGCCGCACTGGTATTAAAATGTACAATTTAAGCACAAAAAAACAAAGTATAAAGTGGAAAATGTATTAATTTTTTAACATATACATGATTGAGCCCACAAAGTGCGGCTAACTCTGGTCCATGAGGTTGGAGTCTAGGCCGCTGGAGTCCTTTAGGATGGACTCGAAGATCGGCTGCAGTTCCGGGAACGACTTTATTTGAGTCACGAAGTCCATTAAGTGGGGGTTCTTTTCTGTAATTAATTAAAAGTGATCTCTTACGCAAAACGTATATGACAGAAGAGATTATAATCATACTGCCAAATAATTTAAGAAATTATATCTAAAGTTAAGTTATAGCCAAATTGAATAGATTTTTTATCGACAATTTAAAATTTGTTTTCTTAAGTTCACGCCCCCCTGCTTAGTGGTGTACATATGTAACTGATATGTGCTCGATACATCCATCTCTACTTAAAAAAAATAATGACCCAACTTTTTTTGCCACAGTTGTTACTTTGTATGGTTTTACAAATTGCATCTAATTACTACTAGTTACTTACCAGCTTCGGGTATCTGCAGTAAGGCAGCTGCGGCCCGTAAAGCTGATCGTTTGAGTTCATCCTGCTTCTCGTACTCCTGTTTCACGGAGTTGGCCTTCACTTTCATGGTACAGGTCGCACGGAGAGGCTCTACTAGACTCTCCAACCCTGGTGTAAATAAAAAGTAAAATATGTTTATTATGGAACATAAGATACACGTATCAGATATTCCATGTCATTAAATTATTAATCCCTACTCATCGGCAAAGAAGACAGAGGTTGTAGGCCGAGAGAAAAAGCCGGCGTAAAAAACTCTCGGTACTCTTTTAAAATAGCAAATCATCAAACAACACTTATTTTAAAACAAATATCGCAAATTAATTAGAAGTAGCCTGTCTAGCACTAGTCCCAGGCCCTTTTATCAACTCGTTAACTTTATAGTAAGTTACTAACTTTAGATAGTCTAGTACCGGGAAATTGCATCCTGTTTTTTTTTCCGAGTAGTAACATGTTCTATTCTAGTAAACTTATCACTATTTTTGTATATTATTTTGTTTGTATAATATTTTCATCAATATATTACGAGGGAAAGGTAAGTATATTAATTTCCTGGAAATTTCTTTCTCTTTCTTTCGGTGTAGGATAGGTTAGGTTAACTAAATTATTATTGTTTTAAGCACATACTTTTCGAGACTAAAGACTATTAAGATATTGCCACATGTATGTCGATGCACGTGTGCTTCTGCATGAATTAAATAAAACACATGTAAACAAACTAGTATGCAACTATCAAATTATAATTAAAAGCAAATAAATTATTTATTTTATCATATTCTATGTGTATCAAACTTTATAATCTATGAAGATATAAAATATTTTTTATATTATACTAAACATACGACAATGTAGTATATAGAATTTTATATTAAATTAGCTCCCACGAACTTCATTTCGCTTTAATGTGATTTTCTAAACTTAGCCTTTTTGAAGTTATACTTCTTTAGGCGCGTTATGAAAAATTTATGAGAGTGAAATTTTACAATGCGCGCGCACCTGTGACACAAAATTAGGAGTGTGATTATAGCGTGCGCGAGCGAGATAGGAATAAGACAATCTACAAGTAAAAAGAAATAGAATATGTGTGAAGTTTGTATGCCAAGAATTTTGAATGACCATAATGACATTTGTCATTTACCTTTTAAATAAATAAAGGAGTTTTAATTATTTTTTCAAAGAAATTTAGCAATGCTTTTTGAATTAAAATCAGAAGTGATTTAAATTGAATATTTAAACCAATACTAATTAATATTTGTGAAAAAAATACAATTGAGGTTAACTATCCGTATGTATTATTATTATCGAGTAATGTTTTGATTAAAAAATGACCACATTGTTTAATCAAAACATGTAATTTTCCCGATTTAATCTAGCAAATATAAGGACAAGAGACAAAAAACAATTGATGAATCAGTGTAAGTGAACTAAATTGAATACAAAAAAAGAGTTGTCATCTTATCGCTGTGAAACATCAAAAACTGGAGGTGGAACAAAGCCAAACTATTTTAATAATGCCAAAGAAGTATAACTTCTTACGCGCGTACATAAGTACACTCTTTTTTTTTCAATATTTCTCTCCATAAAAACCTTTTATTTATTCCTTTGAGTTAAAGGAATAAATAAAATTAAAAATTACTGTAATTGTCTAGCCGTCTTCGAGTTAAGAGATTAGCAACATATTTTGATATTCTTTTTTATTAAGATATGTAGATTTAAAGTTGTACCATCAGTCTATTACGAGAATTATATATGAATTTGACAAACTGAATAAACAAAATATTTTTATTTAAAAAAACTTACTGTGAGGGCAAAGCTATGTTGAAACCAAACCAACCTTCTACAAAAAACTGACTTACTCTGCAAAACAACAGCGGGGCACAGGCTCGCCAGCCTCGCGCACATGAGGTAGGTCAACATCTTGATGTCGTAATGGTCTCTGAGGCCGTCTTCCACGTGCCGCAGGAACTCAAACACGTCGAGGCGGTCCAAGCAAGTCCCTAACAGTGTGTACATACACTCGAATGCTGCCTTACGCAGGTCCAAGCCATCGTCCACAGAGTGCTTGAATGGTCCCATTTCCACTTCTCGTATTAGCTCTTTCTAAAAGTATATTGTAAAGCTGGGTATCGAAGCGGAGTAAAGACCATGTTTAATTATTAAAAATATTTTTTCCTTTTAACTGATTTAAATTCAATGTTTTTGTTATTTTTTTTACTAAGATTAAATATTGGTTTAAGGAACTTAGGGTATGTTCCGATATACACTGCGACCACTGTACAGAGTACCGTCAATTTAGTATACTGTGAAACCGTTTCTCTATAGCCAGCTATACTGGTTACAATTTAAAACGGAACGCAGTCCAGTGTACTAGTGAGCTTCGTTTTTCGACACAGTTTTCAAATGAGTGCATCAAAGTTTTTCAATTCAACAAGAAAAACTATTATTGGAGTATTATCGCATTAAAAAAATCTATATTAATATTAACTGTCAATTGAATTAATACTACAAAGAAAGTAAGTTAGAATTTTAAATGTTTGTTATTAAACTGTAAGTTATATCAGCCGTTAGGCATTCAAGTGGTTTTGATTGATCACGTGATCAAAGCACTGCGAGTACCTTACCTCGAAAACGCCAGTGCTCGCAGTAGAAGTATAGCGGGGATTTGTGACGTCATATATTTCCCTAGGACGCTGCGGCTGTATACTGGCAGTCCATAGCGGAACGAATTTTTGAACAGTGGGAGCACTATACAGTACTCGCAGTGTATATCGGAACATACCCTTAGTTATGTACTAGCAAAATGACAGACGTTGTCATGTACACGTTTTAAATACTCAAATTTCAAATCACTTAAAAATCTGAACTGTAACATTCTCGAATTCACTTGAACACACAAAATCTTATCAAAATCGGTCCAGCGGAGTAGGGGGACTTTAATAACAAACACGTTACATATAAGATTATAAGTTTATCTTCTTAAATTTCAGAATTATAAGAAATTAAAAAAAACAGCGAATAAATCTAAATTTTACGAAATAGCAGCACACAAATTACCTTGACTTTAGTCTCACTATAAATAGTGGGCAGCACTTGTGGTAGCAGATCTCTGACGAGGCTGGGTTTATTATGAGCAGCAGAGTTGAAAGCCACTAAGGCCACTCGACGCACGCCAAGTTCCGGATCGCGTAGGGGCACTAGAAGCTCCGCCATACAGGCACGAAGGAGGCCGTCTATTGCTTGCGGCTAAAGAATTTTTAATATACAATAATTATCTTTGGATTTGATCATTTAAGATTTTGTAGGAATATCGTCACGATATTTACAAACGTCGTATTGAGCAAGTATTAATTGCGCACGTAGAAAATTTAGTGCAGCGGAGATTTAAATGGACTATGAGTGAGATAATCATACAATCACCCTACCACCAATCATCAAAGTAATTTTTAAGTGTGTTAAACAGAGCATGAAACAGACCAACAATTTTCTGCTAAATACACCGAAACAGATATACCCATGCAATCATAATAATATTATAAACGCGAAAGTTTGTAAGTATGGATGGATGTTTGTTGCTCTTCCACGTAAAAACTACAGAATGGATTTTAATGAAACTTTACAATAATATAGCTTATACATCAGAATAAAACAATTTATAAAGATATTGTGTGAATTGTTCAAAATATCAAGTAAGTAGGAAAAAATCTACCATCTGCGAGCTATATGGCGTGCGCAGGCAAAACCGCTAGTTACACATATGTAATGTATGTTGGAAATTTTTATCTTAAATAGTAATATCAATGTGGTAGATATTTTCTACGCTACGCTAATATAAGCTACTAGAAATACTAATCCTGCACAGACGAAGCTAGTTTAGTAATAATTTTGAAAACACCAAACATGTCTAAGCAGCTGCGCGTGGTTTATTACCTGATCAGAAATGGTGAATTTGACAGCCGTTACGGCTGTGGTCCTAGTTAATGGTTCGGGAGATTTCAGGAACTCCTTGAGGTGTGGCAACAAGTCTTGTGGTTCCAGGAGACACAGCTTTCCTAGACATTCAGCAACCTTGAAAATTAAAAAGAAATTAAGTTCAATATAATTTATAATAAGCTGGCTATGTAAATAGTTTTATGAGCACTTTACTATTACCAAAACTATTCTAATTATACTAATCTATAAATGCAGTTTATTTAGTTAATAATAATAATCTTTATTTCTTCTCTCACATATACATACAAGGTTAATGTTAAACCAATGTTTGAACCACTCCTTATACGTACTTCAATCCCCGCCCCGCATCGTAACGTTTTACAAAATGAACCCCCCCCCCCCCATTCGTTACGTAATGCTTGAACTCTCCCTATTCGGAGCGCAGAAGAATCCACCGAAAAAGAGATAACTAACATCGGTCCAGCCGATCCTGAGATATATGTGTAACTAACACGACTTTGTTTTATATATTTAGATACATACGACATTCCGAGATCCTTCCTCCGCGCATTGGCAGTGTTTTGAGAGTTGAATCCAAATTTCCGGAATGAAAGGCCTCAAAGCCTCCACTCCCTCGGGTGTTGTTGATTCGCAGGCGATTATCTAGAAAATTACCATCTCATATAAAAATGTATCGGAAACCTAAAATATTCAAAATTGTTTTGACACACTTTTTAAGACTAATTTTAGAACACAGTCACAGTAAGTCATTATTCGTTTTAAATTTAAAATAAAAATATAAAATCAATTCGATGCTACGCTTGTCCTTTCGTTCATGCATTAAGCATTTTTAGAAACTTATTTTGACATACATTTTATATGTTAATGAAGAAACCATATATGTTAATGAAATACATAGTTCTCAAAATGCTATTTTTGTTAAAATCTAAAGCATTTTTTATTTATTAAAAAAATCACGATTATATTTTAACTATTAAAGGGGGCGTAAGGTGATAAAGTTCACTCATTCTATATTTTATATGTTCTTGGGCAAGTATTAAATAAATTCCATAAATGTAATTTATGTTTATGTTATAATAAGATCTCTCATTCATATTGTTTTTACAAAAATCCATTTTAATAAACATACATTAGATAAAGCCAATTATAAAAATGAATACCTCTCTAAGTGAATGAAGTAGTAGATACTGCCTTTTTGGCTGGGCGTCGATCTCGCCCAATATGAAAGGCAGGAACTCGGGCAGGTTGCCAACAGCCACTGAGCCAAGGGCGTAACTCGCTGCAGACTTCACTTCTTCAGAAGATGGTGTGAAGGAATTTAGAAGCACTTCCTTTAGATTCGGTATTGAGCTTAAATCCCTGTAAAAGGTTTAACATTTTGATGAGATTTTTGGTAATGTTTTTTTTTGTTATAAAATTATTTTATCATATATTTTTTTATAATAAATCCAACAATGTGAATTACTATGGTGCCCGTGTCTTTTACATACGTTAGTGAAGTTACTTTTCTTTATACACATCTATTTACTGAAATAAAAAACCAAGTAGAAAAAAACATACTATAAGAATTAATAAAAATATTAATATACAAATGAATACACCAACCACGACTAAACATTTGATTTGTCTTCATATAAGAAAAGTACTGTTGTTTTTAGAGTTACTTTTAAACAGAGCTCAACGATAAACGGTCCTACAGTATAAGTGAAACAATTAGACGTACAAATGGCGTCCGATCTCAGCGATAGCCAATAGCGCGAACATATGCACGGTGTCGGAGGGTGGGTCTGCGGCGTCCCGAAGGAATGCCCGCGTCGTCTGCAGGGCTTCGCCCCCCGCACTGCCGCCTCCAACCACTACTGCCGCTACGCACTTCGCTAGCGAGTGATAGGCCTGTGAATATAGATGACAATATTCAATGGTATTATAACGTCGACAGTAAGCCGCTTATTACGGTGGCACATATTTTCCATGTAAAATTGGTAACTGTGGTAACAAATTTTTCACATAGTTTATCTGTAGTCCACAGGCAGTATAATGAAGCCGAGCGTAATTAACGCGAATGTAACTCCACAATTGAGTTTATAGAACAACTTGAAAAAAAAAAATTTCGCTGTCTAAGGCCCTTTCTCCACTGCTCCGGTCCGACGTCGGATACCGGAATGAGTCATGAGAAAAATATCGGAAGGCCGGATTGCGCTTCTCCACTATATCCGATGCGACAATAATCGATACTTGTATAATTATCATGCAACACTTATATTAACTAAAACCCATATACTTAATTTTATTAATAAAACGTCCTAAATTCGGAATATTTTATTGCCCTGGCAAATTTATTACTTTTTTATATTGTCTATCTTGAAATATTATAATCTACATTATAAATAGTTCATTAATACTATGGTTTAAAAAATATAAATAAATAGCAACATAATTTTGTTTGGTCTAGGTTATCCAGATTCTTTCAAATTAAAGAAACTATAAATAAACCTGTGAATAATAATTTATAACCTCTTGGGTATACTTGGACCGATAAAACACCGCGTTCCGATCTAGCAAGTTATCGGATTGTTAAAAACCGGATGCCGGAGTAGTGGAGAAGCACGTAAGTACTGTTGTTAGCTTCTAAATCGGACGTGAGTACTGTTGTGAGTTTTTAAATCGGATCGGTAATTAAATTAACGTTTGCCGGACCGGAGCAGTGGAGAAACGGCCTAAGGCGGCGGAATAAAATATATTGATTATATCTACACTAATATTATAAAGAGGAAAACTTTGTTTGTTTAATTGTAATGAATAGGCTCATAAACTACTGGACCGATTTTAAAAATTCTTTCACCATTCGAAAGCTACATTATCCACGAGTAATATAGGCTATATTTAATTTTGAACAAAAATAGCGTTCCGTAAGATATTAGGGTTTTTCGGACACAAGGTGTAAAAAATCAACCAAAAAAGTTACTTATTTTGCGTACCCTGCCTAAACTATTAAAGATAGAACCATAAAATGTTCTAAGTAATTGTAGATCTTATAAATATCTACAAAAAAGTCCGCGACACACTATACCTATCTATGTCGAGTGAGGCACAATAACCATAAATAATAAACATGGCAAAACGACGTTTGCCGGATCAGCTAGTGTATAATATAACAAACTACGCTACACAAAAAAAAAAAATATATTTATCGCAAAGATGTCTTTATCAAAAAGCTCAACTAAATATATGTACCTGCTTAATATGATGAGCGGTGGCGTTGTGGTCGGTATTCCGGTGTACCGGCGCCACCAACAAGGCCAACAGTTCCCTTCTGGAGCACCCAGGCACATCCGCTTCCACCAAC
The DNA here is from genome assembly GCA_963693345.1 of Pieris melete. NCBI lineage: Eukaryota > Metazoa > Arthropoda > Insecta > Lepidoptera > Pieridae > Pieris > Pieris melete. Next base: position 667,432 of record CAVNZK010000025.1, read on the forward strand.
GCCGATAGTACGCCTACCATTGCTTTTAAGGCACCACCTGAATTATCAAACCACAATTATTTAAAACGGACTTATAGGTAAATATATTGATGATAGGATTCTGTAAAAAGTCAAAAATCATTTATTCATTTAGGTAACAATGTACACTTATGAACGTCAAAAAAAAATATACATTAAATATGACGGTTTTACATAGCAATAAAACCGATATTATGTGCCGAGAAGGAAAACATACAGCATTGTATAATGAAGAAGCAATGTATACTTAGCCATGAAGTGCGATACATACCGAGTGAAATAGTTCCGCTTAGATAGAATAGATGGCGCTGTAATCGCCTCAACTTCATACTTATCTTAACCAGCTAGGACGTTGTCATTTCCGCAGTCATAGTGTCTTCACCAGGAAGAGCTTCCTACAATGCTGTATGTTTTCCTTCTCGGCACATAATATCGGTTTTATTGCTATGTAAAACCGTCATATTGATGTGCCTCCGGAAAACATACAGCATTGTATAATGAAGACGTGTTTGTTATCTGCTGGTGGATGTATAAAGTACAGTATAAAACACAACGCTATGATGATTATGAAGAATTAAAGGCTTTAGCTAAAGCCGTTATTGTTTATATATAACTATTTTATTCACTTGCCAATATTCTTAATCAAAGCATAAGTATTTAGCAATAATTATTATTCTTAGTTACGGTATAAATATAACTATATTCATTGAGATGTACAATTAACATAATAACAAAAACTTCCTATCATCACAACAAGGTATTTATATAATTACGATGGTGCAAATGTATTAAAGAAAGAGTGATGAGTTTTCTCTACGAGAGTCTATCTCGCGGCAGTAATGATTAAAGAATGTATGTACTCGTATTTGAAGATTTCCAATTACCCCGTGTAATAAAAAATTTAATCTAGTGGTTGAATTTTGACCCAATTATTTTGCTGTTGATGGATATAAAAATATTGTTTAAATTTTTTACTTGAGATCTTCTTGTACCTATTACTCAAAGCTATTTTTTATTTTAAAGACAGTTGACACCAATTGACCTAGTCCCATGCTAAGCTGGTGAAGCTTGTGTTATGGGTACTAGGCAACAGATATACATACATATTATAGAAAGATAGACAAATAATTACATATTTAAACACCCAAGACCCAAGCACAACACCAAATGCTCATCACATCAATGTTCGTCCCAGCCGGGAATCGAACCTGGGACCCATGGATTCGCAGTCAGGGGTACTAACCACTAGACCAATGAGTCGTCAGGACTAACTGAAGTCTCACTAAAGTGATAGGGCACATGTTTTATCGTGGTGTTCAGAAAGTTTCCATTTTGACTGGCGTCTTGAGTGTCTGTCTTAGATTCGAATACCGGTGTTAAATAAATGTTACCACCATCATCCACGAATTGCTCGTCAGTAATTTCTAATAAAGTGAACTCTGCGGCCCAATGCTAAATGCAATACTGTGGCTGTTCTGCGAGCCGTATCGAATAAAGTGTCCCTAGGAGGGTTGGAAGAAAGCCAGTATAGTACTATTCGCGGCTCCCACGTGACGGATGATTTCACGACTTTTGGTTTAGCTACTCCTAATACCCTGAGGGTGTGTTTAGTAATAAAATTTGAAAATGTTTGTTTTTCTACATGGGGACCGCAAAAAGTTAAAATTGCCGATTTGCGAACAAGGATGGTTGATACTGATAGGATAAATTTCTGTTTTGGCTTTCTGTACTGTCTAAGTGTTTGTTTTGTAATATTATGTATGTTAGCTGTAAGATTACTTATAAATAAAGAAATAAATAAATTTTCTTTTAGAAAAAGTGATATTATTTTTTTTGCAATATCGGCTGTTTGAGGGGATTTTGGGTTCACTTGAGAGTTGTCACACCATGACAGCCCTCTTTTGATTGCGGGTAAATAAGTGGACAGGTGGAGTGACCAACTCTTCAAAAGTAGATCTTTTTCCAGTGTGGACCAGTCTTTTATTTGGGCACCCCACCCCCAATTTCCCAAACTTTTAGGGTCAATGCTTGTATTTGTGGAGGAGACAGTGCAATTGTCGTATCTAAGAGTGTCTGCGATAGGTGTTGAATTTCGTGGGGGTGATCTAGAGACCTGGATTTCAGGTCCTGCAGCCAGAAACCTCGCGGCCAATCTGAAGCAACTATCAGATAGGTTCCCGTCGCCCGGTTTAGGTGTGCTAAAACTCAGGGATTTGGAAGGGGAAACACCCATGCTAGAGGAAGAAGGTGCCACTATGCAGCCTTTTTTCCCCTTTATAATCTGTCTGCTATGATCACCCTGGTAGGTAATGTACCGACAGAGTTATGTTGAATTTGTCCGTCAGGTGCAATAGTTTGAAGGTTAGCGTAAGTAACCCTATCGATTTCGTTCCACCTTCTGTTTGAATGTAAGCAATCAGAGTTTCATTTGTACGATTGTATTAACACGTGTGTGTTTTGTAATATTTTTACATTTATTTTTATTGCGGCTATATAAGTCCTTTTTGTTGCAGTGCCACGTTTTCTGTTGGTATGACCATTTTCCTGACAAGGTTCCCGTCAAGGAGATGTGGCCCCCCCCAACCCCAATCTGAGGCGTCCGTCGCTAGCAAGTGGGTTGCAGGTTTTTTGTGTATAGGCGTCGTCTGATGAGTAGCTCCGAGCCACCACATCAGTTCCTGCCCTACAATCTGAGGCAGCAGTTGACCTCGACGGGGTCGGATCTTGTTGAATTGTCGCAGAAAGATTTGTACCTGGCGACCGTGAAGCCTCCCACGGGGCACGATAAAGTTTGCGAAGTTTACTTGCCCTAGCAAAGCTTTGTAACTCGCGAATACAACGCATAACTATGGTTTTTGCTCTGTATTTGTACCTTGGGTAGCGACATCACATTGACCATAGTATTCCAGCGAATTCCAAGGTATTCTAAATTTTGGGTTGGTACCAATACGGATTTTTTGGTAAGTAATTGATTTTCCATCCTAGGTGTTCCAAGTGTCTCACGGCCTCCGCGGCCTGAGAATCTAACTTGGAAGGTGTTCCAAGTGTCTCCCGGCCTCCGCGGCCTGATAATTTAACTTGGAGGGTGTTCCAAGTGTCTCACGGCCTCCGCGGCCTGAGATTTAACTTGGAGTGGTCTTGGTTGACCAGAAGGTAGTCGTCTAGGAATACTAGCACTCGACATCCCTTCGCACGTAAGGTCTCCGCGACCCAACATGATACTGCAGAGGAAAGGTGTGGAACTGACGCTTGCCCAAAAGGAAGGCAAGTCATATTTTCGTATAACTGCCCTTTTTAGCTGAGCCTTAAGAAAGGTCGGTGTAATCTCGCTGCCGGTACATGAAAATAGGCTTGTGATAAATTTATTTATCATCCAGTCCCCTGGTTAAAGAAAGTCTGGGACTAAGCCGTGGGAGATCAACCGAAAATGTTTTGTCTTCACGAATCGGTTTAGTTCTCGCAAATCTACAATAGGACGCATCGCGCCGTCGCTTTTCCTGCGAAGAACCATTATGGATATAAAACTGAGGGTTTTGTTGAGAACTGTTTGTAGGATATCTTGCCTGATTCAGGAGTTCTTTGATTATCTGCGATATCGCAGGTGACAGTTCGGTTGCGTATTCACTTACTATTCGATTTGTTGGCATTAACAAAGGCGGTTCCTTGTACAGAGGTATGCGGAATCCTTGAATTGTGTTAGATAGTAATTTTTTTCCGTCATTGTTAGACAACGGGTAGTTTGATTTTCGTGTTAAACGTTCGCATCGTTTCTTGTTTTATGTAGGTATTACAAAAATATTTTTTTCCATTTTGTGCCTGGACTGGCTGACGATTCTTTGTATTTAGGTTTAAAAAGCTCTCATACTCTTGAAGGTTGCGGCGGAGATAACCAGAATTGCGGCCCACCAAGGGATCGTATGAGGGACGCGAGCTTATTTTTGTCAAATAAAAATTCCTCGCTATAGGAGGTATATTACTAAGCGCAATTTGAATACTTTTGTCCGAAATCTCACTTATTAATTTTTTACGCGTAGTTTCTATAGATTCCGCTCGTTTTCCGCATACAATTTGCAGGGTTTGTTCAAGCAATTTGTGAGAAGGTGATTTATTACCAAAAATATAGGATATTTTTGTGAAAAGATTTGCGGGTTTTAATTTTGTTGGGTTATTACGAGTCCAGTTTACGATTTTTTGTAACCCAGATTGTAGTAATTCACTTTGACATAAGACAACGTATTTCGTCTTTAATTTTAGGGTTACAAAAGCCTGGAGACGTCAGTATGTCTATCAGGGCTTTTTTGGATCTAATGTGTTACCACGTGGGAGTATTTAAATGTTCGAGTTTTATAAGCTCAATATATTATATTTTTATAATTTTTATATATTTATTTTGTAATCGTTTTCCCGGTCGACGGATTAATAAAAAATCGCTATAGTAGTTGGTCGGGCGGTGGTTACCCTCGTCATGGGACGCACTGGCGTTGACATTTGGTACATATTGTTGATGCACTATAAAATTTGTGAGGAAACTCACCTGATTATATAACGCGTCGATCGTGGGATCGACCGTTACCTGTGCTACTCGTTTCCTTTTCTTTTGTGGCGGTCCCTCGCGCTCCGAGTCGCTATCAGATGCGCTGCTGGTGCACGTGGAGTCCTCTTTGTCTTGTTCGTGACCTTGCTCGACACTTTTTTAGACTACCTGCCTGATCGGCCCCGGCGCCGGCCTTATCGGCATCGTGAGTCTATTACGCACTTGTGATGTATAAATAATACGTTTTGCTAATAATTAACACTAAGAAAGACTATAAGGTTTTAAGTCGTTATTGAGTCTTTCGGTTTCGACCGCACGCGGCGAAAGTACACAACGCTATGACTGCGGAAATGACAACGTCCTAGCTGGTTAAGATAAGTATGAAGTTGAGGCGATTACAGCGCCATCTATTCTATCTAAGCGGAACTATTTCACTCGGTATGTATCGCACTTCATGGCTAAGTATACATTGCTTCTTCATTATACAATGCTGTATGTTTTCCGGAGGCACATCAATACGTAATTTTACATTTACTGCCAGTTCTCAAATCAAGGGCTGAACGGAAGAGAAGAACTGGTATTCCACATACGTGTGAGATGGAATCGGATGCTTTTACGTAATCTATAAGATAGATTACGCAAAAGTAGTATAGCCAGATAACAATAGTATGTTGATCCAAAATTAAAGTTACGATAATATATATTTAAGGAGAATGTCCATACTTTATTAAAATCGCTTTAGATATCCATGCAATTCTGAATCGAGCATGTATAATATAGGTAATTGGTACCATGCATCTACTTTATTTTGCCAAATTTTCTGGGGATAAATAAATGAACATGATGAAAACCTTGCAGCAACGGTGAGTTAGCCAAGGCCAGAATGTTGGGAGTGAGCGCCTCGTGCCTGAGGGCAGCGGGGCAGCGGCGGCAGACGTTGGACACCAGCGACAGAGCTGTTTGGGCGCAGTGTAAATCCACTTCTGATACCAACGCCGGTACTTCCGTCAGCACCTACAAATTTTGTTATAAATTTGCAATCCATAAAAATAATGCGTCTAGTATTTCATTGTAAAAAATGTATGTATTTTTTGTAATTTTAGAAATTAAATAAATTATCATTTTTTTTTATTTTTAATTTAAGTCGGTACAATAATATAAAATTGTACCGACTCTCATGACTTCCAAGCAAGTATGTGGGTAGGCTATGAAGTAATGATAAAAAAGGTATTTAAATTTGCTAGATATAAGAGGTAATAAAAAAAGGGTGCGTGTACTTATGTACGCGCGTAAGAAGTTATACTTCTTTGGCATTATTAAAAATAGTTTTTGATTGCATGCAAATAATTAATTACAATTAAATAATCAAAGACTGGAAAAGGAGTCATTATAGTCAATAAAGTTCAGTTTACGTTTGAAAAATTAAATAAATAAATATTTATTATTATTAATAAATTAATTAATATATATTTATATTCTCTTACATTAAGTGTAACATAAATTCTATTATTATTCGAATGTTGTTTTTCCTTCCGTGGGCAACTTCATTCTTTTTCATAACGCGCCTAAAGAAGTATAACTTCAAAAATATTAGTATTCTTCTCACTTTTTACATTTCTACCTTCATTTCAATGACTATTTATTTTATTAATTTGCATAAACGTAAATGTTTTATTTACCTTACTCAACAGCTCTATACTGATGTGATCGCTATAATTCTGTACGAGTGTGTCAAGTAGAAGCAGCGTGGACAATTTCAAAGCCCTTTGGTTCTTACGTAGAAATGATCCGAGAATGGGCACAGCATCGGACTGAAATATTGTGTTACAAATAATTACGTTATGGCATTTTCTTGTTTAATAATTTATCTATTTCATAGCTTATCAAATGACAAGACCAGGGCACCAAAAACCATGACCCATGTACGTAACAGACGAAACCAAGGATTGGCAGTTCCAGGATGAGATGGAAAAATGTAAACGAATAATGTACATTATAGTTCTCAGATGAAACTTTAACGCGAAAAAAATACAGCGATTGATCAATTATAAAAACTTAAGGAGAATTGATTTCAAAGTGTGGGGAGCAACTAGCTGGTTTATTAGAATGCTCTAGTTATTGGTGAGTTTTGGCCAAATCATGTTCTTCTAACATAACATCTTCTAATGTAACATTAAAATAGTTTTTGGAATTAATCCATTGCCCACATACAAAGCATTCCTCTTTATAACATATATACAATTAGAAAATTGTTACAATTTCTTACCAAGATAGGTCTGAGATCAATTCGCAGAGGTGATGAGGCGATTTTTGTGAGAGCCTTAACTGTTGTAAGTCTTGTGATTTCATTTCTCAGTCTTTCCAAAAATATCGGAAGACACACTGGCAGCTCATTCTAAAAAAATATGAAATAAATTATTTATAAATCATTTAGTTATAGTCCAGTCAGTCAAGACAATTAATTCACTATAATTCCAAAAGTTTTCAAATTTTGATGTAAGGTCGGGACTGGTATTAAAACAAACTTTAAAATTTTGCAACCTGCTCTGCGGTCCGGAACATTGTTAAAAATGCAATAAATGATAATTTGCTCAGTTCTTGAGACCAAAATTCCAAAAGTTCTGCAAAGTTGGAGTGGTGTTAAATATATTATTTTACATCACGTGTCAAATTTGCAACCAATTTAAGTGTACGGAACATTTTTTGTTATTAAAAATTAATGTTTTTCTTTATTAAACTGAAGGAAAACGTTCCAAAAGTTCTGCAAATTTGACAGATATATCGAAAATAAAATAAATAACAAAAAATGTTCCGTACACTTAGGTTGGTTGCAAATTTTATACGTGATATGAAATATTATATCGAAAACTTCCCCAAGTTTGCAGAACTTTTGGAATTTTTTTCACGACCATACAGACATAAAATTAATTTAATTGCAATTTTAACAATGTTCCGGACTGCGGACAAGGTTGCAAAATGAGATTTATTGTCGTCCCAATTTACCATTCACTTGACCGAAGTTTGAAAACTTTTGGAATTATTATCAAATTTTCGATTTCGAATGTCTATAATGACTGGTGTATTATGGTTAAATTGATTCAAGACTGTGAATGGTTTAAAAAAATTGTTTTGCACTAAATATTTTTTTTGAAAAATCATTATCTGTCCTCGCGGCTGTGTGATTAAAAATGTGTCAATCAGTTGATAATCATTAGAGTTATCCTGTTACTTAAATAACAAATTCAATGTTAAAAGGAAGCGACTGGCTGCCCACAACAAAGGGAATCCTAAATATCCTGTTATTGTGGTGTATAATAAAGGCTTTTCTTTCTTTCTTTCTTTTTAATAATTTTTCTATAATAATGCGCTTAACATTACATTGTATGAGCAATGGTAGAGAGTTAGACGTTAAGTCACGTTACACGGAGATTAGACTTTTTTGCAAAATAATTAAAGAGGAATTTCTACTTCCATAATTTTTAATCTAATACCTGTAAATAATCACCAAAGTGACATATAAGTTGTCCACAGGTGGCTATGGCCCGTTCCTTCACCTCCTGGTCCATATCAGTCGCACGTAGTCTAACGAGCGTGCACTCGTACATCGCGGGGATGAACGGACGGAACTCTTCCGGTGCCGGCTCCACTTCGATACATTCGTTATTTTCTATGTTATCTAGGGGTTAAGAAACAACTATACTCTGATTTTTAATTCCGTAGAATTCTGACAGCTATCATTTTTTGACATGTCAGTGATGGCAAACCTTTTTGGCCGGGCACATTCTTCAAGTCTATACATACATTTGATTGTTAGTTAATGTATCCATTTTATTAAGTGCGGTGCTCCACATTAAAAGTGGTTTAACAGCGAGTGGTAATTACGTTCCTTTTCATCACAAACAGTAAAAACGCATAAGTAAAGATAATTTTTTTTTAAAATGTTTATATTATATCTTCGATTAAACATCGGAAATCAACTTTTATTACTATTTTTTATATTTAAATTCGCTTATATTCACTAGTTTAAACTATGTCTAAAAGTATATGGATTTATTTATACAAGTTTTGTGTGTGAAGTTTGATAAGAGTAGTTTCCAATCAGCCTTCTGTACCAATCTAAGAATGACTTGACCTTAAATGGAGCTAAATTACGAATTACAAACTCTACTCAATTCCATTTGCCATCTCATGGTAATATTAACAGTTTATCAACTCACCGAGTGGTCTCATAATCTTAACCAGCGCCTGCAGAACCCTCAGTGCCTCAGCGGTAACCTTATAGAAGGGGTCAGCCACGGCGGCCAACACGGCCGGTAACAACGCAGTCACGTGAGCACGAAGCCCTGCAGCACCCGGACCCCGCGACACCCACCAGATGAACACCAGGGTCTCTATTTTCATTGAGGAAGCTGTGCCTTTGTCCCTGAAAGATCAAGGGGACTTCAAATTGAATGCTATGAAACAGAAGAGTTTGGGTCGCACTGATATCAATCTTATTTAAAGTTATTAATAACTAAATGTGATTAATATAAACAAAATGTTGGAAAGAGGAATATTTCTTATAACAAAAACGTATTGAACGAAAAATTATAATAGTTGACAATTAACTGGTTTGCTTACATTGTTTACGTTGATTTTTAATAGTTTCCTGTAACCAACAGAATATCACTTATTTGTCATTCTGGATTGTGGGAACAACAAATTTCATTGAAAAAAACATACTGCAAATGAATACTCACATAAGGGGTGGTGTGAGAGCCCTAATGACCTTAGCGGCATGGTCAGTGAGGCAGCCAGGAGCCGCGGCTAACAACTCCCGCAGTAAAGCGAGTGCGGCACCACGGGCACGTACGCTACGACCGCGGATGACGCGAAGAGCGCCACGGACGATACTTGGCACCTGTAAACAAGTCATTTAGAAAAAACACTTGATATGTCCCAACATTATTTATCTTTATTATAATCATTCAATCTGTAAAGACCTGAACGGCTTAGAACTTCCTTCATAAGGATGATCCTCACATTATTTATCTTCCTATATATGAACGGTGCCTTTGGTGCCCGTGCATGGATCCTTATATTAAAATTACTGAACCGATTTTGATGAAACTGTTTTATGCCTGATTTAAACATTACCATATTTGAAGTGGGTTAAAAACAGAATCAATCTCACAGCTTTATAACAGTTATTCAAAGTGTTGAGTCTGCAAATTTTGTATCAGATTGCCACTACCTTATTCTAAGCTTAAAACAAATGTAGAAATGAGTTTTAGGCTGCTGCCTCGAATTTTGCGGGCAGCGGGGCGGCGGCGGCCGCGGCGCGGGAGCGGCAGGATATTATGCGTACAATCAAATGGACCGGTTCTCGAAAACAGCGGCGTGGCAGCGGCGCGGGGGCGGTTAACGAGCGGCGCAATCCAGTCAAGCGGTGAGCGCCCGCGTTGCGCGTATGCATTGTACAGTATAGTGCTGTACATATTTTTTGTGACGTATCAAAATGACCTCGGACGTGCAAGAGCAAATTATTTCAGAAATCTTTGAAAGGAGACCCATATGGAACTATATTTTTGCATATAACATATTTTTGCCCACAATAAATCGAGCGTTAGGAATAAATTTGAATCAAAAAGATGTTGTCGCCGTTTTTTAGACATTTCGTTCGCGAATAAAAACAAATATCTCGACTACACAACCACGAACACAACACTACACCGCTATAGTGCCGCGCGATCTGCCCGCTGGTTTGGAGAACAGGTATGCGTTGGCCGCCTCGCTCCCGCGCCGCAGCCGCTGCCGCCCCGCTGCCCGCGAAATTCGAGGCAGCAGCCTTACATGGGGAATACCTGCTTACATAATAATAATAATCTTATACAGGCCAAGACGTCTAATGCAAATAATATCTATTGATTTCTGGCCATGTATACAGGAGATTATGGGGTAAAGGGCCAAGGTGGAAAAGGAAAATTTACCGACTACTTACATTCCTAGCATTAAAATTTTAATTTTACCGGAGCCTCATATGCAGTTAAACAGACTAACTACTGGACCAATGAGCTACTGGCCGCTTACATACCCTTTGTATAAGCAGAGCCTGCGGAGAGTTGTCAGTGGGTGCGATAGAGACTTGTAGGGTGGGCGGAGGTTTTGTTGCTCTCAATAAAGCCGTGTACGCACTGAGGATATCGCACTTCACATTTTCTTCACGCTCTGTAATAGGAATAATTATGCGCGTTATGAAAAATTGATGAGAGTGAAACTTTACGATGCGCGCGCACCGTGACACAAAATTAACAGAATGAAGTTGCCCAGGGAAGATGCTACGGCATTGGACATAATTTAAAAACAACGTTCGAATAATAATAAAATTTATGCTACACTTAATGTAAGAGAATAATAATATATATATATTTAATTTTTCAAATGTAAACTGAACTTTATTGACTATAATGACTCCTTTTCCAGTCTTTGATTAATGCCAAAGAAGTATAACTTCTTACGCGCGTACATAAGTACACGCAACCTTTTTTTTACATTTCTTATAAAAATATTCACCAAAACAATAGATTATTGTCCTTCTCTTTAGACAGTTTAAGTACATCTAAATGGTAAATTAAAAAAATTACCTTTGAACCTGGCAATTAAAGCTGGCGACACAGTTTGGTACATTTCAGCCAAGAGCTCGTGACGCGTAGATATCACAGATTCGAGACATTTTGCGGCTGCACGGCGGACCTAAAAATTGGATTTTATAAATGAGCAAGAAAATTCAATATAACAAGTATTACTCAAACTTAATGCTCACATGATTTAAAAAATTAGTTTTATATTATAATCAACGGCTTTAGAAATTTCTGAGCTATTGTGATATGAAATTAAAAAATATTTTTAATTAGGATAGCATAACATAATTTGTTCAAATCTTGCACATTTAAGAAAAGGAATAGCAAAGACATGTTTTGATTCCAGATATTTCACAACATTTATTCATATGTTGTCCAAATGATTAAAGAACTTTGAACATTTTATATTTAGTGTTATAAGTTTTTTCTTTCTAGGTCTTTTAGGCTTTCTCAAACTAAACTACATAATTATGGGAAATTTATATAGACACAGTTTTTTAATGTGTAAATTATGCTAATTAACATTTAACACAATGAAATTGTGAGATGTTGACTAACTTATATCGGCAAATAAAAACCAACTTTATTTGAAAACACAAAGAACAAACTGATTTTAACTCCAGTTTTTCGTTATTTCCCCGTGAAATAAATATTTTGATTAATATAAGTAGGATTCCACCTTCCATGACATGTCGTCATCATCAGAGTACTCTTCAGAGTCAGACTCAGGGTCTGCATCAGGTTCAAAGGACTCCTCTTCCATATCTTCATCCTCTCCACCACCGCTTTCCTCCTCATCTTCATAGTTATAGTTGGCGTCATACGTTATCATCTTAAGGCAGAGGTCTATTATCTACAAGAAATTAATTTTATACTTTTATGTATATATACAAATTACTTAAAGTGCTGATTGGCTGGTAAATTTGTTCTTAGAGATCCGCAGAGTTAATTTTTTTTATGTAACGGGTAGCAAACAAGCAGGACGCTCACCTGAAAATGTTTTACTTTTAATAAAGACACCTTTACATTTGCAAAACAAGAAGAATAATAATAAAAAAAAAAATACCTAATAGTGGTCTAATACATAGCAATTGTGCATCACATTGGATAGATATGTATATAGAATTTAGTAATTGTGATTTCACAATGTACATTAATTTTAATCCCTCATTGTTTTCTATCATTTATTTACACAATCCAAAGATGGATAATAATACCAAATTCCTCCTGTATATTTCTTCATCGAAACTTAACCAGAGTGTTTAAGAAACTACAAAAACTTCATTTATGACATATAACAAAACTTGCACCTGGTTGAAAAATGGGATGTGGAAAATGAAAGTTGTTAAATATATTTTGCAATACTTACAGTAGGAATATGTGGCTGAACCTCTTTTGGGCACTTTAAAACAATGGCTTCCAGAGCCTGAAGGCAATGCTCTCTCAACTCCTCATCAGAGTCTGTTGAATGTTCAAGCACTTGTGGTGCCACTCTCCACAACTGTTCACCAAATCTGTGTCCAGCCTGTCGGCTAAACATTAATAATAAGTATACAATATGTGATTATAGTGCCAAAAGATACAGTTTATCAAAATGAGGAATAAAATCAAACATGAATTTGAAATAGGAATTCAATAGTATCATAATAGAAACAAAAGTAAGATTCTATTTTCTAGTTTGCTTAGTTATCAAATATTAGGTCAAACACATACCAAATAGATGCAATGCATTGTATATGTGTACGGCTGACGCTAGCTGATGAAGAACTGCTCAATCCCTCCAAAAGATGATCAATTAATTTGTTGTACAAAGTTGCATTACAGGACATCACCAAGTGAGATAGGGCTACAATGGTTCGCTTACGAACAGCCTGTAATGACATCAGAATGTTTTAAACATACTCATTTTAGAAAAGAAAGAGGTATGACAATACAAAAATTATGATATTACCTATTAATTATTTGAATGTAGCAGACATTCAGGATTGCTCATTGATAAATTTTCTAATAAGAATAAGTAACATAAATTATTTAGTTTTTAAATTAAATACTTTTGACAATAAGAATTATATGTAAATATTTGAATATATAAAAAAAATATTTTAATATACAGTACCTGTCTTGGAGAAGCAAGTTGGGGCAACAATGAATTCAACAACATTGGATGAAATGATATCAGCAGTCCACCAAACCTGCTAAGTAGGTCAGCCAAAATATCTAGAGCTTCTAATTGCACCGAAACATCTTCTTGCTACAATAATATACATTTTAAGTTTGTTAAATTGTATTATTTCATATTGGCTTAAGTAATTGCAAAGGTATGAATAACAATAATCATAGCATAATATTTTCCATGGTAAAATAACTTTCTTTCTCACTTGGTTTAACTTCTTTAATAATAAAAAGCACTCAAAAAGTTGAAGTTCAAATATTGTCAGTGAATTAACAATATGCACATGTTAATAGAAGGTTAGATATATATATAGGGGTGAATTCAAAACATAATAATAAAAATGAAATGAATAAAAATATATACCTTCTCAATAGCACTGCTTAACCGGCCAGTTATTTTTTTGCACACATTTGCAGCTAATGTGTTAGATCCTAAAGGCAACTCTGATATGACAGTCTTTAGCCCAATGCTGCTTATGTCTCTTAGTTGTTCAGTATCAGACAACATATTTGCACATAAAGTTTCCACAATGCCCTCCACTTGATATTCTTTTACTTTATTCACAAGTGGGCCCAGACTATACAAAAACAATATCTATATAATCAATATAAATAATTATTAAACTGATATATGTATAGTATCAAAAACATACCATTTAACCGCTAGATTTTGAACCTCTCCGTTTTTATCTTCAAGTAAACGAAGCAACATTTTTACAACTTTTCTTTCAGAATCATCATCCAACTTTATGCTATCTTTTTGCAGTTCAGTCATCAAATCATTTGTAGCCATGAAACGAAAATCCTTGTCATTTGATGTCATCTACGTAGACAAAAAGTACGTTTGTATATTTAAGGAAAATCACAATTCTAAATTAAGAAATATCAAAAATATTAAACACCGGTTACCTTCTCGAGAAGATTGGCGATTTGATAGGAAACACTAGCCATTTTGATAGAATTTATTATACTTCGTTCTAAAAACTCAAGTTCATATTACTACATATGAGTAATTTTTTAGTTCTGTAATTATTTAATAGTATGTTGATATTTCTGAAATAAATGAACTTTTATATCACAAATGTGGAAAACGGAAAGATGAAAAATAATGCACGGAATATTCAGTTTAATGATCAAATCATAAATGCTGACAACTGCCAATGCCAATAAAACTCACAGATTATAGAAGAATGATTAATGTAATCTATCACAAAATATTTTTAAATCATTCGCTTTTCGGCCAAGCTAGTCTTGTCTCTTTTTTTCTCTATTACCTTAGATACAAAAATATTGTGAAGAGGGGCAACAGTCCAGTCAAAAAAAATTTAAAATCAGAATTTTGACACTCAACTTTTAATTTTTGAACGAATGTAGTTTTAAAGAAACACTTAAGTTTTTTGGTTGCAGCTATATAAATCTTTATACAATGTTTTTCTATCATTAAAATTACATTACATCAAATGCAAAGTTGAGCCGAGCCTAAATTGTGATTTAATTAAAATTCATTTGACTAGACTAAAAATATTAAGCGATATGTTACGCCTAGTGTTAGTGTTTTTTGTTAATTTAAACAAATTTGAATAATATACTTAATAATTATATTATTCGAATTATATTTAAGCATTACAAATATTTTTTACTTGATAAAATAATATTATACTCGTAATTCATATTCAGTAAAATAATGTTCCACACCATTGTTTCACTGAATTTTAATAATTCAGTCAATCATAAGGTTGCTTTTTAGTGCGGTTTTAATGATGAACTGAACTATGTTGCGGCACATATTATAGTAGCCACGCGACCAGGTGACGCAAACCTAGCCGTAGGAAAAACATATCTTATATTGTTATTGCCAAGCAGCTACGATAGGTTGTGTTAGCTTGACCGGATTGTAATTTAAGTAGACTTCATAGTGATTCACATCCATTGCGAATTTTAATTTGATGACGTTTCTTCGTAAAGTAGTACCTCTTAGAGTCTGGCAAATGAAAGAAGATAACGAAAAAGCGCGGCAAATACTAAAAAAAATTAGTATTGTATCCCTAAAAGTTTGATATATTTTGTGGATTAACTTAATTGATACTTGATTTTATTTTATTATTTTTAACATTGATAGTAACTGTATTTCTATGAAATTAAATACTATACGTATTGAGTCTTTTACTATTGATACTTAAAATT
Source organism: Pieris melete (assembly GCA_963693345.1). Classification (NCBI taxonomy): domain Eukaryota; kingdom Metazoa; phylum Arthropoda; class Insecta; order Lepidoptera; family Pieridae; genus Pieris; species Pieris melete. The sequence continues at coordinate 682,960 of CAVNZK010000025.1, forward strand.
ACTAGCATGGAAAACTAAAACTATATTTAATATAAAACACAACGTTATTCGTAATAATGTAATCCGAATCAAAGAAACGAAATAGTCTATCACATAAAACAAAGTTTAGGCTATTATACCTGTTAACTATTCGGAAAAATATATAATAGAAATAAAAATGAGTAATTGCATGAAGTATCAAGACAATAAATCATACTAATCTAAGAAATTCAATGACATTCTGTGTTGCCATCTGAAAGTTTTCAAATAATTCAATTATCTTCTTTCATTAGTCAGACTAGTCAAATTCTGTAGCAGAATAGTTTAGATGTAGCAAGTCTACTTAGTAAATTATCGAAACGCCAAGTTAAAACGGGATTTATGTGTTCTAATGTGAACGTAAAAACTAAACTCTTCAACAAACCCATATTACATTGAGAAAGACTATTAAATGATGTGTAAACGTCCACCGGCACCAACTTGCGATGATGGGCGTGTACAGCGCGTTCTGTTTTACTTGGAGCAAGACTGGACTACTGAAGAAAATAAAATTCAGTCATTCTATTTTGCTTTTATATGTACATAGTAAAGCAAGTGGAAGTTTTTTTAATAACAAATTGCTTACAGTTTTTATTCTATATCATGAATGATGTCTCATACGTATGGATGACCTAAAGGTCTATGTGCGTTTTCCAATTACAGAGCATTTTGCGACTCAGTGCCGCACAATGCCGCATAATGCTGAAGCTTAATTGGAACGTGAATTAGTTTTCAAATGCATCAGCAGAGTGCGCTAAGTCAGTGTTGTAAAAAAAATGTTGAATTTGTATGAATTGAGTTAGCAACCTCATTAATGTATAAATAATGTGGTAAACAATAATAATTGGTTGAAAACTTTTTACGCTTATTTTAATCATCAAATTATTTCATTACATTTTTTTTATTGAAATAATAGAAAACCTTTAAAGAATATAATCTTTTAACAAGCTAAATTACAGTAAAATATTTAGTTTCATGTAAGATGTTTACATCATTTACGTTTTGAGTAATATTTTTTAATTATTTCTAAAAAAATTATATACTTTTTCAAAACCATTGCAATTTTTTCTAAAGTATAATCCTGTAAAATAAATTTGTTTACAGATCCGAATTTTAAAATAAAATTGTATTCATATTTTAAATGTGGAATATAAAAAAAGTAACTATTTATCATCCATACTAATATTTATTTTTTTTAGCAGTTTGAAATAACTTTAATTGTTTTCAAAATCTACGACGAAACGAAAGCCTTACAAATTTTTCAACAATAAAATTAATATTTACTAACGAAAATTTCGATAAATGCCAACTTAAAGAAAAATACTGGTCAATTTTCTGTCACTGTGTTGGTATTGTTTGCGAAAAGCTCGCGAGAGCATTTGTTTTGAGAGTGCTCAATTGTGCGAAGCGTTGCTGTAGTTGGAACACTCGACGTTGAGCATTATGCCGCAAAATGCGCTCTAGTGCTGTAATTGGAAAACGCACTATGTTACCAGGTCATAAAATTAAAAAAAAAATCATACGTATGGGCTATCTGTGTTTGTGTATAACTGATAGTCTTCCTAGTCTGTGCTTTTGAGGTTATGTTTTGAATTAAAATAGTTTCAACATTCATGATACATGTGAAAACTATTTATATTTTTAATATTAAAACTTTTAAAAATGTTATAAGGTCTTTATCTTTTAAAAATTGGCAATATCTTAAAGTATGGATTTATTTATTATTAACAGGTATTGTACAATACACAAAAATAATTTGCGTTAATATAAACATACGTTTCATGTAATATTAATTATTCAGATATACAGGAGATGCTGAAGACAATATAGCAACTCAAGAATCAGTTCATTTACTTAAACTAAAGCAAGCAATTGAAGATAGGAAAAAAGCGACTTCACAAAAACTAGGTTCTGAATCTTGTGAACCTGCAACCAAAAATGAAAAACATGAAGACAATAGCGAATTACAAATTGATAATATTTATGTGGATGTTGATCAGAATTCATTGAAGGAGTTGAAAGAAAAAGTTGTAATAACAAATGTTGAACCGACAGTTGAAAAGACAAATATTATTAATGAATTTAAAGTACTTGGAAGTAGTGACTTTGAGAAAAAACCGAAGGTAATTGATATTTTTGAAAAATTAACCTGCCTAGAATTTTACTTCAAATTGTTTTGTGAATTGTGAGTTATTACACTTATTAAGTCACATACCACTGTCTCATTTCAGGTAGAAAGAGTTTTACCATATTGGTTGTCTCATGCCTATAGTGTGTCCAAGAATCTTCAAAAGCTCAAATGTAACATAGAAGACCAAGCATGGTTACACAGTACACTGAAAAAGACCTTGGCAAGTGAGGGAGTTTTTAAATTGTTTCCAGTACAAGAACAAGTTATTCCATTTATATTGAAAGAACAGAGCTTACCTGCTCCATTATGGCCACATGATGTGTGTGTTTCTGCTCCAACAGGTAGTGGAAAGACACTATGCTTTGTTTTACCAATCATTCAGGTACACATTTCCATTTTAAACTTAAAAAAATGAATTCTTAGATAAATTCTGTTCAATTATTATTGATTTAGCAATTTAAATGTTTTACTTTATAGAGTCTGATGCCAGAACTAGGACACCACATAAGAGCATTAGTAGTACTGCCTGTTCAAGAATTAGCCACACAAGTATCTGCTGTATTTCGAAAATATTGCACTAATACTGGTCTTAAAGTGGCATTGTTAAGTGGAGCATCACAATTGCAAAAGGAACAACAACAAATATTAAAAAATAGTAAGGGATTTTAAACACGTCATGTAGACAAACATATTTATTATAACACAATAATAAACTGAAATGTTATGCAACTTGACCACAAATTCCTTAGGCTGTTCATAATTTTCCTCACATTTAAAATCTGTAATTTCCTAGAAATCTGTGTTACCTTATTTGTTCAATATCAGTTTACTTTTTAGCTGAAACTCATGGCTGGATCAGCACAGTAGACATAATTGTTTGTACAGCAGGAAGATTAGTTGAACATCTACAAAATACTGAAGGATTTACACTAAAATATTTGAAATTTCTTGTTATTGATGAAGCTGACAGAATTATGGATAATATACAAAATGATTGGCTTTATCATATGTATAAGCACATTCAACTGGAAGGCCATGCTTCAAACAAAATTGCCCAACTAAATTGGGATTTCATATGCAACACAAGAAGCCCACCTCAAAAACTTCTTTTCTCTGCAACTTTATCACCTGATCCTGAGCTACTAGAGCAGTGGGGATTATTTCAACCAAAACTATTCTCGGTTGCACCAATATCTGATACTTTGGACAAAAATTCTAAAAAATATTCAACACCTGATGAATTAAAAGAACAATTTGTTACATGTTCCACAGAAGAAAAGCCATTGATTCTTTATCACTTCTTAGTAGAACAAAAATGGGACAAAGTTTTATGCTTTATGAATTCAGGGCAATCAGCACACAGATTAACAGTACTTCTTAATAATTGGGCAGAAGGAAAGATAAAAGTGGCAGAATTGTCAGCTTCTCTTGATAGATCATCTAGAGAAAATGTGTTAAAGAAATTTAGACTTTCTGAAATAAATGTGTAAGTTAGATATACAAAATATTCCAAACATTAATTTAAATTTCAGTAATCTTAAGAGGCCAATTTCAATTTGTAATAACTACTCCAACAACCAACAAATGTAAATATTTTTAATAATTAACTGCCACTGAAATAATGTGAAATCCCAGTTCTGCATTCAAACTAAGACAATTTTTGCCTTGCTAAGGTTCTAAACTACAAGATTCACCATTAAATGCAATTTAGATTAAAATTATAATTTTGATCAAGTATACATTTTTCAGTATTTCAATCAGAACCAAATTTCTTTTTTTACATTTTAGCATTGTAAGCACTGATGCCTTAGCCAGAGGAATTGACATACCCGACTGCAACTTTGTATTGTCATATGATCCCCCCAAAAATATAAAAACATATGTACATAGAGTAGGGCGCACAGGAAGAGCTGGCAGACTTGGAAATGCTGTAACTTTTTTGGTTCAGAATCAACTACAAATGTTCAAGGTATTTATGGTGTTTTGGTATTACAAGTTTGACTTTCATCATTTAATACTAATTCCGGAAATTTGATTAGAATATTTTCGTTATGTTAATCCCAATTTTAATTTTTAGTATGTAACTTTGTATCATTTACATATTCAATTTAAAAAAAAACCTTGTCTTTGATGTTGCAGGAAGTTTTGCAATCAGGAGGGAAGGAGAATATTTCTCAAATAGAATTTACGTCAAATATGTTGGAGCCGCTAATAGACAGTTATCAGAGAGCAATACAATTTACTAAAGTGTCAATTCAAACTGAAATTGAAAACAAAGTCAAAAAATCCATTGAACTAAAGAGAGGTGCTAAACAGAAAGCAAGAAAAAGAAAACTCAGTGAAAATAAAAGTAATAATTAGCTTTTCAATATATTTTTAAAACTAAAGATTATTTCATTGAATACCTACTACTTACTTTGAACTGTGATACAATCAAAGATGTATACCTTACGGAAAATTTAATACTTAAAAACCTGAAAATGAGATAAAAAATAACAATATACTTTAAAATATTTATTAAAAGCTATTATATTCTAAGTTTGTCATGTTATTATTGTTACAGAATAAATAAAAAATATTCACAACTACTCTACGACAAATATAATATGTATTATTCATTACTCAATATGGGAGCGAATAATATAAGCAAAATTTAAATATAACTTAATAGCTCAAAAGAAAATGTATCTGAATTGGTCTGTTTAAGATGGGAGCTAATAACAATAAATTTACACACACAATAGATTAAAAATTTACTGTATTTTATACGTATGATGTCCATCAACATGCATGGGACCTCAATACATGTGATGTGGGGTAGTAAAAAAAACGATTCTGGTAGTAATCATAAATTAAGGTAATTTAAAACACATTGAACACTTCTTTTGCCATCAATTAACTATTATTAACAAATGAAGACCTACATTTACAAATACTAGATCTAATGTAAACACAAAAAGCATATAAAAGTCGCTGAGATTAACTTTACTCTTGACTAGTAGTTTTAAAGCAATTCATACTAGTTCCTACGTAACTAAAAGAGAATAATAATGTTACAGTAGCTTTTACACTTAGAACTTCATATAATGTACATATTATCATTTTATAGAACAAAGTCACTGTTTATTGTTACTGAACATTAAATTATAATACTTCTTTGGGGGGTTCAAAGTAAAAAAAATTTAGGCCAGTGAATTCAATTTGAATGACATTGTAAACTTTAAAGACAATCACAATTTAATTAAATCTTCATTTGATATATCTAAAGAGTCTCTGCTGTTGCTATTTGTATTACTTCCTGAATTTGTATTGGATTGTTTAGGTAATATTTTTCTTCTAGGAGGAATTGGAGCAGGATCTAAAATGCTACTTTGAGCTAAAGTCTTTCCTTGCTCCGAAAACATTTTGAAGTCTTTACTTGCTTCAATACGTTTGGTGTTTGGTGACAACTTTGTTCTTACAGGTGGGCTAGGAGCAGCCCTTGAATATAAGGGTCTATTGTCAAAAATAGATATATCTATGGGATTCAAACTAGCCGTTAAGACTGATGTCTTACTTTTTTCCAATGCATAGCCTTGGTTTTCTTCCTTACTTATGCTGTCAGTGTAAAATGTAGTTGTGTTCTGATATTCTGACCTCAAGTGTTTGTGAGCCTGAACATCTGACTTGCTCCTCTCAAGTGTAAAGGCTCCATTGGTGTGGAGGTGACAGCTGAATGAGCTTGTGTTGACTGTGCATGCTGGAGCTGTTGAAAAGGGTATAGATGGTGCCCACAAACATGCACCATCATTACGTGGTACCAGCAGCAATGGGTCCTGAAAATTTTGTTTCAAAGCTTTAGTTTTACTTACATTAAGACCTCATAAAATTTAAACAAAAGTTAATACCTTACCTTGCCAGTAATGGAGTATATCTTAGACTGAAGGGCATGCAATTGGTTTCTTAAGTATTCATATGAAGACTGTCTTAGCTTCAAAACCCATTGTACCACATTATCTTCACTTCGAGCAGCAAATATATGCCGTTTTTCAGGTTCATCTCTGATAAAAGTTTACTCAAGCATGTTTAAATTAATGAATAATTTCAAATAGTTATTTAAGTGTATATTAATGTGTTTAAATTATTGCTTATAACAAATAAATTAGTTAGAGATCTGTATAATATAGTAAAATCAATATTAAAATAACAACTCACATAAAGGAAATGGAGAAAGAAAAAGAAATATGGTGTCCATGTTCCATTTGAACCGAAGAATTTTCCATAACAAATACACCAGCTGGCTGTTTGGTGTCAAATTTCCCCATTTCACTTATTTTGAAATAAAATAAGTAATTATTTATTAATCTAAACCACCGTTCTTTGAAAACTAAAAAATAATAAAAAAGTAAAAAATAAATTTTGTTATTTGAGTAGATAAGGTGTGAAAAATAAAAGAATGACGTTTCTTCATAGTTATTTTACATCTTTTAATGAACATACCTGTCTGATTTCGGTAATTGCCTGTAACTTTTTTATAATTTAGTCTTCCTTCCATAACACAAGGTCTGTCACATAAAAGAGACAGCTCTCGAATATTGCATTTCATTTTATAAGAGTTTTATTTAATATTCAAAACAGCTTTAATTCATAATTAACACCTGCAAGGGAATGTGTTCATTTATTTATGAGTAGTGACTAGCAATTGGTCAGCTCGGCAGACTAATTAAATTATGACATTAATTACAGTATTCAATAGATTAAGAGCGTTGTTTCTGTAATAATTATATTTAAAAGCCATATTTGGTATTAAGAATATAATAAAGACACTGATAGACATTAGAAACTTCAAAATGTTGTAAATGCTATAAATTGATTGATAAATTATAATTGATAAGAAATAACTTGATGCTAAATGCTTACAAACATATTTTATGAGAATAATTATTATTTATATTGTTAAATTAAATCAGTGATGGTTAATGGTTTTCAAGATGTATTTATATTTTATTTGTCAGTTGTCAAACGGTAATGGTATTATTAAATAAACGGTTTTGGACCCGAGACAAAATCACTTTTCAATAGTCGTGATCCACAAACGCTAAACGAATTTGTATGATAATAATAATAATTTATTTTTAGTTTGTTTCACAGCAAAAAACTTTCTAAATTACGCTAGTTATATAAACAACAAAAAGAATCCAGTTTATCTGACGCTGAACTTGGTGTATACCTGTATTTCAGCATACAGTGCCTAACACCTTAAATATAACAGACAAAAAATCTAGCATCAAGTACATAGCTCATTGAAAAAGATAAACTAATCTCTCAAAATGTACAATCTATTTAACAAGTGGTTATACTATGGTGTGGAATGTTTAATTGTTCACACTTTGGCCTAAAGGTCTAGATACCAGGCCATAAACTCCAAAAAAAAAAGTGTTCACAGTTCACTGTTCACCCTGTGAGTAAGGTGAGAGGGTGCTTATGTGTGTGGGGAGAGTAGGTTCAATACTATTTTACAAAAACAATACTAATTTATTAATATATTATTACATTCTTATATACCTATAAGTAACATAATATATACCTATCCTTTTAATATATTTATCATGTCGAGTAGTTATTATTATGAGTAGTTATATCTATTTATATATTTATAACCAAGAGTTCCTCAGTTTTCTTATAATTGAGGCTTTTTAACCATTTAGTTACTTCATTTTTATACAAGACTATTATGACAATATATATTTAATATTTTATTAACCTTATTGTATATATAAGGGCCTAGAAAGGAGAAAAATCTTTGTGCAAAAGTAGTTGAGCAATGATGACTTTGTTTAAATACAATATCGTTTCTTTTATTTAATAAGGTTGGATTAAAAGTTATTCTACTATGTTGTCTATTTATTATGCTAAGGAGAAAGAGTTGCCAAACAGAGAGGACTTCGCAACATTTATATAGCTCATCTGTTGAAAAGTAATAAGGCTGAAACCTGCAAACTTTAAGTATGGCCCTTTGCGCTATTTCAATACTCTTGATGTTAGTTTTTGGAGCGCCTCCCCAAAATGAGATACAATATGCTACAATGGATTGGCATACTGCTAAGTATTATTGTTTTAGAATTTAAGGCTCGACAGAATTCCATCTCACACTTCATCCTTCTTAGGCAATTCATTCACAATCTCCGCCATTAAGTTATGGAATACGCTGCCCGACTCCGTACGATTGGCTACCTCTCTGTCATCTTTTAAAACTCTTCTGTATTCTCATTTCTTAACCTTATCCTGTCCTGATCAATCGTGACTTGTATAAATCTTATGTTTCCTTTACATCACTATTTGCTGTCCATGTATTTGTAAGATTAGCTTTTAAGTTTTTAGTCCGTTGTTAATTTTTTTTATTTTTTTTGTATTACTTTAGATTAAGGTACTATGTATATATATATATTTTTTTATATAACATTTGTTTCTGCACTTCTCGCACGAATCATGTTTCTTTTTTTAGTTTTTTCTTTAACTAGGGTTGCCTGGAAGAGATCGCTTATTAGCGATAAGGCCGCCCGTTGCATCCCTTATAATTTTTTTTGTATTGTGTTTGATTTATTGTTTTTTGCAACGAAGTTTTAATAAATAAAATAAATATGTCTAATATTTTTAAAAAAAGTATATCAATTTGCGCATTCTACTACAGAGAGAAACAATTTGTTGTTTAAAACTAAGTATTTTATGGTATGAACACGTTGTAGTGGCTCACAAGTGCAGGTGAGGATGTCGACGCATTTGTGTGAAACTATTTTGTAGTCTGATTTAAATATTATATAACGGAAACCGAAGGCAATATACTTAGTTTTATCGGCGTTTAAATTCAGAACATTAGCACCAATCCATCTTCCAATCTCATTGTATCCCATCTGGGCCAGATTAAATAGGAATGAGCTCACGCCCTTGTCACTAGACCATAGAATATAATATTAGTGTAGTCTTACTTACCGACTCCAATATTTCGTAGGATGGAGGATCAAATAAGAATTATTAAGATTATTCTCACCTTCAGTGTACACTCTATTCCTTGCGAACATGTTTGCTAATGCCAAAGAAAATAATACTCAAGCATGTCGTCTACATCCTAGACAAATAGCTCTATGTTTTTTACGTATTTTGTACATGAATAAATTTATTGATTCAGAAATTAGATCTTAACTTTTTGCAAAGCTTCTTGTGAAACTATTTACGAAATACATACAATACAAAATTGCAAAGTTATATTTGTTTCGTTTATCTCCTAAATAGCAAGCCTAGGTTTTCATGAACACATTTTTCTCAACTCCAATGATGGCAAAAAAGAGATTGTGTTTAGGACTATTACTATTTTATCAGCATGTTTACCCTCATGTCACTTGTGTGTGTAAAATATTTTTTGTTTGTCGTTTTGGGGATACTGTTACTAACATACAAAAAACAAATATGTATTTTCACTTTTTCATAATATATGTTTATAAAAAGATAATACTAATCCCCTTATACAAATCAAAGATTTTATCGATCATATTTATTATCGCTGCCTCGAAATTAAATCGAATGCATAAGTCATGGTTTTAAGAATAAAATAAAACACTTTTAATTACTTATTTATTTTAACTTTTAGTACAAAATAAAACTAGTACACAGGGATACATCTCAAACCTAGCTTTTGCAATTGATGAATAGTCCGAGTCTTACGACAATAAGTCTTCTCATTTGTACTATTTTAGACACTAACGTCACACTGATTAGCTCATTTTCCCCAATTAAAATAAAAGTTAGTCAAAACTGAATAATGCAATCACTCTTCGAGTCGTGGGCCAAGCTATATTGAACGCCAATATAACGCTACCACACTAATGGTACTTCCGAACCGATTTTACTTACATTAAAAGTATCTAACACGAATACATAAGTAATTTTGAGGTTTGGAGCGGCATTGTTGAGTTTCAGGCACAATCAAGCCAGTGCACTCCAATGTTTATGATACACCAATGACATTATTTTATATATTGCCATTAGTGTACAACAAGCATTATACTATTAATAACTCTTTCTTTATACATTAATCTCCACCTTTTTATTCAAGAGCGTTTTACACTTTCACAATCAATTTATGACAAAACCCTTATCTTAATGATAGTGAAGTGCATTATGAGAATGATAAATATATAATTTAAATATCACTTGCTAAAATGATCACTATTTTTACTGCAATTACTAAACTAGCGAACGACAATTTAAATTCAATGTATATAAGACAACGGTGTATACCCATTCCATACAATGGTCCACTTTAAAAATTATCAACTTCTACAAGTCTTCTATTGTATCATTTTTATAAAGTATATATCTATTTTGATTTCATTAAGCCTGAATTAGTCTTCATAAATCTTTCCTAAAATAACTGTTGCAATGGCAAAGGATAATAACTACAAATTGTATTTAAAATATTTTATATCTCCGAATCGATAGTAAATAAATACAATCAAATAAGTATAAACCAAACCTTAAAATATAATACGATCCTTGTATTATGCTGTAAAATCCCGTTTAACCCGTTAAATGAGCTTGCAACAAACGTATTAATTTTATAGATAAAATTATTAATACATTACTTAAAATTTTGTTTAAACGCCATCGTAAAAGACATTAAGTGCGAATCTCCATGTCTCATAAAGAAACACTTAGAAACAATAGAAACCCATAAATTTAACAGATAATATAACTACATGATTTTCGAATTATTACATAAAATGTCTAAGAAATCCATGACCTTAATAAAGGTAAGCCTTACTTCTAAAAGGCGGATACTTTTCTGAGCGATAGTAACAATTTACACTCGGTACATCATGCATGTAATATAAAAACTTGAAAACGTTATTTCGAACGATGTCGACCCTGTTCCTAGCGACAACTACTTGACTAAAATGCATTTCACGATAAAAGAAATGCATCTCTATATACAATTGAACGTGTGCAGTGTCCCTAGCATTCGGATTGGAGGAACTATTAATAAGGCTATTGCAATACCGTGCCAATAACAGTGAAAATCACTGCTATAATACTAAATAACAGTGACATACATGCCTGTAATTCATTAACAACGAGGATTTATCCAACGTGATAAAACTCGAGAGGCATACACTTTGGCACGATTACGACATTGCGCCTGCAATTTTGACTAATTAAAAGTATGAATATAATAACCATTACATCTATTCAATCTTGTAATTTATCAATTTATTTATAATACATTACTTTTAAAAAATTTAAGAGCGTCCTTATTCGAAAAATAATAAATTATGAACAAGATGGAATATATGTAATGGATACATTTAATTATAAAAAAATCCAACAAAAGATTAAAATTCATTTTCGCTTCGTGTCTAATTAGACTTTGTTCCTGTTATTTAAAAATATCACGATTTCATGTACCATAAGGCAGCGGCTGTAAACGGCAGTATATGGAGCTTGATTTAAGCGAACAATATATTTAACCGAATTATTCTAACCGCTTATTCGTCCTATAGTATTCTACCAATAGTATTTACAACGTTAACGATACAATTATCTAATTTAAGACACCCTCAAAGAAATGATTCACATTATTCAGAACTCACCGTAACATCAAAAACGAAAAGAAAAACAACAAACATCCATCAAAACCGGAGTAAAAACGAACCGTTAGCAGTCACCGAATTGTGTATTTCGAATTCTAAGAGCTAAATGAACACATGAAATACATTTCGCCGCGCGATCGTTCGCTACGTTCCGGAATACGACGATATAAACTAACACTAAATAATTACATTTCTTAAACGTAAAATAAACTCAATAATATACATAATTACAATATATATTCGAAAATAATAACAAATAAAATCGTTAGTCAACATATCGCAAACGCGACTTTCCGAGCGGCAGTGTTCTTATATCGATCTGTTTAACGCGGATTTACTAGTGCTATACACCGCAGTTCAATTTGCGTCAACGCAAAATGAAAAATATTATTTTTGGTAAATCAATGTGTTAGAAACGACGCGGTACAAGCGGCGTTTTCTGGCATATCCAAGAAAACGTAATTGAACATTGGCGCTGATTGTCCGAGGGGTAATCCGATGTGATCCGGATCGCCCGGGCTCTAGAGCGGTGACGGGGCTACTCCGTCACCTGAGAGGGGGCTATGAGGCGATGCGCGGTCGAAGTCTCAGGCGCTAGATGCTCGAGCGTCACATGGGCGGCCTCTCCCATTCGAGCGCCGGAGGGGGCGTGGACGGAGCCCCCTCCGCCGCCCCCCAAGCACCCCACCGCGACCGACGGAAGAACCGTTTCTTGAAGTGGTGCGTGGGCGGCGAAGGGGAACGCGCCTCGTTCGGCGCGTTGCTTTCTCCGGGAGCGCTCTCGGCGTTTACCTATCGAAAATTTTACATTAAACGAAACATTGTTTAACACAATACAAAAAGATTTACAATCGCATGTACCTATAATTATGATTAAAATTAACAGTTACATTAAAACAACGATTTAATAGCCCCGGTTTTCATACGAATTATACATTTCTTTTCGGAATACAGAAAACCCATCTATAACACGGTAGATTGATTCCGAAGGGTATTTAAATCGAATATTAAAAAAAAACTATGTTATATAAATGTGCGTACAAATCATTATAAATGACAGTACAGAAATATAACGTGTGAAATCCCCGCGTTATATGGAGGAAAATCCGTGCTGTACGAGGGACTGAAACGTGCAATATAATAATGCGTTATAAGAGAGTTTACTGTATTAGTTTTTTATCTTAAAAATCGGCTCGCAAATGCACACCACAACTGCGATGATATAGAAAATTTTGAAGATAATATCGAACGAATTAGTTCTTAACGATATTGCTAAAACTTATCGAATTGGTCGACTCTCTATTTGATAATTCGAATCTGTTAAATTGACACGATTAATATACAATTTTATATATTTTGCATAGAACAATCGAGTTTTTAACAGATAATGACGTTTTGAGGTTCTAGAAAGCCTCCCCGAATGTTTCCGCGGTGAAGTCCGTATGTATATATTTTCATAAAAGTAAAACAGCAATAAAAAATGAAGGAACGTCGGAATTTAAAAAATAAATAGCCATAAGCCATCTAGGAAAAAGTGGTTTGGCGTGAAGGAGCCTCAAACGAAGACCATTTTTCTTTTATATATATATTATATAGATTACAGACAACTTGTGCTAAGAGATTATCATTTGTTATTTGGGTCGGCTTAAGACCTGTTCCTATACCTAAAAACGACTCGTAAGTAGATAAGATAAAGCAATCATTAAAGCATCGCCTGTCGTTATTTCATAAACATTCGAAAATACCTCAGTGATCACCGGATCGCTGGTCGGTGTGGGAGGAGGGGCAGTCGGCTGGACGGCTTGGGCGGGCAGCTCGTTAGCCGTGGGGCGGGCGGCCTCGCCGTGGCCTATCCCCGAGTCCGGCGACGTGTTACACGCCTCGTCCGACCTCCGGTGCTTGTCCTCCATAGCGGTGGACGCGAACGATATGATCTGGTCAAACCTGAACGCGATACGATCCTGCCATTTGCTCTCCTCCACTTCCTCACCGCCCTCGCCTTCTAAAATCAATTGGTCTATGTACACATGGCCTAAATGTTATGGATTCCTAATATAATATAAATAATATAAAACAGGAAACATTTGGATGTTTGTAATGGATAACATCAAAACTACTGTATTGGTTGGTTAGATATTTCGCTAGTATTTTATAATTTCAACGATACTTCAGAATTATATTTTTTGAATATTTTTTCAAAATTTAGAGTCGACGTTTTTACCGAAAAATAACATCAATGTAGATTTTTAAAAATAACGCACTGCAAATGCATGAAATGAAAAATTAATTCTAAAACTAAGATAAATAAAAAAGGTTTATTACAATAACAGTGTATTATGTAATCGTATGCAAGTTGCTATAAATAGAGACAGCATAATTGCTATTATCACCTGGGGGCCGATCGGGCATCTCATCAACCAAGGGCGTGGATGTATTTGAGTGGGGGTCTAGCGTAGGAGTGTTTCGCCTTGATGCGTCTTCGGCCTCCCCTGGAGCGGGGGGGTTTTGGCCCGCGCGACCCCGCCAGTACTCCGACGCTAGGACACGCGCTTGTAAACATGCTGCGAGGCCTGGAGGTTTCGTTCATAAATATAGATACAAGTCGCCAAGGGAGCAAACAACTATTTTTAAGGCAAAAGTATTTTTGAGTCCAGAATAGAGGGAGGGATTCTAAAATAGAACCCTGAGCAAAGGTAGGAGTTCAAAGTGGCATACTTTGAATTCAAGTGTTCACACAATTGGACACGGGACAGTCCTCATTTATCACCTCTTAGGAAACATTTACAACGCATGAAGTAAAAATTAGTTAATTTATTAAATTTTTAACATCTTAAATCCATATTGGAACAAAATATGTAAAAGAAAAATTTTCGTGCGTTTTCATACTTTACATGACAGGTTATTTTTATTCTGGCCGCGCGCGAATTATTTTCTTTCCAGTCAGTAACTTTTTCATACTATGTTCGTGATATCTTAATTTAAAAAAAGCGACGAAGTTTATGTTATACATTATACACGTCTTTTAAAAAATAAAAAATAGTTTCCATTGAGTAAAATTCTTCCTGTACTAAGCGGTTGTAATTCAATTAGTGTTCGTTTCAAAGATACTTTATTTCTCAAAGAATTATATTCATTTAGTGAAAAATTTTAGATTGTAGTAATGTATATCGTATTGAAATTATTTAAAAATAAGCTATATAAAATAAAAATATTAGTTGCTAAGAATATGTACAATATTGTTTTTACAAAAGTTAAGGTAGCTCCATTGATATACAAAAAACCCAAGATGCACACTCAACGTCTAAAAAACGTCCTCAAAAAATGAGCGCAACATTCTAAATTGTGCGCTCATTTCAAATAGTCTCGCGTCTAATAAGTGGAGTCGATGTTATTTATTTTTGTTTTTTTTTTTATAAATAAATTTATGTACTTTTGAACTTTTTTGTGTGTAGTTTTTGACAAATATATTTACGCTATATAAAGTGTAGGTCAGGAGGTAGCCAATTTAACTTTTTTTTTTAATTTAAAGAAAAAACTTTTTAACCGGATTAAACTTATGTATTATTATAAATTTACAACTACATTTAACATCCAACACCTTTTGTCTTCAGTCACCGTGACCACGCACGCTGTAAAGCACCCGAAAAGTCGAATAAATTTAAAATTATGTTAAATAGTTGTAAATAAAAATTTCATGTTCGACTCCACTCAATACCTTGTCCTACTGACCACGGTCGGTCGTAAATTTTTATTGCTTTAAGTACGTATACACTGCGTTGTAATAACAACTTTAAACAATTCGCGTAAGGTTGATTTTGCAATAATATATGCTTGTAACATATACTGTTATAGAAAGGGAGAGCGTTATTCGAGACTGTGCATCTTGGGTTTTTGTATATCAATGGGTAGGTCGCATGGATGTTAAAAGCATTGTGTGTTACAACAGTAATAATTTCTCTTTCTCAATTAGTAGCCACGATCGAATAACTGTAATAAAAACTACCTTCTAACGGCTGATGCGTTTGTGTTTGAGGCGGCTCATGGTACCGGGCACTCATATGCACAGCTGCGTTGATGATGCTCTGGTTGGAGATTTCCAGCGTTCGCTCGATCTCTCCATTCACCAGGTCCCCGATAGTACGAGCTCCACCTGACACGCGCTCTTGTGATAAGTGACGACGGAGGGCTAGTTTTGCTGGGGACACCTGTAAGATAATATGTTACGTTCGTTTAATTTATAGAGCCTTTAATTTAGATTTTATTTATAGATTTACTCTTATTGTATAGGTAAACAATAAGAAAAATGTATTTCAATACTTTTGGAATTGTTTTTTGACTATATTCTCATATTTCCAAAATTTATTCAAATAAAATATAAATCAGTGGCGCTACAACCTTTTTTTGGTCTGGGCCTCTTGGATTTCTGTATCTGTTTTATGATCAATTATGCCAGCCTCCTGTGCCTGACACATGCGGTCGACTTTTTGGGTCTAAGGCAAGCCGGTTTCCTGACGATGTTTTCCTTCACCGTTCTAGCAAATATTGAATGCGCACATGCGAAGTTGGGAGTCGCACGCTAAAGAAGAACACAGTTTAATCAATTATAAATTTACTACCTGTGTATAATCTGGCTGTCCGGGGTGATGATTCCTCATATCAGGCGGTCTGGGCTCGTGATGCGCATGCGACGGCCTTGGCTCACGGCGTTCATACCCGTATCGCTCTCTCCTTACATCCCTCATATCACGTGGGTCACGCAAGTCTCTTGGGTCACGTAGTTCCCGTGGGTCACGCAATTCCCTAGGGTCACGCATTTCTCTAGGGTCACGTATTTCCCGTGGGTCACGTAAGTCCCGAGGGTCACGTAAATCCCGAATGGGGCGGGCGTAAGCTTGTACGGCGTTTCCAGTTTGCGGCCGTACATACCCCTGATGGGGCGCGTTTGGTCTCACGTAACCATTACTGAACGTGTGATTTGGGGTGGGTTGCCTTGGCTGTGGAATTAATAAATTTATATTATACTAGCTGACCGGGCAAACGTCTTTTTGCCATGTATATCATTTATAATAAAAAAATAGGGGTTGATCGTAGAGGGGTGAAAGTTAGGGGTTGTATGTATTTTTTAATGCTGTATCATAAAAAAATAGAAATTAAAAATTTTGTCTAAAAAATAAAAAATAAAATTGAGGGGTGGACCACCCTTATTATTTAGGGGTGTGAAAAATAGATGTTAGCCGATTCTCAGACCTACCCAATATGCTTACCAAATTTCAGAGGAATCGGTCGAGCCGTTTCGGAGGAGTATGCAGACTAACATTGTGACACGAGAATTTTATATATAAGATTTCCTTATATATAAAATAAATTATTATATATGTTAGTAGCAAGTCCTGTTAATTTACACGACATAGTCACGAAAACAGATATTATTTTGAAATGGCATTATAAATATTTCTATAAAATATATTTTCTCTTGGTTCTAACCCCCATCAAACACAATTATGTAAAAGTCCTTAATGTTTCCCTTTCTTGATGGCCAAAGGTGTCAGCGAGATTTTAGAATTCAATATTTGTGGGGATAAATGCAAAAGAAAGTACTATAAGACAAGTTAAGCGAAACAAACTATTACCTCAAGCCTTGACGCCTTCCGCTGTTCCTGGTCTTCATTAAGCACAGAGGTGATGATGCTCTTCAGACGGTCTTCGAAGTTGATGACCTTCGGCGATTCTTGGACTTTGGCGACCACGTTCAGCGGCTTCTGGGACTTGACAGGCGAACGGGCCAATGGCACGCCCGGACGTGCCGGTACGTGCGCGCGATTGATTTGGACTGCCGACTTTTGTCTGTATATACAAAAATATATATTATGATTTTACTTGGCCAATTTTTATAATCAGTCACTTTTGTGTATCTTTTGTGATGTAATATTTTATGGTATAAACGTGAAAACTATAGCAATGATTTGTACATAATTTTTAGTATTGTATTAGTTTTTTTTTAATGTAAAACAATGGCAAGCGTGGTACTCTTTAGTCCACTTTTATAATAAAGCATATCACGATTATATGAAACCACCAGGAGATTTAATTTACTCACTGAAACTTTATAAAGTTTATTTAGACTGCCTCTGTAATTACTGTACTTACATATAAATTACGTTTAAAACTTTCAAGGAAAATGACTTACCTATGATCCGCATGTCTATCTAGATCCTTCAAATACCCATTAACTATAACGTTAGGTTTCGTGATCTTGCCGGCTTCAATCTGTCGACCTGTCTCTAGTATTTTCTGAGCTAGAATTTCTGGATTTTGTTCTTCAATCTTGCCTACATCAGGCACATCGGGCCAGTCTTGTGACCTCGACCTGTGGTCCCTAGACTTTCTAGGTTTAGAATTGACTGTATGAGGCTTAACCGTTGCAACGGGTACGCTCGGTGTTGCTTTCTGTTGCTCACTTGCTTTCTCCATCTGAATTATTTCGTTCTGAAGATGTCCAACTTGTGCGTGAAGTCTCTTCCTATGCGCTAGAGTCGCCGATATCTCCTTTAATATGCAGTCGTGCGCTATGCTTTGAGTTATTTCTACGTCAGGCGGGATGTGACCCAGTTGCCGATATTTTTCAGTTATTTCAAACGTCCTTTGTTTCACAAGCATTGCTTGTTCCACTTCTATATTTGATACCTGAAAGCATTGTTATACGTTTTTAACTGTATAATACCGGATAGTAGTAAAAAAAAAAAATATTTTGTAATGTGTCTCCCTGTCGTCATATCTTACTAGTTATTGATGTAATCTGTATTTTTCAGACTAATATTTTATCTGTGAGTGATTTTGTAGCATACTAATAGAACAGTTTCAAAGATATGGCTAACCCTATAAGCTATGAATAAAATAATAAGAAACTGAAACCATTTTGTCGCATCAAAATTATATAATAGCATCTGGACGTTGGGGTTGAATAACTCCAAGGAACCCTCGTCTTTACTCACAAATTTTATTTTATAAAATTGATTAATGGATTGTCCCAAATATACTGACCTGTGCTTGTAATTTACTAGCTTTACTCTGAAGCTCCTTATGTCTCCCGACAATTTCCTTTGCCTTCGCCAACAAGTCCACGGTGTTATTGGCATGAATACCAAGTTCACTCATCCTAGCCTTTAGAAGCGCCACACTGTCACTTATTAGCACACTTATTTGTTTATCTAACTGAGAGGCTCTTGATTTTAATTTTTGGTTTCTTTCCTGAAATGTTAAAATCATTTTAATTTAGTTAAACAATTTTTTTTAAATTAACATGTTTTGATTCGACTTTTTATCAATGATATTAACCAAAAACTATTCAATAACTAAAACAGCAAAATAATATTATCTAACCAACAGCAACTTAACTCATAACTACATAACCAATTTTTACTTAGTTTATTACTTTCTTTGATATATATTTATATAGTTGAATAAAATCATTTTATTGTTACCAATCCAGTTAATATTATTAGTACTTAACTATTTGTAAAGATTTATTTAATGGCGTAAAAGAACATTGTATCTAGTAAGTAATTTAGTAATAAGCTGTAAATCTTTCTCAATAAATTAAAAAATTAAAAAAAAAAAACAAATTGTCACTAAATTAATTAATTTTAACATAACAGACACCTTACAGATACAAAGTATAGAAATATACTAGTTATAATTAAAGAAGTCCCCTTAAATTGCTTCACAGATAAAATAATAATTTTAGCTCTATATTGTAAACCATCGAACCGAAAACTGGTTTCAAAAAGAGAAAAATTATACAAAGTCTACAATTATATAAAATCTAAAATACAAAATCTCAGTTTGTCAACATACCTTCTCCTTATCAATCTGCTGTCTGATATCGTGGGCGTATTGCGGTGTGTTCATTTGCGTGATAAAGGCTAAATACTGGTCTCTAAACATATCGAGCAATAGTTGTAAACTGTATGGTGTGTGCGGTGACCGTGGGATCTCTAGTTCTGAATGTAATCGTTCAGGCGATTGTAAGGATACACCCAATGCTGATAAGCGTTGCTCTACGCAGCCAGGTGGCGCTGTCGTCACCTGTTGAAATAATAATTTGTTAGTATACTTTAAACATGTGTTTGTATACACGCAAAAAGTATAAGGTTAGGTTAAGGGTGGTGCAAAAACAAATATTCATAAAAATACTCATCATAGAACATAGATAAGAATATTGATTCTTGTCTTAAAGGTTTATCCCTTATGCCTTGCAAGTGGTCAATCATTAAGCCTGGTAAGGCTTTATATACCAAGGACCCTAACCCTAACCTAACCTACCTTACGCTAAAGAAGCTAGAAGTGGCACAATATAATTGACTAGCTATCTTAAACAAAGAAGAAACTGTTATTTTTTTTTTTAAATTCACTCACCGCGCCATTATGTATGGTGGAAGCCAGCGTGGTGGAATGCAACAAATCCAGTCCTGCTATATTAGGCCTCGCACCCCTGCGTCGCTTGGCTCTGGCCGCACGTCTCCGAGCCCCGCCTGCACTGGCACTCCGCTTTGAGCTGCGCCCGCGACGATCTATATACCAATCGCGATTACAAAAGCCCAATCATTGGAGATGCAGAGAATAGACTGCGTATGAATTGCCCCGCGTATTTAAGTGCAAAGAGGTTAAAGTAAAAGCTCACTCCACCTGATACTTCGGATCACAAGTCTAAATATTATTTTATGTTTACATGTTTATATAATTTTACATTACATATATCATATCGTAAAGACAGTCTATTCCCTTTGTGTTAAAGGATCGCCCAATTCCTATATTTAAAAAATGTACTTAAATTTCTTTAAATTTTGGTTTGCTTATACAAATGTCCAAAGAGGAATAGGGCGAAAGACAACAAACGAGTCTTACTACAAAAAAAATGCATTGTGTATAGCGTCAAATAACATTTTACAATAACTTATTTATAAAAAAATAAGTATTGCTAGTTCAGTTGACACATTTTTAATAGATTTCATTGCCTTAGATTCAAATTGTAGAATTCAAAGAAACTTCAATATAGGTACATTATTTCTAAACATGCAAAAGAACTTAATGTACGCCAACAATGAACTCAAATAATCTATATCTAAAAGCGATTGCACGATATTTTATTAAATATAAATGAATGATAAGAAACAATATTACGATTGTACTACACATTTTTTCTAACCATTTATTGTTTTTTTGGTCAATAAACTTTATTCAATATAAATGCGTGACAAGCTACAGAAGCGGAACGTGGAGTATTATTTATTTTCACCTGGATTGACTATTCAAAATACCAGTTGCAGTAGCTACAAATCGAAGTTTTTTTTAAATCGTAAATAATTTGTGAAATCACTAGTTAACGTAGTAGAATAGAAACACAACAAACTTTGTGTATAGAAAACTTGAGCGGCGCTTCGTGGGCGTATTTGAAACTAAACAGCAGCACGTACTCGTAGGCGCTGACGTCAACTCAAACATTTTCCATACAACTTGTATAGAAAATCTTCGAGTTGATAGATCCTAACAATTTCGTATTGAAAAATATCAGATATGTGCTAAGATTACTGCTGTCAAATCTATTCGACTAGATATTGTTAGAACTCAAGTAAGACTAATAGGACAGGAAAGATAGTCTTCATTAATCATGCAACAAATCAAAAGGCTGGTTAGAGCTAATTAAATACTAATAAAAGCATAATACTTTACGTCAGGTAGAGCTTACAGTTTAAAAGCTTTTAAAACAAACCTGTCAAACAAAGGATGCCAAGTGGATGGATGATCTCGTTACCAGAATTTAAGTCTCTTTAACTATACAATGATGAAAGACATCGAATTCTCTTATCTAATTTTCAAATCCAAACTGTTAAAAAATAGTTCCACAAAGAACGACGACTCTTAAACAGATTGAATTAATCCAATGAAATCGAGGTGTGTTAAACGGGTATCCTGTGACACAATTTGCATTTTAAAAAACATACCTGAATATCAACGAAATTCGAAGTTTCATGGTAATGTTAGTGTATGTTATAATTAAGATTTAACTTCAAAAATGTTAGTAGTTGATTGAACCACAAACCCCTAAGTGTAGATTTGTTCAATTACAAATCAATAATAAAGTGAACAATTATTTTAATGGAAACCGATTTCCTGTGCCATTGAAGACTTTCTCAACGAATTTTTTTACTATATAATTATGTTTATTTAGTTTTTATAACTGTAATTTAAAAGTGCACATAAAGGTGATTACAATATAGAGTAACAAGAACTGATGTACTGTAAGGTATATGGGTGTGTTCGTGTACGTTGTGTTTGAGTGTACTGACTAGAATCAGATGAGGAGGCCCAGGGAGCACCCCATTCCCTGGGCGCGGGCTCAGGCCCAGGTGGAGCATCATCAGTTCCGCTGGACTCTTCATCACTTTCATCACTGGAGCGTCTCGCCGGGCGACGTTTTGCTACTGCTGCGCGCGCACGCGTCCGTCCGTTTTCACCTCTGGTGAATATTTACTTATACGATAAGTAAAATTATTATATAAGTTTTAAGCATAAAAAAATGAAGACTTATGCATACTCTTAAAATACCGTCTATCGGAGTTTTGATAATAAAAATCAAGTAACAGCCCGTTCCCGCGAGTCGTAAGTCGCATAAGACTAAAAGTCGAATGCTCTGGTCACCATACACTTTATATGGAGCTGTTCACATTGGATGAGACGCGACTTTTAGTCTAATACGACTCAAAAAACTATCTGACGGGCCAGCGCCCGTTGTAAGACTAAAAATCGCGTCGAATCGTGCTCGCATAGGTGCCTGCTTGTTGCTGTTCACACTAGTCGTGCATCTAATCGACTCGAGCGCGTTATTACCTCTCTCCCCGCCCCGCTTCCTAGATCGCTACACATTGCTTGCTCACTCCATTCGTGTTTTATTCATCATTTCTTAATTCATGTATTAAATTTTTATAACTTCCCAAAGTCGATCTTTCTGTTAGCATCCAGTATTATCTTGGAATTGACATTTTTTCAACTTTTTTAATTTTCTTCGTAAGTAGTAGAGCACAACAAGTTTATCGTCGGCGTCCATCTCGCGAATTCGCTAAGTACCGAATGGCGCGAAACTACGACCTATACGACTCACGACGCAGTGTGAACAGGGACATCAGACTTTCGACTTTTAGTCTTATGCGACTTACGACTAGTGGGAACGGGCTGTAAAGATCCTAACCCACCAAAATGGGCTAATACATGTTCTGCATGTTTCCCTGATAATTTTTAAAATGTCATGCAGTTAATCTCTCTGCCAATCCGAAACTATTATTGATTGATTTTGTTTTCCTTTTAACTTGCCCTCAAGTGAACAATTTTTCTGGGTACACTTCTAACATACCTAATCGGTCTAGGCCGCGCAACTTTCCTTCTCCTCTCGGGCAAAGACCCGGTACTGTGATTGCTATTTCCATTGAGCAAGTCCGGCGTCGATTGCCTAGTGGGAGGCGCACTTAGATTTCTCTTACTGCTTTCTCCCTCTTCACACCCATTTTGTATACCCTACACAAAATAAATATTGTAACATCTACATCGTTTGCTATAAACAGAACAAGCAATTGCACTTTATCTCTTTGTATGCTCGTCATAAAATAAATTAAATCACCCATTACCCGACAGACTGCAATACCCAAGATATTTTTATTAACGCCAATTATATTTTAATTGAAAAAAACTTCACACGAGAAAAATACTCGAATAGAACAAGTTTCAAGCATGCTTTCCATTTCTTGGGTACAATCCGTGTAATTAGCAAACACACAAACTGATTTTATTGTGCAAACTGGGCATGCATTAAATATAGCAATAAATAAAGATGCGATTGGAAACAGACCCTTTTGCTGACCTTGAGTTTCGGATTTTTCAGTCTTTGAAAATATCTCTCTAATTTGGTCCTATCTATTATATGTAAATAGTAAGATACTGGTTTCCCAGTCCACGAGACTGATCCTTTCAGCGGCGACATTTCACTAACATGCATGATGGTCCCGATATCGCTGAGGTTTCTGTCTGTTATCCTAAAGTTGAGTGGACAAAAGCTCTTCGAAGACACGATTTTGGCGCCGTCTTTTAAATCTGCGAATCTCTCCTTTAACTGGTGGTCGACGTGAGGTCCGAACGCAAAATTATTAACAAAAACTATGGTCGCCGAATTTATCTTTTCTCTATGTTCGTCCATTAAAAAATCTCCTTTTATTAATTTATATTCTCCATACTTTTTTCCGTACCATTTCATCCACATTCTAAAATTCGAATCCATATTCTGAAATCAAAGCGTTGAAATTCCTTAGATATATTAACAATAAAAAATATTAATTGATATCAACTTTCTTTCCTGTCTTTCCTTTCTATACTGTATATCATAATCTAATATATAAAATTCTTCTGTCACGGGGTGCGTAATCGAACTCCTCCGAAACGGCTCGACCGATTCTCATGAAATTTTGTGTGCTTATTGGGTATGCCTGAGAATCGGACAACATCTATTTTTCATCCCCCTAAATGTTAGGGGTAGTCCACCCCTAAATTTTTATTTTTATTTTTTAGACAAAATTTTTAATTTCTATTTTTTTATGATACAGCATTAAAAATACATACAATCCCTAACTTTCACCCCTCTACGATCAACCCCTATTTTTTTATTATAAATGATATACATGGCGAAACGACGTTTGCCGGATCAGCTAGTATTGTATATAAAATAATATTTATTTGCAATAATATTTATACTAAACAACTCTTGCAGAAACCAAATTAGAAAATGTTCTATGCAACTGACATACATTATATCAACTAATATTTGTTTAGTTATGTAAGCGTACCTCTGCATATTTACTAGGCACTTCCGCTTTCTCGACACCAAAACAGATGCGGCAAGGTGTCGCTGCAGCCATCTGCAAAACAACTTGCCCGACGCCCGAACCCAAATCCACGAACACATCTTCTGCTGTGATATCTATTTGATCTATCATTTGACATACTAGCTCGAAAGAGGTCTCACCATACACCTGAAAGATACGAAAACAATATCGGTTATGTAAACATTTTACTAATCACAGATACAAAAACAAAAGATATAAAGTTAGAAAATATAATAAACTACTTTTTTTATTGAAGAGTTCTTTCACCTTCATTATAATTTTCAAAGTATATATTATTTTTCTCGTAGAATAACATATGTATGGATGACCTATGGTTATGTTACTCGTATTCCATTCCAGTGATATATGAAGTGTGATCTAAAAAGTGAAAGTGGAAGCATAAATCTTACCTCGGGCGAAAAAGGCTCATATTGGTTTAACTTTTCTGGGTCAGCAACGGCTTGGTTATAAGTTTGTTGCAGTATGTGTTTCAACAATGCTCTGGACGGGTACTTGTTTAGGCGCTGAGCAGGCAGTGAAGTACCTTTCTCCTGTAAACATTAATTAGAACTTATAATTAAAAATTATAAGACATAATATAATTCTTAACAAAATCTATCTTGGGATCGATAATACAATAAGTTATAGACCTCACATTGATTGTCAAACTAATTCACCTAAGGCTAGTAGTTAATCCTAAAAGCACGATTATTTCCGAAAGGCATTTTAATTTTATAATATATATAAACTGGTTGCATACCCGTATTCCGTCAGGCACAATTCAAAATCCATTCATAAGATCTTGCCATTCATAAGTTTATATGACCTAAATATAGGACATATTGACCTTGAATTAAACTGCCTTATTATAAGTTGATACCAATAGCGTCAGTGTGAGTAATACATGAGATATATTATTCTATTCGTTAAAAGTACAAACGAACCTGGTTTCCTCAGTAGCATAAAAATACATTGGACACAGGTAAATATTCTTACAGCTTGTTACGTCAACCGCAGTAAGGAACCTAACTTTTATTATACATGTGCATTGCAGTGTTTTTTTTAACAATAGCAACGCTTATTATTAACGGGCATAATGCAACTAGTAACTATTTAACGTATATAGATTATACATACAAAAGACCCGACATGTAAACCTGTACTTGTGGGCGTTGTGGCCTCGAGGTTTGCGTTAGCCTCCTGCTTTGTTTACGTTGATTACGCAAGTCATTCATAGCTATATGAACTACTTAACCTATGTACCAATGAACACGTAACGAATAAAAAAATATTTGTTATACAATCGTGGGGGAGCCTTTTAAATAAGCTTGATATAATAACAATAAAATTTTGGATTCATAGGACTTATTTGAATAAATAACGTTAAAATTAATTTTATCTATACAAGCTTAAGGTTATAAACACTACGTGAGACATTCGCTCAATATTACGGTCATTGCCCTCTTATGCGACCCCGCACCAAAATTTTAATCGATACGCATTTGAATAACAATTCTTTGTGATTAAAATTAATACGAATCTGATTTATAGTTTATATATATTTAAAAATATTATAGCTTAGCATTCAACAAGCTCGGTTTTATTGTAGTTTACGTAATATACTCTACTAACAGGGATCCGTCAAGTCTGCGGCGGTGTTATTTTATTATTAAAAACAGAAGCTTCTTGAAAATACATCCTAATTTGGTAATCATTACATTTTAAATTAGACCCCATTTCAACTATTTCCTGTAATATTTTAATTAGAAGTCAAAGTTAAAATTTAAGTCCCATTAGAAATAAATCCAAAAATGTTTTGATTGCCGGAAATAAACAAATATTTATGATAATTTAAGATTGCTCCTAAAACAATGTACGAAGGCAATCAACTTTTGGTTGAGAGTTGAGACGTATGTCCGCTACAGAGGTCAATCAACTTGAAGATCGGGTAATGTCGATGACTGTGATTCAAAGACTTTCACGAGTTAAAGTGAGCACCGTAAGACGATGCACGGTAATAATTTTGTTACACTGTGATGAATATAACTAGTACTTGAGTGGAATTGATACGTGTTATACGTACTAAGCTTCCTACACGGCGGACTCAAGGTAATGAACGAACGTGTTAAGTATGCGAGGTATTCATCAGTTTTAATGACATCATAGGAAATCGAAAACGAATTTGGAATTATTCGATACAATATAGTATTGATCCTACTTTTCGAACCAATATAACAACGTTGGCTATGTTATTTTATCCATTCCATATTAAACAACCGCTGTAATTGTATATAATCTCTAAATGGTGTTTATAGAAATTAATTACTAGATAATGATTAACCAGGATACATTCTTATAAGAGGGTTGTTGCGTAATTAGAAATAAGTAGAAGTAGCAACCCGAATAACTAATTCTATCGAAGACGTTTCTCTTTATATTTGGATATTGTTACCAAGTTCTATGTTCGTCGTAACGAATAGAATGCATGGTTTAATAATAGATTTCTCTCGTGCGCCGTCTGCTATGGCTACAACCATCGATCGTTATGTTGCGTCCTCGTTGTCTGACGCCATTTTGGCCCTCATGGCCCTCTCACATCTCGCCCGCTCCCCGCTATTTTTCCCTCACTGCCCCACATTCATTCTCTGATTTTGCATATAATATTGTTTAGGCCGGTTAGGGACATCATCGCGTAAAATTCACATTATTTTCGGCTGCGTTTTCCATTTCATTTCTGAGACACGTTAGAAATGTTAGTACAAAATCAACAGGTCATCCAGGAAGTTTATTTCATATAAATAGACTATGACATTGAACGGTTTTCACTTGGAAATCATGCCAACATCGTTGTAATACGTTTTTACGATATATTTATATAAGCAAATTAGGTAGAAAATATAAATTTAGTTTATTTTTATAGTCCATTGTTTTGCAAAAATAATGAAACTTAAACGATAAGCGTTGTTCTTTATTTTTATAGCAGTTGACTTTGAGATAGAAGTCGTGAGTTTCATTAACTCGATGTTTTGCTGATAAAAACTTTTTAAATAATATAAATATCAATCCTATCTATACGTAAATGTTTTAAAAAAAAAACTAGAAATAAAATCCGCCGCGGTTGCGGCTTTTTTATAGAAAATTCTTTAATCAAAACTACTTGAGTAGGTACTAACAATTTAACTAAATCACGTTTAATACACATGGCGGACTTTGTCTGAATCAACGTCATATTATATATTCATTTATTTTAAAAGTTTTACCATTAGGACCATGAGAACATATTTAAAAATGGACATATTACACTGGTTATAAATGCATTAGATATCAATGTCATGATTCGATAACAATGTTTACATTGTGACCACGTGATATGCTAGAAGGGGTCGCGATGCTACAGGGGTCGTCAAATGTCCTTAGTGCACCGGCCTAACTTGTACCTCTAGTTCACCATATTATCGATCGGTCAAATAGGGCGTAGTCTATTTGTGAACATTAATGTGTTTATAATGGAGTTATATATTTTATTTTAGCAGATTTGTACATATTATCAAATTCAACAAGCTAATAACGGAAAAGCCAAAAAGACAATTGAAGCGTATTTATTTAAGCTGTGTCATATGGTCCTATTTTGTAATTAGTTTCTCTCAGATACACGTTGTTGTGTTCACAAGAGATACGAGACAAGATAACAAAGGACTTTAGCGCATAAATACATCGCAATAAAATACTACTACTCGCAGTATAACGCATAGGTTATTTATAATATATGAAATTACTAAGTACTCAATATACAAATTTGTTGTAGGCGTTTTAAGACTACAGTGTTAATAATATTATAATTACCAAGGCGACAACGGAGTCGATAGCGCGGTTGAAGCGGTCGCATAATGCCCGCATACTCTCGTATGAGTGGGTGTCGTAGTCGCTTAGGATGTTCTTCTCCAAGGCACCCTTCATCTCTGGCAGGTCGTCGCATACCCACCTATATAATAAATGTAACATTAACAAAAATATTACTTAAATTGTACTGCTATAGTAGGTATTTATTACTTTTTAACTTTTGCTACAGAAGTTTAAAAGTAATAAAGCCATATTTAAAAAAGCCTTTGTATATTTTATTAAGGGAACCGAGAAGACGAATACAATACAACGGTTAACGGTCAAGGCAGGCTCTATCATAAAACAGTGAACGGGCGTATAAAATATACAATTGTAGTCAACAGATGGATATTACCTGGCTTGCGGAAGTTATACATTACAATAAGTTTTTGTATTATTTATAATATTGTTGTAAAGTAAGTAGTTCATCTACAACAAATACTTTCAAAATAAAGACACAAGGCATGGCATGTGTCTATATCAAATTTACACTTAAAGATCACATATAACCCAAAACGTAAATTTTCGTAAGAATTACTTTATATCTCTGCATGATGAACATCTGTTTAGGATAATCTAAACTCTATAGTTAAAATAGAACACAGTTTTAAAATTACGTAAGAAAAAAAGAAAAGAAAGTTCAAAGAGACAGGTTTCAAGGCCATTGAATGCGAGTGAGTGAATGTCGAGAGGTCGCCAGGGCTATGCCACCCGACCTCTCGGTAGCAACGGGTGACCCGCTTTATGCTTTTCTCTTTTTATAGATAAAAATGTTTCACCGAGTACTTCGATATAATACTGTACCTACTGATTTTATAGATTTATTCGTACGTTTAGCGCACACAACTTGAAAGTATAACTAAAATATAGTTCGTGGATAAAAAATAAAGACTTCTCAATAATATTTTGTCATCGTTTACGGATAGGTACAGTGCGAAAACAATTTACGATACTAACCATGGGTTATGAACACTCGATTTCCTTTAATTTTTACATCGAGATAATTATGTGTCACAAGGACATGTTGCAATTTCATTTTTTATACTTTATTCTGTATTCGATAATGTTCCCAAAGATTGACACGTTTTGATTGATTGATCGTAAGAAATGTAATGAATAAATTATATTATTATAGGTCATTGTACCTTTGCAATGGATCGAAGTTGGCGTCCTTGACATTTCAAATTAAGCCAATAAAATGATAAAGCAATTTAAATTCCTACTAAATATTACATAAAAAGTTTAACTGTAAAGTAAAATCTGAAACTTCGCAATCTTAGTATTTTGAATATTTTTGTGGATAATGATAATTTTGCGCCCTATTTCCTTAGGATCGCTGTTAATAGATTTATATTGTGATCTGAAAAACAGGTTTTTTAATGTTCTGTTAATAATATCTACATAAATAAGATCGTCAGCTGCAAGTGTATTAACTATATTGGTACACCGCTACAGGTGAGAACAGGTCAACCCCGCGGCCCGTAGCAGGTGCAGCAGCACGTGTACAAATATATAGAATGAATTAAGACTTAGTTTTATACCTTTGCGTTTTTCTTGAACTCATAACAAAAAGCTCTTAATAAAATCTATAGATAACTAAATCATATATGGCAAGTTTTCAAAAACATGGCTTATGCTTATAAATTGTAAAAAATAAAACATACAAAATATGAAGATTGTATTATGTTATGATGATTACGTTTTAATAATAATTTAAAGATCGAGATGTATTACGAATAAGACGAAAGTAGCACTGCAACTGCACATATAAATGTAGTACATATCTTTGATGGAGTAACTGCAACTACGCTGACGTCGTTAATACTTAACTACTTATCAATCTGATCAAAACAATTGTAAAGGTAGTCGACCTCGGACGTCCTTCGTAACCAAACATCCACGCAACGTAATACGGCAATTATTAGAGCACGTTGTACTTTACAAATCATAACAATATTGTTAAAAAACAAGTTTTGTAGTTGAGTTTAATTTAGAATAAATGTTTTTATTTATTAAGTTTAGCTATACAAATTAGGAATGTTGAAACAACAAACCAAATCTGACATAGGGTTCAGATATTTTGTTAAGCACTTTGAATATTATGAAAACTGCTTAACCAATTTTGTATCTCTGTTTAGAAGTATATAGTATTATAGCATTGCTTTAAATAAAATAAATAATTATAAAGCACATAAATAATGTTACTCACCTTATTGTTTCTACTATCTCCAGGGCCCCATCGTGCTTGTCCTGTAAAAACTCAAAATTATTAATCACAGTTACACAATTCAACTGCTTAGCTGCCATGACTCCATGGTCAAAAGCTCAGTTTATTCATTATCCTGATTTGGATTGCTATAGAAAAAACATATTGTGTTGATAGGTGTAAAACACTGATCATAAGATAATTATCAAAAGTAAGAAATTATGTATTGTATTTCCCGCACTACATTTGAGCAGCAATTGATTAACTTATTCATCATAAAGAGCCATTTAAAAAATGATAACTAAGCACATCCATATATTATGAAAACTAATATATAGTTGTTTTTTTTATATAAAGTAATAAAAATTATTATCCTACGTCTAACATTTTAATTAATCAGATATATAATAGACTCTATAGAGTCTTTATTAGACTTATATTAGATTAAGATAATTAGGCTATGGTAAGTAATTAATGAAACTAATATAGAAAGTTTTCTACATATTAGTGCAGCTGCAGTAATCGTAGGAATTAAAGCTACAGTATTGTGATAAATTTTATATGTTATTGTTGTATAACAAAAAAATCGTTACAAGTAGCTGAACCACCCATCACAGTAAAATAATTTTTATATTGATTATAACTTTCACTATAAGAAAGTCTTTCATTCATACTAGTTTTATTTGTTACAACAGAAAAAAAATGGGCTTTGAGTTCTCTACAACTCTAACTAAAGAGAGAAATTCTAAAACAATTACAACAATTATTATGATAAAAATGTATGGACTCAAAAGTATTCATTAATGTAGATGTAAGTAGTAGAAAGAGTAATTATTATGTAGGTGTGAGAATGACAAAACATACAAAACTCAGTTTATGTGTTGATAAACAGTATAGAGGAAAAGTAAATAATAAATTACACATTTCATTCCTGGCTTTATTTAGCACTAATACATTACTACAACTATCACATGACAGAACTTGCCTAAAATTAATAATATTTTGTTAATTTTTAAAGTTAGTGATAACGCAAATACATTATGACGAATTTAAACATACGTAATAGTAGGGTGTAGATAGCTAAAAAAAGCCGACACCTTGACAAAACACGAGGTCAATACACTCAAGAAATATAGAAGCCATGTGATCATTGAACAGTTCAACATTCCGTTATCATCTATTTGCTTATAAGGATATGATTATTCAGAAGTCAACTTCTAAATATTATAAAAAGTCAAAGAAAACTAAACAAAATTGTTCTTTATGTTTATATTATTGTCTGTAATAACACTACTTAACAAGAGCATAGTCAGGAAGGTTTATGACAACACTGAGATAATTGGCAATTTACAAAATAAAATGTTTGCTGCTGGTAAAGCTACGCTCATTAATATTGCGTTATAACCAGGGCATTATAGTAATAGAACTAAATAACACCGCAAATTAAAATCAAATTCTTTACTAATGCTTTCCTTACCGAGCCATGACCTGATGTGAGGGGCCATGTATAAACAACGGGTTCCGCGCCTGCTGGAGAATGCAAGCGTAAATCCAAAGCCATTATAAGATAACCGCTGCATTAAAGCACACTTTTTTCACTTAGGCACTAAATTTATCACTAAAAACCATCGATATTAACATAATTTCACTGCACTTTCACACACACACATTCTTAACTAGGCTAGGCGCCATGTTGAAAATAATATCAATTCCATCATGGCCGACTTAATCAGCACTGGTAACACACAGAGATAGCTTTGGTTTATAATTGTAGTCCACAGATGTTTGTAACATATAGTTATTTTAAACATTATCTACTATAATAAGAAACCTAAGGTGATAATATTCGAAATACTAAAATAAAAAATTACTAATTAATAGGGCTCAGAGTCAAGCGTGAACCGCTGACAAGAGTCGAATGTCTTTGAATGCCGATGAACGTCGTAGACCGATTTATTACAAAAACATAATTTATGTGATAACAGTAAAAGACACATGATAAATATCTGTTAAAATTTTAAGTGCGCCTGTAGACAATCCTTGTACTTTCTTTACGTTTAAATGTAAGGAAACAACTTCCATTTAAACGTAGAAAACTTGTCCTGATCTAAAAAAGCGGAATCAAAATAATTAGCTCATACTGGGTCACATGACCAGTGTTCATGACGACGGCGAGCGCCGAGCGGTTCACGCTAGTTGGTAAGTAGCTGTTGTCTAGATCTCTGGGATCGCCGGGTGTTTATTTATATTATTTGATAGGTATTTATTTAATATTTGTTCTATGTTTTATTTAAAAAAAGGATAGAACAAGTGTAGCAAAGATGTCGTCAGATTCTGAAGAAGAAGCTCTTACAACTCGTGACTATCAGGAGATAGCAGAAGAAATTGAAAAGTATAAAAGGGATCCTGAAACTTCAGAAATGTTTGTGTCGGGCTGGGATGATGCTGACGTTGGTGTTGACATTGTGAAAAATCCAAAGGGTAAAACATGTTTAAAAAACTATCCCAACATATAATAAAACTAAGAACTGATTCTGTAAAAAAGTTTCATGTGTATAGAAGTCTAATATGAAATATAACTTATAAATTTTCCTGGAAATGAATGAACCTATATATACTTCTATGAATAAGTCCAAATATGATCATTATTTTTAACATTAGTTAATTTTATGGTGCAAGTGAGATTGCTTGTTGTCCACCCTACAAATAGAATTCAAGTCCAAAAAGTAGTCTTAGAAAAATTGCAACGAGCTAGCCTTTATGGCTTAGTTGATAATGTGTAACCCAAAGTCAAGGGTTTGAATTTGATGGAGCAGACAGAAGTAGCAGACCTATTTAATTTAGATTATGTTGTGTTAGCAGCCACTATCATAAGATGTTTGATTTTGTATTTTCATTCATATAGGTATATTATTTAGAGGAATTGTTATTAGTGATCTGCAAAATACTCTTTTTTTAACTTTTAGCCAATCCAGTAGATCATATTTTATGGGCTGCTGAAAATGGTGATCTGGAGACTATAAAGGACATTCTAAGTAATCAACCTGGTCTAGTCCATGCCAAGGATGCAGATGGATATTCTCCTCTTCATAGAGCATCATATAGCAACCATATTCATGTAATATCATATTTGCTTAGTGTTGGAGCTAATGTTCATTTAAAAACTGAGCTTGGTTGGACACCATTACATTCAGCATGTAAATGGAATAATTATGCTGCTGCTGCCAGACTGCTTGCGGCAGGAGCAGACCCTGCTGCTTTGTCAAATGGAGGTAATTTTTTTAGATTTGATAAAACAATGCAACAATAGTGTCACATAATGCTATAATTTCCTTAATATTTACATTTAAATTCTAACAATATCAAATAGTATTCTTTATACTTCACTATAATAAAATTATTTTTTACAACCAAGAGTTATCGCTAAACCAAATAAGATTACTAATATTTGCATAATACATTATTTCTGTTGTTAAAATTAAAATATATTAAAGATATCCTTACCATGTGACTTTTATACACATATATAGATGTCAATGATCTTTTTTTTTTCATTTTCAGAACTAACACCACTACATTTGTTATCTTCAATTGGTCAGTCCAAATCCACTTTATTAATTTTATTTTTAAGAGAAGACATAGTAGAAGTTGCTCAAAAACCAAATAATTCAAATGAAACTCCTAAAATATTAGCTTGTGGTCATGGAATTTATGCTCCTCTGTTTGAAATGGTTCTCCCAGCAGCATCACATATTCGATCTTTAGAGTTCACATGCAATCCTTATATACGAAATTAACTATTAAGTTAAATGTAACTACACTGTTTGGGAATTATGTAAGAATAAGAATAAAAATATTTTAACAATACAAAATTTAATTTCTTATAAATACCTTATACATAAGTTACAAAAATCCACTTAAAAGTTGCCTTAAGTATAAGTATCTTATTAGGTTGCTGCGTTATTCAGTGGAATTTTTATACGATACAAGTGGAATTTTTACTACAATACAAATTTAAATATTTCAGTTTTCTTAATATTACTTTTCAGATATTATTAAGTTCCATATAGAAGTACTAAGTAATCACATAAAAATATAAACTTCTAGTTAAAACAAAATACTTTCCTTTGTTAATACATTATGTGAGTATAATAATATAATTTTAAATATTTCAGGTGGTAGAGTTGTATTTTTGTAAATGTTTAATTTGTAGTTACATAAATATAATTAAATTGAGGAAGAATTATCTTTTTAACTTTATGGTCATACTTTCTATTACACACATGGCACTAGATACTAAATAAGATTCAGCATGCAAATTTTTTAAACCAATAATTAAATTTCTCTTATCAAATCTTGAAATTTCTGTTAAATTATCTCTACTTTCAGATGCCATGTAAGGTAAAATTAAACAGCCTAAAGCAGGGCATTTACATCTGATACAATTTTTCCATATTTCAAGTAAATCTTCATCTTTTATTACAGGGCACAATGGTAGTAAGTTAATAGCTTTGAGACATTTTGTCTTTTGCTTCTCTGTTATTGGATAGTCAGCTTTTTGAAATGGAGACAAAATAACTGCACGCCAAGCCAAACATATAGAACTGTCTAAAGGGTGTGACATTTTCAATAATAATGGAATCAGTTCCTCATGTAATGAAGTCTTCAACAATAGTGGTATTAGATCACGAATACTTTTTAAGTCTCCATATCTGTATGCTAGTTCAGCTGATACCTTTAAGGCTTCAATACTAGTTCCAGATGTTTGAATCAACTGACTTACAGCATTTATTTTATCTTTTTTGAAAGAACTGACTAACCAAGGCATATCAATTCTTTCAAAGTGGACCGTATACAAAAGCTCAAGTAATGTTGGCCAGAGGTTTTGATGGTCTTTATTTGCAACTTTTACTGCAATCTCTTGATCTACGACACTCATTAAACATTGTAAAGCTCTAAGTTTTTTTATTTTATTATGATCGTTTTCATCATCTATAGCGATGCGAGATAAGTAAATGGCTCCCATCTTGGGACATGTAACTTTTAATATGTATTTAGCTGTAATAAGTTCGATGTTATTAAGACTCGGACTTTGTTTGTCTTTGTTCTTGTCAAGAAGATTTTCCAAAATTTGAATTCGGATTGAATTAATATTAATGCCGTTTTTATCTGCTATTTCATTTGCTGCTCTGTTGATATTGTGACGGCCTATTTTTTCAACAAAGTTGGGATGAAGATATAAAGCATGGATTAGTTGTGAGGGCTCAGACGTCAGCCTAATAAATTCTTCACAAGCCCAGTCTATTTTATGTAAAACATGTCGGGTAGATAAAGTAGAATGAAGGCGTTCCATTTGACGGACTGCGCGATTACCAGTTTGTACAGCGGCCCAGCGCTGCGAAAACTGATAACAAAGTTGAGCGGCTGCTACTTGGTCGGCTCCTCTGGCACAACCTTGCAAGACATAAAATAGGCATGCTCCAGCCCATTCCATATTTGCTATGTGCCTTACACAACGATGTGCCGCACGAAGTAATGGTTCTTCGCATGACGTCAATTTCCATATATCATCTTTTGTATCAGTTTCTGTTGTATTGTTAGGTCTTCTATTGGTCATAGTTTGTTTGACTGCATTACTACAAATCATATCTTTAGCTGTCTGTGTGTCAGCATCAAGTGATAAATTGCCTACTACTGGAAGCCAGCGTTCATATGTCGCCAATGTTATTTCAGACTTTAAATTCAACCACATATCGTCACGTATAAATAAGTGAAAAGGTAGTCTATAATGTCCAATTTCTGGAAAGAGCCCTTTAACTGAAAAAGCTTCAAATTCATACTGCTTTGGTGTGCCCTGTCTTAGATATTCTTTCAGAAAGTTTAAAATAAAATATTCGTTTAAGTATTTACTGTCTGAAAAAGATGAAACCAAAAGGTAGTAAATACACAGTAAAACTTCGTAATAATATGGATTTATAGATATTACACAACCATGAATAACTACTTCACCATTTTTCCAAAAATCTTTAAGAACATCCTTCAAAAAATCTTTGTTTTCAATATTTTGCCAAATCGTTAAGCATTTCGAAATTAAACGATCTTCGTCGTTTTCCAAGTTAATGTCTCGACATCCTATGTCATTTATAGAAGTTTTGTACTGCAAATTCCAATTAATCAAGAAGGAAATCAATAATAATGATAATCCGTCGTTAATACAAACGTTTAAAGTTTGACATAGTTCGGTTAGACGTTCGAAGGAAGTATCGGGTTGTTGCCGCAAAATGTAAAATAATAACATTTTGACATCCCATGTCTCTTCTCTATAATCGGGAAGGGCAATATCACCAAGATAAATGTTGAACTTAGACTGTAATATATACTGCGGAGGGTACGTCAATGCACTTGGTATTACAGTTTCTAGTCCAAACGTATGTCGAATTGCTGGAGATGACAAATAGTACATTATTGATGGCGAATACTTTTCAGATCGACCTTGCAATAATTCTAAAATGTACATTTTGTCACCAACAAAATCAGGACTTTTATAAATAACAAGTAAAAGTGCAGTCAATATAACTTGATCTAGTTCCTGAGATGCAAGTACTTTATTTAATAATTTTTGCGCAACATTTTCGGTAATTCGTAATAAATTTTCACTAAAATGTCTTTCGGAAATCAACGTTTCTAAAAATGAATGTGCGATTATACGTAATGGAATGAAATCATTTCCATCGTAGACCACATTGGCTTCTTCATGATTAACGTAAAAATCTACTAAGTTATTTAATGCCGCATTAGAAGACATAGGTAGGAATATATAATTAAATTTCCATGTAACCGATAGGTTTTTAAGAATTGTACTTGTATTGATAATCGCATTTAACATCGATAATATTTTACATAAAACATGAATGTACTCTTCAGGACAATCCGAAATTAAATCCGACAAAACACTTTGAGACAACAATAACAGTTCAATATTTTCTCCGTCCTTAAATTGATTCAAAATTTCTCTCTCATTACTTTTATTCTCTCCAATGCAAATTAACTGTTTAACAACGATTCTAACTCTTTCGTTAGCAGAAGTTTTGTGCAAGAAAGCTTCTAATTTTGAATGTTGTGAATTTAAGAAATCTAGTGTTGTAAAACGTTCAAAATACCGACTTCGGCCAGAGTTATCA
The DNA here is from genome assembly GCA_963693345.1 of Pieris melete. Taxonomy (NCBI): domain Eukaryota; kingdom Metazoa; phylum Arthropoda; class Insecta; order Lepidoptera; family Pieridae; genus Pieris; species Pieris melete. Next base: position 720,924 of record CAVNZK010000025.1, read on the forward strand.
GTTTTCTTAAGAACTTCTAACTTCATTTCATAAAATTCTTCGTCACATAAATCATTTAATTCTGATCTAATATCGTACGTATTTTTCAAGTGATACATTTTTTCAAAGGCATTTATTTGTAATACATCTTGACAGTTTGACCCCTTAATAAAATCTAAATAATTTCTTTCTAATAATTTGTTGGATGGACCGGAAATTATATGTTCATATTTAATAACTATACTTTTAATCAAAATTTTATGGTCATGTATTGGTAACGACCTAAAGAAATCTAAAGCAACTTTAGTTTCACATTCTTTAAGACATCTATTTATATACAAACCGTTTGCATAATGCCTTGTATGTGGCGATACGTAGTTAGTTACCGTTCGTAAATCATTTAACTCAATAGAAGGGGCACTAACTATTTTATGAATCAAACTATGGCAGTCAAAAGAATGCAGAGGTGAGTTATACTTTTTTAGAATCACCTTAAATTTAGCATCCTTTAATTCTTCATGTATTCCTTGAGCTAGAATTCTATCTGATTCAGTAAGAGTAAAATCAGTAAAAGCTAGAGAAGCAACAGATTTTGCAATTTCTTCAATTTTGGGATCCCAAGGTACATCCAAAAATTTTAAAACATGTAAAAAGCATTCTAATCTTTTTGGAAGTGAGTGAATTGAATTAAGTAAAATTTCCAGTCTGTGTCCATCTACACTGCCACCACTGCTTGCAGCTTGCATCTCAATGAAAGAGCATATTGTTAAATCTAAGTCAAATTGATATCTATTTGCATATGCTGTTAAATTGTCTTTTAGTAGGTGCTGTAAGTCTTCGGTATAACATCGTCTTAACATAATAAGGGCTACTTCCGTTGGACTTTGAGAAGTTATTTCAGTAATTAACATATTAATTTTGTATTTTTCCTTCAATTCAATGATATATTTTATGTGATCTTTTAGGATATCAAGATCATCAATTGAAATAGGTCTTATTGTAATAGTTTTTTGAGATGATTCAAAAACTTCTAAAATGGCTTCTAAATATTTTAAACCAATTTTAGGCCAAAATGTTGATTGTTCTAAACTAAATATCCTTTCAGATGTCCACTTAGCAATAAGATCTACATTAAATGGATTTTCATCTAATAAGGTTGGTATAAAATTACGAAGCCATATTACAAGTCCTCCTAATTTTATGTTTACAGGGATAGCATTTAAGATTTTCATAATGTCATCATCAGTAGTAGTATTATTTAATTTTGAATATTTCAACCAACAAATAGATGCTAAATCTAAATCTGACTTTGAAACAAACAATTCACACATCTCTATGATATTCATTTTAAATAAATCCATATCAATGTAATGTGTAATGCGTCTAAAATAAATGTACTCAAGTAGATCTAACTTTATCATTAAGTCATGGAATGCATTTGTCACAGTGATATCCTTCATTAAGAAAACCTTTTTTTGAATGGAGCATACAATTGATTTATATAAAATGTTATGTTTACATAACTTAGTAGCCATTTCAATTAAAAATAAAGAATCCTGAATATTATTGAATAAGTTTTGTAACTGAACTGAAACATTCTTTGTATCTGCAGCAATTACCTCCTGTATTAAAGACTTCAACTGTGCCTTCAAAGTTTCTTGTGATATTTGCATAGGTGCTGTACATGCCTTCAATTGTGGATTCTCATTATACTTCAAGGTTGTGGAAAATATTTGAACCTAAAAAGTTTGTAATAAGCACATTAAAATTCTAATTAATATTTTATTGTTATTAGTATTAAAAAATAACAAACAACCATACTCAGATGAGTTGATAAATAATTAACACATTAATAAGATACTTCATAAAGACTTCAATAAAAATGAAGAAATTAAAAATCCTATTCAATAACCTATGCTTCCTCAACTCAGTTATAATTAAGTAGGTATTACATTTCATAGGTAAGTTGCTCCATCCTTTAGATGATTTGCTAATCTACTATTGTGGATTATTTAATGTTGCATCTAAGCACTGTTAGTTACTTATTTTGTTTCAGGAAAGTTAGCTAAACAGAATTAAAAATTGCTCATATTTTAGATGTTTGCCAATAATAATATGTATAAGTAATAGCTTATCATTAATCTCCACCATCTGCTGTCATCCAGTTAATAATGAAACATTTATCCCTAATAGATATATCCCATATATCTTATGCTGAAGAAAGTTTCCTTATGAAGGAAGTAGAAAACTTTTAGCATTTTTATTTAAATTCTGGCTTATCTAAGTGGTAAAACAACATTATAAACATCACACACATGCACATGCATGCTCTGAGATACAACTAATCTGTATACTGATTACCATAACTATTAGTCTTTAGAAATATGGAGAATTTAAAAATTTACTTACTTCTGTATCCCAAGTAAGATAATAAAAAATATTATCATATGAACCTAAAGGGATATAATGAGATTCAACTTTCTCAAAATTTACCAGTTTATTAAAATGTGTCAAATCTATCATCCACATTTCTTGTTTAGTTGAAAAAACAGCGGCATCGTCCCATGAAACAATAAATTCTAAATCTTTGTTTGTTAACAATTTTTCCACTAGTCCAGTCACAGGACATTTTAATGATAAATTCATATTTTGGACAGATATATGCAAGCCATTCTTATAAAATTTCTGGAGAGGTTTAAATTTATAAGGAGGGGATACTTTCTGAAGGGATACTGTTATTTCTTCTGCATTATTATCAAATTTTGCACATAATTCCTCTTTAGTACAAGGATTTAATAGCCTCTCGCCACTTGCGCTTATAAGTATTAACTTACTTTCATCACTCTCAAATCCGCAGATTTTATAATTAGCAAAATTATTGACAATCAATTTCAACATGGAATTCGTATTTAAATTTATAACAAATACTTCCAATGACTTGAGTGCCACCCAAAGAAAATAGCCATCAAATATGTGTTGGACTATTTCATGACAAAATGAGTAAGTCTTGTTTGAAGATAATAGTTCTTCGATTTGCAGATCAATGACTATAATTGTTTTAGCATTTTCAATTATTACGACTTTAGGATATAGAAAATGACCCTTTAATTGATTAATGTCTTTCGATAATTGGATTTTCTTCTGAAGAACTTTCATTATTCCGAATTACTCGTAAACTTTCGCGTTCTTCTTGTATACTTATTGCAACTGAAGTGCAATTTTAGATAAACAAAGTACCACCACACGTAAATGTAAATTATTATTATATTTTACCTTTAAAATAAATTCAGATTAAGTTTAAAACACAATTTAAAGAAACGTAAACATTTAACCTTGTGATTACGGTTAGACGTTAGAACAATATTTTTAAATTTAAATTTGACATCACTGGATACTGTCAGATTCTTTAGTTGAGAAAATGTTGAAAATTGTCAGACAAGAATACGGGGCTAGTCAAGAAGGTGCCTTATAAGTAGTGTATGTAGAAAATCGAAAACTAAATTTGTATGAAAATGACAGCTCGTGTCGACTAATTTTATACAACTCGACTAAGCAGACTGTGTGTGATAAAGCATCAATATTTACACAAAACAAACAACTGCTAGTAGAACATGACTAGAAAAATAATAATAATAAATCTTTTACTATGTAAACAAGTTTTATACTTAAGACTTAAGAAGTTACTTTCCGATGAATGATTATGGCACTGTATGGAATGGGATTTTCTCGTAGTATAAAAGCACTGTCGAGAAGTATTGTCGCCGAACCCCGCGACATCATCCCCGATCCCAACCGAAGAATCTCAGATCACAAGTGCGGAAGAGGATCTCTCATCTGTGACTCAGGAAGGCTCCAGGACCGGTAGCATCACCCACCAGGCACTGCGTCATCTGACCATGAGGTGGATAGTCGCGCTGGCGCGCTTCTTCACGGGGATTCGTCGGTTCGTAAACTTCCCCAGGACATGGAAAGAGGGCAAGGTGATCCTACTATCAAAGCCCGGGAAGAATCGACCCGTGAGCTATCGACCGCGCCTTTCTCACCGATCGCATGTTCTACGTTGCGACGGGAGAGACTGTGTTGAGTCCGCGACCCATCACGGCGGGCGTCTTGCGAGGCAGCGTGGTCTCACCGATGCACAACGTACAACGTACCACAACACCGATGACGTCCGGTACCCAATGGGGAGCGCTCTAGCCCTCGTACGCTGACGGCATACGTGGCTAAACCGCTCAGTATCAAGTTAGACAAGTGGAGACACCACGAACCCGACCAAGACTCAGGCGATCACCTTCGGCCAAGGTAGGCTACCATAACCCCTACGCTTCCTGGATCAAGACGTGCCGTCGAAGATCGGTCACCTATTTGGGGGTCTGCGCCGTACGAAACACAACCTTACAGTGCGTAGTGGAGGCCCCCCGCTACGTGAGGCATCGACAAGTTCGTCGCACGGCTCTTGAAGGGGATGTTCGACCGAGTGAATGCCTCTCAGTATCCCCACCTACAAAACATCGGCAGTGGTAAACCAGGCCTCCAGATCGCCTTCGGTACCCGCGTGAGCTATTCTCCGCGGGTACTGACAACACCAGGGCAGGAACCGCTGCTGTGACCGCTGGTCGCCTCGTTGGGCCTCCACCGCTAGGCTAGCGGGGCTTAACAACGAGCGGCCCGCTACCACCTATCGTGACACCAGGGCCAATTCGAAAATACTCCTTACCACCGTATTTGACACCTCCGGACATGACCCCAGGACCGAGTCGAGCATCGCTCCTAGGTCCTCACAAAAACATATCAAGACATGGGCTGCGCACTGCTACTCAAGCCCTGTGTCTCCTCGCGAGCTGCAGCCCTCATCAAGGGCTATATGCCCGGACCCGTTCCGCCCTGTATTACTAGGGCGCTAGCCAGCACACCACGCTTAAGCCAAGAGGATAATAATCGGATGTATCAACAGTATACGTCAAAATTTTGTTGGAATGTTAAGAATAGTCGACCAAATTATATCGTGGGGCGAGACCTGTGTCTAAACGAGTAGTTTGTCTAAGTCTTACGTGAGAAGATGAGTTTATGCCTTATGGCCATTAAACTAGTGGACACTATAGAGAAAGAGAAATAACCTATAAAAAAAATCGGTTGTCTGTAAAAACGGTTTACTGACGATAGTATTAAGAGTTGACCTAAAGGTTGTAAATGCCAGGACATAAAATCCCAAAAAAAAAAAGTCTGACGATAGTTGAACGTGAAAACGTCATAAGAAAATATTGATGGAATGGTTGCATTTTTCAAAAGAAAATTTAAATTTTATTTGTTTGATAGATAATTCGTATGGATATAGAGGAGGTAAATGGAAATCACAATTGAATTGATCAAGTTACATGTATTTGTACGCATAAATACAATTATGTCAATTTTTTGTGCCTCTCGTCGCGCTTTGTCGCGCTCTCGCTTGCACTTCAAGCCTTAAATGGAACGGCTCAGAGGTAACGCCGCGCCGCGAGGTAACGCCGCATGAGTTTTGTTTTTTCGTGCGTGCAGCCTAGCCGGCTCCATCGAATTATAAGACGTTGTCACGTCAATAACAAAACAGTGTGGATTGAAAAAATCGACAAAAGTTGCAGTATTACAAAATATCTTTTTCCGTTGAAATTTTACTTTGACAGCCAAATACAAAAAAATCAAGTAACATGAATAGATATAATATAATATGTCCCGGCCGTCACTGCCATTGTGAAAATATGGAACAAAATACAATTATATCTTTATCAATATCACATTATCTGCCATGAATGGTGCCTATCAACAAATTACAGAATATGAAAAATGCCTACTTAAGTATGTTTTCATATCCTCTGACTATTTTAATCCAAGGGTGTACAGATGTCTCGATTTTAAAGTAGAACATTGTTTATTATTTATTACTTATTTTTATTTGATGATGATATTAATTTATCCCTAATGGAAAAGGCAAAGGACTTTAGTCCATACAGCCAGATCTTGTGTTATTTTTATTTGAAGTTTCAATATTTTTTATAAATAATAAAACGTCAGCGAAAAGTGAATGATATCGAAATTGTCACTGTCCAAAAAAACATTTTTCGGAACGTGGGAGGTGACCAGGGGCGACGACTGTCGAAAAGCCAGTCATTGTAGGTATTGCGATTTTTATCGAAAATACTTCAAACACAAATATCGGTAAAGTCCCGGGCCCCGGCTCAGTAGACGTATTTACTTACCATTTAGATACGATATCTTAATTCAACAGGATGAAAATTAAAACTATAAATAAGATCTTGGATAGATGAGTTTTATTAGTTTTTAATCGGTGGTACAATTCTTACAGAACTGGACCAAATATAAGCCTTTAAAATAGAATATTTATACCAATAAAAATTAAACGTAGTTAATAATTGCATTCACATCTTGCAAATGTAATACTTACAAATTACTTAAGCTTAATAAAAATGCACGCTGACGTTACTAATCTAAAATAACAAATTACGACCCTGACTAAAACTTGCATACTAAATATCTATTAATATAGCAGAATAATGTATTATTCTCTACAATTATTAATATGAACCATTTGTATAGTTATTAAGGCACATTTATTATTATTTATTAAGGCCTCAAAAGACGGTAGGTACCTATATTTCAACCCGTATTTTATATAAACCATAGCTGCTTTTGCGATGCGGTACTTTGTACCTCTGTACTTAAGGACTTATATAATGTTCATACTTTATAATAAATAACTAACAATCTAAACAGATCTTAAAAGTATAAATTTTAAAACGCTTACTTACAAGATGACATTAGTAAACATTTGAAAAACGCTATGACACTACGAATAACAATAACTTAGCATCTTGCTATAGTATTATCAATTTATTAAGTCTTATTTATATCTACTTTGAAAACAATAAAAAAATCATACAAACTTGGCCTTTATCCAATTACGCTTAATAGTAAACGAAATTATACATTTTCCGTCTATATTAAGTTTTTTATTAACTTGAAGCCGCGACCTGCGCTATAAGATCTGGCAGATCATCCATATATAAGGAGATATTAATGTTACCGCATTTTTTGTATATCTTTATACACACCAATGTATTTCTTACGGGTGCGTTAATTTCGCTGATGTCAATGATGTAGGTACTAGGAAGGGATTCCTAAAACACATTTACAGTATCTTACTGTGTAGCTGCTAACGTTATCCAAAGGCACAAGGGAAATGATTCTTATTGTTTAATGTCCTCCATAATCACGAATGTCACGAATATCACGGTTGCCAAGTGGTAGTGTTGGCCTGTAGTTGTGGAGCAATTCCATTGCTTCTTCACCACATGAAGCTTCACCACATCGGAGTTTACGCATTAATGCCAGCTGAAAAACAAGAATGATTTATTAGTTTCAAGTGATTTGATTACCCGGCTATATAAATCCGCTTTTATAATCATAGCCACTTAATAGCCTCCATCAAAGTCTGAGTTGTAAATCAAGCAAATAAAAATGACGGAGAATATGAATAAAATTATTATATCTATTCATAGAAAATAAAAGATATTCTAGTTACCTGTTCAGCGGAGACTTCTACGGGTTGTTTAAATAATATCCATGTGACTGATTCTGTGCACGGTGGTGTTGTTAGAGAGCCAGGGTATGTCCAATAGCCACTACCTCTGGGCAACAGGTTGGCCGGGTCCAAGGCCTCCGACATTGTTACTTTGTCACCTTTATGTTGAATGTATGGCAGAAGTCGGACGACCTTGTCCAATTCTTCATGTTTTGAACCAACCTGAAAGTATAATAGTAATATATTTAAAAATTGTAACGGCTATACGGCTATACGACGGTATAGCATAGTACGAGGCTCTACAGTCATTTAATCGTTGCTTATAGAGAGCGATAATTTATTTTCTTTAATCTCACGCTGTTGTCTCACTGAAATTATAACTAAAGCCAAACCACAGTGCATTTTACCCATAAAACATTCGGTGCAGGACCTGCCCAAATAGTTTACTTAATAACTAATGATGTATCGTCTTACTGTTTTTTTAAAATTAATGTACTTTAATTGAGACAAATTGGAAATAACTCTACGACGTTACGTCATTTACTACTGTGCTTGTGTACAACTTTCATAATATTCAGCGTTGATGTAACCATTCTCTCTTTGCGAACATCAATAATGAAATAAAGAATAAGGGTTCGTACTTTACGTTACTTATGAAATGAAATAATTTGAAATAATGTCGAATAAACGGTTATTTCGATAGTAAGTTGTTATATTTCAAATAAATGTTTTTCAATTTAAATAAGAGTTAAAAAGTACTATTTAAATAATCACCTAAGAGTATATTATAGAATAGGAGATACATTTTTCCGTTTGATTGATTAATCATAGGTTTTTATAAAACCACAGTCAATAATTTATGGTATAGACTAAAGCAGCTTTACTTGGTAAAGTCGGTTAAAATTTAAATTTCTATTAAGTAAGTATTTGTTTTTAGCGACACCTATATTCTGCGGCTACAATTAGGGCGATGATGTTATATCCTGAAACGCGCTAAGTTTAATTCCGACCGCTAAAGATATTATGCACAATTTCTCGACCTTAGCTTGGGACCTTTGGGCCGGCCAGGCAGTGGTTATATAGTGGTTGGATCCTTCTTTTATGTTGGAGGAACAGTACACCATCCTCCCACCACAATTTTATAAATATATTATACATTTATTATTAATCTTTAATGCATAATTAGATCTAGTTATCTTTGTATGAGAATAGACATTGATATCACTATGTAACTATGAACTTGACGCGGTAAAAGGATTGAGTTGCATGGCTTCTTGTATACTTAGGTTATATAATTTATAATGCAACATTAATGTTCACAAATCCTAACTTTATGTTGTTGGTATGTTAGATAAGTTTCTGAATGTATCGTGGATATTCGGGCACTGACTGCTCTATCAGCTTACAAGCTAAGTAAATTGTTTGCAAAGAAAGTAGGTGAAGTTGTTTTGATATAAGCTTTTGGAGTGTTTAAATAACCCAGAAACATTGTACATATTAATAAATACTTACATATAACATTTATTTTGTATTCTTCGTGTACAAAAAATTTAGGAAACCGTTTAACGATTTAAAAGTGTACTTTCCGATGTATAAGATTAATAATTACGATGTAATTTAACTAGTAAAGAATATAAAAAATGTTAAGAATATCCTAGACGTTAAAATCCTTGACGTGTAATGTATAATATAGAGTACAAAGTATATACGACCGTATCCATTTTTCTTTGACAATTCCTATAAATTTTGACGCTTAAGTATAATATTATCTCCATCGAAAATGATCTAAAACTCCATAAGCAACGACAGAGGATATTCGCAGCCAGTTTTTATAGCCTAATTCAAAATTACGTTGTCGCAAATCTATTTTAGCATTCAAAATAATTATCAAGCACTTGCTCGAAGTGAAAGTAGCATTCGGAAGTCGAGAGAGTGTACAACATTCATTTCGGTATTTAAAGAGTTGAATGGGTTAATATCACGCGCTCCAATTGAATGCATATAACGGATGCTCTCAATCATCATCATTTGATCTGACTGCAGCCAGGATGCAGTGGAAATGTCTGCTTTATGACTTACATAAGTAATGAAGTGCATTGGCGATGTTATAACTTGTGTCTAACTGCTATTAAAAAGACATACACCAATATATATCGTAAAAAACGAACCTATCGATTTTTCGTATCTATAGGATTATAAAAAATAAAAGTTAGTTAATTAAAACTTTTATATTAGATAAAACAGCGAGAGACTTTTTGCTGAATGTTCACGTGATATATATAATTCTATAAACCACGTGAAGCGTTCGCCTTTATATGAATTTAAAATTTAATTAAAAAATGTATTACTGGTATATAGACAATACGGTGTGAGTAGTTATATCGAATTAGTAATCTTTTTCCTTTTTTTTATTGGATTAAAATATACAAATAATTTACAATTAAAATATATAAATAATAAAACCCGACACTATATTTTGTGAAACTTACCATTATGAATACCCCAAGAACTGCAAGTCCATCTGCTTGTCCAGCTGCCTCAACAAAGCTGTTGTATTTACTAGTATTCCAATGAACCAAGTGGAGTTCCCCCGAGAATGATCTTCCGTCTACTGTATGTTCTGATCCCTCCCCGTTTTTGGCACCCCAATGGCAATGCCATTGTTGAAGTTTATAGACGTCAGAGCCTAGTGGTCCACCTCTGAGTTCTGTAATTTATTAAAATTTAATTAGCCACGAGGACCTTTCTATAGCTAGGTATTTTAAAACCCGTTGTCATTCTAGAAGTTGATCAGAAATAAACGCAGAGAAAATAAAAAGTTAAGACCATTATTGAAGTCGGTTCCATATGCTTATATGTATAATGTATCAGTGTCTTTACATCTAGATATATTACTACCGTTACAATATATTTTTGGTCAGACATATGATATTAAAAAAATACAATATTTTAAACATTTAAGTAGGTACTTTAAAACATTACGTTTATACTCCGCAATAAAAGGGTTTGAATTTAACTACACTACGTACATAAATGTTATTTTCGTCGACATCAGATTCTTGTTCGTTGAATTGAGGCTGGTACAATCTATTATTAAAATATGTAAGTAGGGCTAGGAAGGGAAATAAATAATCTATTACATTAATGGGATGTAGATGCGTCATAGATGTAGATCGGGAGAATTCTTCCGTATCGATGCAATTTGACGAAACTGCTTACTGTCCTTAGGTGACAATTTATTGGAAACGATGTGTTAGGTATTTCCCTTATACCTTTAATCGCATTAAATGCTACTTGTTATTTGTAAATTGTATTAGGTAACTATTTTTTTATGTAAAATACATGATGCAAAGGTTAGGTTAGATTATGTAAAATTGATTAAACATGAACTTGTATTTATTTTTAAAAACATTTTGCTTAATAATCTACTTTGGTACATTTTAACTAGGAATATCAGTTCCTGTATTATTGGAGCATTACTTAGTTACCATGGTGTTATTGCTTTTTGAGGTACACCTCAATACATTGTATGTTGTAAAAAAAATGAAATTAGGTAGGTTATGAATTTTTACGAGCGAAGCACTATCCCATAAGGAAAACGTTCCATAAAATATTTGGTTCACATTATTTTAAGACAACAGAATATAGAGCGTATGAACATTTTCATTGAATATTCGATAAGGTAAATGTTTTAATAACGCGTAAATAATGCGAGTAAAGAATAACATTATCGTTATGGAGAAGTAGTAAGCATAGAAGTAGCAAGTACATAATGGTTTCAAAAATGTAAGGAAGGGTTAGATAGATAACAAGGAACTAAACAGTCAATGGTAACGTTGTAAAGCAAGTTTGAATCGTTTTATAAAAATCTGCCGGAGAGTTCAGTTTCTTCGGGTTTATAAGATTATAGTTCGTATATAGATGCTGTTACTAGTATTACCTGAATTGTATCCATTTTCATCAACGCGCCAACAATAACCAGGATTGACGATAGATCGTGGATGATGGACAGAGTACCGGAAAGTAAGAGGTGGAACACTACCGCTGTTACTAGATCTAGATGTCACTATGTCTACGGGGCTTTGTCTTGCACCCCTTGCTTCTGGGAACTTTTCAAGCCATGTTACGGGACCTATAATCAAAAAATATAAGTTCTCTTTAACTGTGTTTGATCTGCAAATATTATTGTCTGTGGAAATCATTTAAAATTATTAAAATAGGACCAGAATACCCCAGTAGCGCAACCTTTGGTCTTGGCTCTATATTTGTGTACCTTTATCCTTTACTTTAGGACTAGTACAGTGATTCCCAAAGTGGCCAAAGTGTCATCGAACATACGAGGGGTCTACGTCAGCGAAAAAAAATTTGGGGGTCCATGAAATGAAAATGAGGGTGCACGGTAGTGGATCTCAACACATACACTGATAGTACCTATTTACTTACATCATACTATCTTATAAGATCAAAACATAAACATTATTTATAAAAGTACCTACATATCAGATAAAAAAAAATATTTTGAGTAGTTTTAATTTAAATACAATTAATAAATGTATAAATTAACATGTGTTTTTACTTTAAGTTTTTAACACTAAACTTCACTACAGTTAAAAATTTACAGGAAATCAATATCAGGTAAGTAGGGGGTCTACCCAACAAGGAAAAACATGGCAAGGGGACGACACAAAAAAGTTTGGGGAACTCTGGACTAGTATATTAGTAGTACACAGTAGCACAGCCGGGCTCGAACACACGATCTCTGGCTTGAGAATCACGCGCCCACAAGGCTAACACTATTCTAGTACGTGTACAATTCCAATAAATAACAGAAAAACAGCACACTGTGTCCAATTTTTACCATTGCCCTTGTACTTAATATGGCAACCAGTTTAGGCCATGCTGACATTTTCAGAGATCATGGAAATAGGTAATTATTAAATCATTAAAAGGCTTTCGCATGGCCAAAACCAATATTGGTTCTACGTTAGTGGAAACGGCATTGATGACATTCAATTATTATTTAAGTGTTACGAGATTTATTATTTCCGCTTGAGAAGTCATAATTATTAAGACAAAAATACTTGATCTTATAAACTCATTAAGTGCCAGTCATGTTAAAAATAACAATCAATCCCAAATTGTGATTGTATTACAGTTTTTATACTTCTCGACTTTATAAAATTTCAATTTAGTTAGGAAAACGGGCTAATATTTTTTTAGATTACTGATGATGATGATGAAAAGATTTTCTTGAATACAGTGTAATATTTTTACTGTTTGTTTAATGTAAATAATAAATAAATATACAAATAAAAGTTATCAATCGCAGCGCACACACTCGTTTCGTTTAGTTTCTACTACTTCCTCATCGATAAATTTATTGTTTTTTTTTTAATTCCGAGAGAATATATTAATTGTGACTAAACGATTAACCTTCATTTCCGCACTGAAACGTAAACTTCGAGGTCACTGCGACCAACTGTTACGATCTGTCTTACATCTTAAGTGAACCTACGTTCACCCGTAATTATTCACTCAATAAAATCTATTGTGATAAGCAAATTAACCAATTCGTAGTATATAAATAGTTGTATTGGAGCTCATGGGATTCACCCACGCACATGGATCCGCTCTAACTTAACACAGAGTTCTTCGAAAAATGTTCCTAAATGCTTTATATGTATTTGATGCCCAGTAATTTAGATAACAAAGCAAAATACGATACCTTAAAGTGAAGTGAAATTAAATACATATGTAATGTATAAAATTTAACATAATAAAATGTATTTAGAACTGTTTACTTACATTATTATTGAAGAAGGTGATTCGTCACTCAATAACATTCGTTTGATATTTATATTATAATTTATTTAAAATGAAATGAATTCGTAAAAATCAAAATACATATTTGTTTTGTATTATTATTCTGGTCTAAATATATTATCTAAAAATATTTCTATTTAAATAAATGAATAACCTATTGTTCTTTTTAACCGTCTATGTAGATTAAGTCGTCATTCAAATGATATACAAGTTATATTTATTTACCTACTTGCGTCAAGATATATTTTTCTTATTTCCAAATAAAACATTTTATTCCAATGTCTAAAGTAAACCTTTTTGATTAAACGAACGATTTGTATTATTCGTCTTATAGTCTAATAAATAATATCCTACAGACAAATGTTGCAGGAAACTAGTCAACGTACCGCAAAATAATAACTCGGCGTTTATTATCCAACAATGAGGTAAAAGGAAAACAATGTGCGCGATTTACAATTTGTGTTTTAGTTCTGATAATTTAATACTTAGCTCGCTATTCAGTCTTCCTAAGTCCTAATGATTGGCTTGTGATGTTTAATTATAAACAATTGCGTGTGTTGTAATACCTGCATAAGATAGATTGTTAACTAATCGTAAATTAATTAGTAGGTAATTTGTAAGTCGTTATGTAACGAAAATGTTGTGGCTGTATCCCGGGGTTTTTCCCTCATAAATTTGGTCGTAGCGTAACACCAGGCGTCCTCGTTTAACGGACTACCCAACACAACACAAAATAATTTCAATTTGAACCCTAGCTAAAATAATCTAGTTCCTAAGCTTAGCGCGTTCAACCAACAAATAATAATAAAAAGTATAAGTCAAATAATATTTTAGTAACAGAGTTTATCTATCATCGTCCCATCTTGAATCTATAGATTCTATTATTTTATCTGTATTTATTTCATCATTAAAAATAAATCAAGACAAATTCATGGTATGAAATATAAGGAAGGTAGCACAGTTTGAACCTTAGCTATAAACATTTATAATTTTGTGGAGTTGACAAATATACTTTTGTCTCTCTACATATTATCCTTTAAATGTTTTTTTAACTTTATTGATATCTACATATAAATATATAGATACCTAATTTTATTAAACAACGATAGGTAATGATATTTACTATTTTATATCTTATTCTTGAACTATAGTTTAAAGTCTGAATTGAAGAAAACTGATTATTGTATTCGAGTGATATTAATTAGTCAATTGAACAGTAAACATGCTAATTTAGATACTTTTTTTTTGTTTGAGGGTAGTATTTATTAATTGAACACCTGAACCTAACCACATTGAAATTTTACGTAATCTCTGCACAATCGTGCTCTTCTTCTGAATCACGAGTCTTTACTTCGAAATATTATCTTACAAACATTCTGAATATGAATCAGTTATATCTTAAGGACTGATAAAAGATAATTCATTTATAATGCACATACTTAAATACTTGCGATAAACATTATTTTCGTACATTTTTTTAAAGCTTTTTAGCAAATTTTTCAGCAATTACTTTAACTAAATTTCGTTAAACCAGCAACATCAATTTCTGTCAAATCAAAAATGATGATTTTCTACATAACACAATTCTTCTTTATTACTTGCGACTAAAAAATAATTTTCCGTGTTCACTTTGCTCCGAATACATAAAAAAATTATTATGTTTGTATTTAGTTACCATAGATTATAAAAAAAACTTGTCTGTGTTTTTTATTTAAACAATAATTTCGGGTAAAACTGTTGTTTTACTATCCTTAAACTTAATTTTCCTACACAACAAATAATACGTAATTTCAGAGTAGTAACGGATGTCAAGATGATGGGTTGACGTTGTACATATCGACATCTTATCGCTACCAATTACAGTGTCATTTTGTTTCTCGTTTATTGCTGTTATACACCAACCACAATAAGTGGGCCTGTTTGGTGTATGAAACGTTAACTTTATATTATGCAATATGTTTTATTTACTCTGCTTTCCATTTTGATTGACCCAATAAGAAAAATACATGGCTAACGTCGTAGTTGCAAAACTGAAGTAATATTTTTGTCGGAAATTAAATTACCTGAATTAATACAATCTTAAGAATATTTCAGGTGAACATGAAAGCCAGTAGGTATTAAATCTTTTCGTGAATAATTAGTTAGTGACAAAATACAGAACCAGAAAAATAATATTTTTAATGATTTTTATATTCTATTTAAAAGCATTCATATTAAAATTTCATTATAAAATAGCAATTAACGATATGGGAAATATGACATTTCTTTTCTTGGAATAAGTTTTAGCTTTCGTCGTAGTAATTATTTTTGCGAAGCTATTAATAACTATTTTATCTTTAATAAGAATGTGATAATTTCAAAGTGGCCTTTTTATCGGGAATGTGGTATAGGCACATCTGTACTTGTGTATTTGATATATTTATCAAATTATTTCTTATATTATCTCTTACTAGAGATATTGAATAAACAGTGGGTATATGCTAATAATAACTTGCTTTTCCTTTACAAGATTTTGAATCCGATATCCGAGCTTGGTACATATTTGACCACAGGGCCAACATCCTACTTGTAATAATAGTATTGTTATATATAATTCATGAAATTATTTAGGAAGTTTTCTTTACTAATAATCGTAAATTTTTATGTTATTTTTTTCTGGAATTAAGGCCAGCAACCATTAATGGCAACATTGGCCACAAAAAGGACGCATTATGCAGAAGTCATTTTCTCCTGATTATTTTCAGACGATTTATTCGATTCGCTTTTAAAACACAGCCTTTATGTTGCATCTATTTATTCACCGATTTAAAAAAGGTGTGTTAAGTCTGTTGAACGACATGAAAGTCATTATAAGTAAAGGCTTTGGTAAAAAATATATTATAAAATTTAGGTATCTACTTTCTTGACCGCCAATATTAAAGGTCAAATTGAATCTGTTTTGATGATAACCTTTATCGCTTTTATTTAAGTTTATTTATCTTAATTACTTGTATTTAAAACTTTGATTTATAAACATAATTGTTACACCCAATTTGTAATTGGCTTTATTCAGGAGATATGATTATAAATTTTTTCAAATTTTTATTATAATTACTTATTATTTCTTATTGACATTGTCTGCAATTTTAGGAATTTAGAATCTTAATTGTTATAACGGGTAATGTATCGTTTCAATATTGGTTTATGTGTTATTTTTTCAGAACTTTAGAGATTACATTTACCTCCGAAACGATCGCGATAGTTCCCTATTATCATACTTTACGGGGAGTCTTTCTGGTAGACAAAGACTAATTATTGTGATTTGAATGCCACGTCATCGTATATTAAGTATAATACCAAGTTTTCTATATTGTATACTGTTCACTGTAAAAGATTAAACATTTTTCGAAACCATAATAATTAATTTCTTTGTGGTATGCATATAAAAATACCAACTTACACTCAAAACACTACCAGTATGTAGGTAATTACATAATAGATATTAACATAGATGACAAATGTTTATACGTTAAGTTTTATTTACATAATGAAAGTATGATTAATTAGATACTTGGGTTATGCTCCAATATTGTCTGTAAATAAAAAGAGTACAAAAAATACACGGAGGCGAACTGGAAGGAGGCTCACCTCTATCAAATGATACCGATGCCCATGGGCACTCACATTGCCAACAAGGCCTCGCGACACTTTCAATGTCATGACAAATAATTTTTGGTTTATATGTATTTAAATGCTATTTAAGATGAAGGGTAATTAAGATAAAGTTTGATACAGATGTAAAATTCGTTTATTCACTCGTGATAAGGATTTAGTTATTTGTTTAATAAAACTGTAAATGCCATGTTAAAATGTGGTAATTTATTTTGTCAGTAACGTGAATACGCATTATATTTAAATATTTATTTCACAATACTGAGATTTTACGAAGTCAGAAATAAGTATGAATATTTAAATTATTATTATCCTTATCAAAGACAAAACCTCAACGAGCTGCTTGAAAATTGTAAAATTATATATACGTCAGTGATGACTAATAAATCATATTAGAAAACTATTATAAAATAGTATTAGTTCGTAATTAGCGCCACGGATTTTTAATATCTATCAGCCAACTTAACAAGTGAATCAGTCACGTGCTTATGGGATGTAAACAAACCGGTTTTAGTGAATATCAACAAAGTTATCATCAACTTATAAACAAATGATATTCACCGTTTTCACCCGTGTATCCCCAGTCTTGGTCTGCCATGGTATCACTTAACTTTATATACGAGTTCGTAACGATTATTATCGTTACGTGGTTAAGCCGTTACTGCGTCCGAGTACGAGCGGAGTCTCGGCTTTATAGAACACGAATGTTTGAGAGGACGGAGGCGCGAGGGCACAGGCGCGGGAGGAGAGCGGCGCGCGCGGCGTGCTACTGCCGAGTGTTGAGTGCCATCGGAGCTCGACCCGCGTCCTCCATACGCTAGGCCTTCGCCTCAGGCCGTTACGCGCCACTGAGAAGGAAACATACGCCTCTCGATCGCCTTTTAGCTTTCTAATCTATTCTCGGTATTATCACTTGGTATGTAAATTATCTTACGTAAAAAAAGATTTTTGTCAATTCTATAGTCGTACCTTCTTATATTGTTATAATTTCTTTTTATGAAAATTGCGTATGAAGACTTCTAAAAAAGTCTGGCTACTAAAACTATGTTGTACTTACTTTACCTTTTTTATTTTATTATATTATTAGTAAAATATTATGAATTTATAATTAGACCGTTAGCATTACGTAATGCATTTCTTGAAATTGTTACCAATTCTTAAAGAATGTGAAATATTTTCTGTCGTATTTATTTACTTGCCTTATGACAAATTTTCTCCTACCGCGCCCGCCTAGACTTACACTTTTTTCTATAATAAAAAACTTTTTTACTAGTACATTGTTTAAAATATCAAGCATCACTTAAAGAAATTGGATATTCTCCAAGAGATTGAAGTCGTCAATGTTTCCAGAGTGTAAAATGGGAGAGTAATCGAAATAAACCACTCAGTTATCCAAAATATTACACACTAATGTACTTTGTACCGTCAGTTTAATACACACAATTTGATTAGATTATTTTCTTGTGTTTAGAATTTCAAACCGCTGAAATGATTTTAATCTTGGTGTTGACACAGATAGTCCTATAATTCTATTATATAATGTTCGCTAATGACACAAAGCAAGCAAGCTTTTTTTATCTTGTAAAGTTGATCTGTACCAAAAAAATAAATAAAAAATGGTAAAAAAATAAAATTTATAAATTTACCGCACTTGCGGTTTTAATACTACACATCCTTGTGTATTGCAGGAAAAGACCATCCCTTGTCCTTCAACTAACATTAAAATCGGTTCGGTAGTTCTGCCGTAAAGTTGGAATTATCATGCGGACAAGCTGTTTTCGATTAATTATATTGAACAATGTATCGTTGTAATTTTTGTATTTCGTTACGAAGGCTAGAATCGTGTGGATGGCGTGAGAAATAGAAATTTAGGTGAACTACTTGAGAACTAATAGTTCTTTGGTAATAGGTTGTTACTTGTTAGCTTGATAGTTGACATGAGGGTGTACTTGTGCTATAACAGACTTCACTTATCTAATCACGTAAGGCTATTTTCCTTATTGGATTATTTACATATATTCCTTTTCGTTTAAAATGCCACCATTTTTTAAGTCTACGAAGGGAAATCCTAGCTGTTTCACAATAAAGAAAATTGTTAAAAATGTTCTGATATACATTTCTTATTCTACATATAATCAAGCTATATTGTAATTCTGATCAAAATTCTAAATGTACTATAAAAACAAAACTATATCAAACAGATTTATAAACAGAGTTATTGAACTTGTTGAAATTCATTGTTTACAATATCGCGATTTTAAAATATTTGTGTTACCATGCCGGTCAATAATTTCCTCAACTCTTCATCGAAAAGCAAATTATTTGAATATACACTGTGAATTATGTGATTTTCAATCTGTTTTGAGCGTATGCTGTAAAGTACGGCTGTAAATAAAAATGATTTATTCAAACAGACTACTTATAATTCTCAACATAAAGTTGGATTACCATTACGAAGCAACAACTTGTTCTTTATAAAGTTTATAGCTCAACGAGAACAGAATTACAATCTAATGTTGTATTGTTTCTTTTTAATGGATTGACTAAAATTTAGCGCCCCTCGATACAGAATTTAAAGTAGGTACGTATTCAATCACATGTACGAGAATTGTATAATAACTTATGTAATATTCTTTGATATGTTCCAAAAATTGGCCAATACATATTAGGTATATTAATCAATAGTATATACTTAATGACTAGTCAATCAATTTGGTGGGCCTTAGCCTCTTCTCGTATTATTGCCTGCCTCCCGAAAACTCCACAGAATTTTCTTCTGCAACAAAGTTGATAGTCCAACAACTACTGTAAGATTCTTTTATTTCCCGTTCTAGGCTCATGTCTGTCACTCAAGTATAAAGCGCTTTATACGGTAGATATTAAGAACGTTATAAATAACCACTTTATCGTACAGTAGCCTTATTGGTATGTATTATCAATTTAAGTGAAACAAAGTCAGAAAAAAGTTTGCCATATGCAGTTTGCATTGGAAGATTTGGGGGCTCACTTTGATAGATAGATAGGTATTTGTAGATTATAAAATGTAAATAAAACTGTAAACAATAGTAAATACAAACGACAGATGGACGTGACGTGAAAATGACGAGGGGCACGGTCATTCACTGGGTACATCCAACTATGTAACTGCTATCAATCGTGCTAAAAATGGTCTCCCGTCAGCTGAAGGCCGATGAGTTAGTGCAAGGATCGAATAAAGACTTTTGTTTGTACCAACTTCTACATAAACAATATTTACTTGCTTATTATGGCCGACTCCTTGGGAGTAGTTGCATTCTGTGCTATTGTACATTAAATGACTAAATGTTTTTTCACAAATAATACTTATTTGAAAATTATTATATTCAACACCAGTAAGATGTTTACTTTTTATTATTCGTTTAAAATTAAAAGCAGTGGGCACGACTGAGATACTTTTTAAATACTTGCTCAAAAGTAATGGCGGTAAATTGTCTATACCTATACAAAATGATTGTCTCCTAGCGGATGTGAGTGATTTATTTCTTTTGAAAATGAAAATGGCTAACATTAAACAGACGAGTGCTGTTGAAAAGTAATTTTGACGTTACTACGACGTTTTAAACATAATGAATACAATATTCGCACACACAATATCTATTGTGTGTAAATTTAACTTAATATGCGCAGTTGAGTCCATTTTTTTAAACTTCGAGCTTTAGTTCTTTACTGCTGTTACCATGGGAAATGAACAGGAAAAACTTTTAATATTTAAAAATACTTAGAGATAATAAAAAAAGTTAGTCTATAAAAATATGATCATTAATATATTAATAATATTTAGCGTCTTTGGTGCGCCGGGTGCGGGGCAGCTCCAGCAAAATCTTACGGATGATAGTCGAGAGGATGGAGTGCCCCTATTTGCACACTGCTCCAACATCTCCGCAGGGCTTTGTACCTGATACTACTAACATAATCTTAAGAAAATATTGTTACTAACTTACTAATCAATCAATGGATTGTATTTGTCTGATTAATAAAAATTATTATTATTATAACGTAAAAAAATCGCAGGTATCGAAATGTTTATTAAAATTAGTTTAATTACACGATGGCTCTTAATTATTGTGTTTTTTATTATTCTGAAGGCAATGTACGAGGACACAGTGGTGACTGATGGCTACTTTGTTACGGTTTAGGAACAATAGTGTGACTAAGTTTATAATAAAATTCGAACACTGTAAATTAAAATACAATGTTAGTGTACGTTCTTTAACTTAATTAAAAACTGTAGGTAAATGTCATAATTATAAAAATTTAATGAAAGCCTTATATTCCAGCAAGGCAATAATTATTATCTGTAAAAAAACTCAGTAAGAGTAATGCAGAAATATTGAGTCTATATTAACATTAAGGTGACAGATATACGATTAAGAGAATTTTTATGTTTCTTGGAACAAACAGAAAGACTCTTTGAGACGAAATCGTGTCTGCAATAATATAGAGTTGGTTTCTAAAATTGAATGGATTATATCTGTTTAAACAAAAATAAATATTTAAAACCATCTTAGAATACATAATGTATTACATATTCAAATAAATTGTCGAAAAATTCAAAGATGGACAGTCTTTAAGAGCTATTGCATAAATTTGCCAGCCTTATGACTTGAATTGTAATACTTATTTGAGTAGCGAGAATAATCGCAGTTAGTGACACATAAATTTTAGTTTTTAACATGTTAAAGTTAAACTGATCGTCACGTATCTTTTGATAGCCATCATCTGTCAATCACTGTTCGCGTGATCTACGGACGGATGTTAAGCATAAATATACATATTACCAAAAAGCGTGTACAAATGATTTTCTTAAATTACCAAAAATCTATAAAAAATGTGTTCATATGAGGCAGGCCCATCAATAGGCATAGAGCAGACAGATTTCTTCATTTGTTTCAGTGATTTCATTTTTACAGACTGGCAATTTTGTGTCTCAGGGCCTACTATATAAGAGGGAATTAAGGTTTAGTCGCCCCGGATCAAACGTTCTGAGCTTGACGCATTCCATAATCCGATAACTCACCATCTAAAGGCGGAAAAATACCACTGCCGAAAATAAATGTTCAATTGTTTAATTATAGGTTCAAAGGTGGCAGTAAAACAACACAATCTATTCATTAAATTTATTTGTAGACATTAAATATTTGATAAGTGTATTTAGAAAGCCGATAAACGCAGAAATTATCTTCAAACTTAAACTTAATTATTTCATTTAATTTTAGTTTATTTGACTAGCATCCATTGTAATAAAATAATAAATACATCTATAATAACCTAGATGTAAAAATACATTAAAAATTTTCAAATATTATGCAAAATTAAGTTATACAGAATTTGTGCAACGTAAATTAAAAATTACAAAACTATAGGTACTTAATCCTAATAAATGCTCACGTTTTGTAAATTGTTTTAGATAGCTCCGTTAGGTAAATCTCTATATTATATGTAAAATATAAATATAGAGCTCATATTAATACTGTAATGCCTTTAAGGCGTATAAGCTCATTTAAAAACAAACTTCAAGGACGCATTCTTGAAGTTACGCTATGTATTTTTTCCCTACTTTAAAGAGAAGACAAAATGCATTACGTGTGTATTCTAGACTTTGCTAAGATGCCGTTTTAAGGTAACTTTGTATCATTTTTCGGTATATCTACGTAATCTATTACTTCCCAGTTATCTTCTGAGTCTTCAGGCATTTGCGGCGGTATTGCTGCGCGAGCGTACGGCGTACCCTTATCATCCACCGACAGGTAAGAACGTAATGCTGCGAGGTAGTCTTCATCGTCAGAAACAGCCCTGGCTCTAGCGTTAAATGGACCACCAACATCTTCGCTTGGTAGCTCCCAAATGTGATACTGTGCTGTCATTTTAAAGTTCTGAAAATGATAAATACATTAATATATACTTTAGTTACGTACGGTGTAAGTTAAAGTAAGTCTTAGTACTAAGGTACCTGAAAGTTTTATTTTCATAATATCCAAGAAAAGCTAAAGACTGATTGTAATTGAAAAATACCATGATTGTAATCTGCAAAGTACTTAATAGCGCTTCCGTAAAACACTTCCGACATGACCCATGCAGGTAATTATTTCCACATCCTACATGCCTTGATGTATGTTTTATTCGGTTGCAAAATGCAATCGATCCACTAAATCGTTTCATCTAAACCTTTTATTACCGATCTCAGAGTGCTTTGGACTGCGCGTAATGCACTAGTGGTCCTAGAAAGCACATTATGCTTATTTTAATAATAAAATAGTTGACTGATTAGAATTTAGTAGGAGATACAACTATGGAGTAATTGTAATTTCTAAGTAAGATAAAAAAAATAACACGTTAATGATAACAAGTATAATGCCCGCCTTCCACTGCGAGCGGAACGGACCCATTACGGAATCATAGTTACGAGTATAGCGGA
The DNA here is from genome assembly GCA_963693345.1 of Pieris melete. NCBI lineage: Eukaryota > Metazoa > Arthropoda > Insecta > Lepidoptera > Pieridae > Pieris > Pieris melete. The sequence continues at coordinate 744,407 of CAVNZK010000025.1, forward strand.
GTCCGTAATGGGTCCGTTCCGCTCGCAGTGGAAGGCGGGCATCAACGTGGGTTTTAATTAAAGTTTTTTGAAGGAGGTTAAAAATGACAGTGAATGGAAAAATATATAGAGATTTTGAGCAACAATTATTTCCAAAAATGGTATAAGAAGATCTAATTAAGATAAATTCGTCTCTTGACATTCATAATTTACACAACATTATAAATTAGACGTGTTTTTTGGCCAAGCCAACAATGCACGTCAGTCTTCAAGCTTTAAAAATATTTGTACTTACTTATCTCTAAACATGGGCATGGTTATTGTTTATTAAGCACATAATTAGTCGACTGCGCTAAGATGACGAGCATAATTTATCAACCTTGTTCAAACATCAAACGGCCCGAATAATCTTGACAAATTACTTAACAATTTTCAGTATATTAGTACGTATCTTAAGGTGACGCACAGAGACATCATAAAGCATGCTGTTTGTTGTATAAATAACCCTTGAGTACTGTGACGTCTACAGCTTCATCACTTGGGTATTTAACAACGTAGTAATTAGTTAATTTAGTTTCCTGTCACCAACTCACAAATAATAAAGTATTATTCTAGTTAAGGATAATAAAGTGTATTGTAATAAACGCGGTCCTTTCGATCTACATTCATAAAAAATCCGTCCTTTAGTAGTACTTTACTAATTCATGTTTATTGATAGCCACGCGCTAAAAGTTGTTTGAATAATTGTTTTAAAAGTGGAAATAATGTAATAATTGTATATACGGAACACATATTATATTCACATGGTTAAGGTAAAGTTACAAATCAGACCAGTATTAAACGCGACTAGACTTTACTGTCCGAAATAGTAAAGCATGGAAGGTGGCGAATATCTTCAGACACCATACAACCGCTACAACCTCTTTAGGTCTGGGCCTCAGATTTCTGAATCTTTTTCATGATCATTTTTCAATCTAATAAGCAAGTAGGTGATCAGCCTCCAATGCCTGACACACGCCGTCGACTTTTTGGGTCTGGGATATGTCGGTTTCCTCACGATGTTTTCCTTCACCGTCCGAGTGAATGTTAAATGCGCACATAGAAAAAATGTCCATTGGTGGATAGCCGGGGTTAGAACCTACGGATGAGAGTAGCATGCTGAAGCCACCAGGCTACTAATAATAGCCACTAAATTAGTCCTATAATGTGTATAAAAGTTTTAAGCAAAACATTTATACAACATATGTTTTTCAACTATATCATCTATAGAATTCCAATCTTAGGTATTGTTTTAAAATATATAAATCAAAATTCAGTTATATAATAAATGCAATATGTACATTGTACGTCTGTTATCAGTCAGTATGGTTTAACAGTTTTATTTGACTGAAGCACGTGAGATGACGCCCGTCACCCGTGTTGACAAACAATAAGCTTAGGATGGTCACATAAAGATTATTTTCCGTTTTTAACTAAACACAATATGACATTATGCTAAGGCACCTTCACTAAAACTTTATTTTCCGCGAAGCCTCCACTGAGTAAAAACAATATTGTGTCAACGCAAACATTATGTTAATGATATTTCATAGAGGGCAGGTTCTTAAGAAAACATAATATATTACTTTTTAAATTTATTATTGTAATATAATGAATCTTTTTCCAAAAGAGTAAATACGTTTATTAGGTAACACTTACGGTGTCGAGGCACCTACATAGTGATAGCAAATTAAAAATTTAAAACCACTTAGCAAATGTGGCGTGTTTTTTTATTTAAAAAAAATTGACAGCCGTATCTCTGCATTGTATAAAATATTTCATTTTCTACAGCAAAATTGCCAGGTCGTGAACATAAAAGTATTTAAAAACTAATACACTTAAGCTATGAAGTGAGTGTTATCAAGTCAGCCTCGTGACATTATTGTTTTAACTTCTAATATTCGTACATCATGAAGCAAATGGCTGATATGTTCTCAGAATCAGTACTATGGAATAAGTTCTCTAATCATTATTTTCTACAAAACGCAGTTTATTTAGGTACTAAGTATATCAGTGAATATTTTATACTTACACATTAAAATTTTAACACTGAGGGTTTATATAATATTTTTTTTCTTAAATGATATCTTTGTACCGATATTTCTTTATTTGTATTGCCATAGCAACTAACGATAACTATATTTATAAATGTTCTGACGCATTGAAATGTCAATAATGTGAAATATCATACAAACCTCCGGTAAGCAATGATGCTGGAGACAGTAATAATTAGTGGAACCATCGTAATGACACCAAGTGCCGTCAGGAAAGTAAGGGTCCAGGCCGGCGTCATTCAGTTCCACACGTGGGGCGTAAAAGCCACCTCCAACAGATCGTCTACAGAATATTGCACATCCCATCCACATACGAGCTAAAATAAACAAGCACAGATATTGAATCCTGCGCCCTCTAGTAAGGGTTAAGGCAAACATAATTTAAGTACGGGTAGAATTTCAATAATACCACGTGTAGGGAAATTATATCGTAATATTAAAATCTTATGATTCATATTATAAAATTTTAGTTTGTCATATTTCCAAGCGAATCTATTACTTTCCAACATTCAAAAAATTCCAAACGCTTTCTGTGAAATATTTTTTATTGAGTCATCGTAAACAAAAAATCGTTTTGTTTATGCTATAATCCTTATCAGCGAAATCGGTAATGCTTACTCATAGTTTCTTTTTCATTTCCGATCTTTCCTTTCCAGATAAGGAAAAGCAAAAAATAATCTAACAAAGTCATCAAGCATCCTTTTTAATATTGTATTTAGACATTGGTTTATTGTTTATGAAGCAGACAATGTTACAGCACGACTCTGAGACATTGTGAATGCTCATCAAATGTTAGATAAGTAAGTCTATTAATCTTACGTACATTGTATCTTGCCATACATTTTAAGTACTTGGCCTATGTTCGTATAAGGTCATATAAGGTACGAGCTCTTGTTCTATAAAGCTTGTGAGTCCTGGGCAAAAGAACTTACTTAGCGAAAAGAATGACGACGACAAATTTCTATGGTCATTCATCACGTGACCAATACAATTTTAAATTACGATACCAAAGCATACTTGTCTAAAGGAAAGGGTCTGAAACTTAATTAAATGGCTCTTCAATAGATTATTATGTAATATACTCATGCAGATAGGTTTTTCATCCAATTTTTTCGTGGCGTTTAATATTTGTCTAACTCATGGTATACTCAGACGAAAACGCATAATTATTTGTGAATACCTCGAAGATATATGTAAGTTATAGTTTAATTTGTTTCAGATTCATAACCTTAGTCTAATAAGGAAACAAACTCACTGGGGTCATGTGGGGCCTGAAGGCCGCCGCCGCGTGAATCCAACGTTGGAACCATTGAAGCATATTCTGTACACTTTCTGGCAGCTAACTCGTTTGCACTGACTCGAGTTTTCTTACCGCAAACCTATAAACAGGCTCGTTTTACAGGTAGTTTATGATCTGTCGGAGCAATGGCGTTAAAGTTAGCTCCACTAAAGTTAGTTGAACTATCTATCAGAGCTTTAATTAACAACGTTAACGTTGTACTTTAACGTCAAGTAAGTCAGTTCAAGACCTTCTTTAATTAGTAGAATTTGATTTGCACATATTGCTAGATCTAGCTATGCAGCATTTGCTTCGACGTAGATATGGTGTTCGTTCGTGTACATTTATCATTTCCTCGGGAATCGAATCTACTTATATTTCGGTCAACCAACGGAACGACGAAATAACAAAATAAATTTCTAATAAAATATTCCCGCCTGCTTACATATGCCCTTGTAAAATACGGAATAAGTGGTAGGTATTTATGTTTTTAATAGATTTTACCTTAGTGTCTTCACAAAGTGCGACATCATACGAAGCACCTTCACAGCTAGCTGCGGCAGGACAGGATCTCCTTCGCTCCTTTGATCCACGGCCTTTGTATGTGCACCCCGACTTACACTCTCCAGAAGTCCACACGGTCCAGCTAGTGCCGCTAGATGGCGTCTCGGTTGGTTTGTATGATGGATCCACTAGCATACAAGTACCGCCGTCACACCACTGAGGAATGTTAATATATATGTTTTAATTATATATTTAGTAACGATATTTTAGTTTAAACGTTTTTGTTTATCTTTTATTTTTTTTCTAGTCAAAATCTCTTACTTATTTAAAAAATTGGTTATGTTTGATTAATAAAAGTAAAACTAATTAAACATGCACCTAAATTTTGCATCAATCTGACACATGTTAAGTTTTCTAAAAAAAATGTGCGTTTGGAATATTTTTTAATAACTGCAATCGGTACAAAGTTCGAGGGTCCACCACTTCGTTTCGCATTTTACTTAATTTGGCCGCCAAGCCCTCACATTTCTCGCTTTAACAATGATAACTTTTGTATAATATGTGATTGAAATTATAAAAAATAATAATTGAACTTGAACGACATGCAAAAGTGAGATTATTTTTATTTTAAACTACAACTTATTTGCGTTTTCTTGCCTTGTTGTCTACGCTATTTCAGAAAGACAAATATAATGAACGCGTATTTGCTTTATTTTAGGCATGTAAACGACCTCAAAATTATTCATTAAATTAATTATAATAAATTTGCTCTGTATATAGGCCATCGCCCTCAAGTGGCTTTACAAATATCAAAACAGTAAAAAAAATTTCTTGAATAAACCTTTCCATGACCACAAGAGGTCCCTGGCAGAGCAGGCCCAGAGTAATAAAACCCAGCACGATGCGGAGTCCTGCAGGTGAGTTGAGCGCAGATACCGCTGCCACTATCTACTGGTGATGCGTCCTTGTCTCTCAGTAGTACCTATAATATAAATAACTAAACAATGAGAGAAAGAAAGTTGTTATACTAATGGAGTTGATATTCGTTTAAGCCATTGTTAAACGGCTAGTTTTAGACTTGGAACAATCACCAAAATTATAGTAGCATCTACTCCAGATGATATCACATTTATACGTATGTTTCACACGCAGTTCGAGCTAAGTTTAACAATGGTACTTATTAATAATAAGTATTCAGACCTAGAACGTAACAGCAGCACGGACTACATGATACTTTTTACCACAAACCCTATGCAATGTAGTTAATTATATCTAGTAGTTGAATAGAAGATAAGCTCTAATAATTGTACCTCACATTGTTTCTTGGCACCCCAACTCATACCGGGATAGCCCCCAAATCTGCTATGCTGAAGTTCCTTCGGAGTGTCCAAATCATCATCACCATCAAAAAGACATGTCGCCCATCTGTGAAATAACAGTTTCGTAATGGATTCCTCTCATACAACTAGTTTTAATTGGAGAAGACTGAAAATTTTGTTATAGAATTTTTTATAGGCTGACTTTTAAATTATTTTTTCCAGAATTGTCTACATGGCGATATATATGCGATATATGTTCGACTATTTGCATAAGCATATAACCGGACATCAACCAACGAAGACAAGCATAATAGGCCAAATCTTCTTTTACAATAATCTATTTCGATAGTCACAGGACACTCACTGCAAATCAGCCGCTACGCGTGCGCTGCAGTGTGACCACGTGGCCTCTCCGTTAGTTCCACGAGATGGAGACATTATGAAACCGTCCCTTGCGCACGAGTTTCCTGATCCATCGTGATGCATGCCCAGACTGGAATGTATTAATGTATTGTATATAATGGAAAATATTTATCATAATATCTGCTATATTTCACTGTTCAATTATTTATAGTATAAACGAGTAACCAGTTTTCGTAAACGATGTAAGTACGTTTAATAATTTTAGTATAGGTTTTTTTTGTATATATTAAGCCTTGTTACTTTGAAATATAACCTATTTGTAGGAAACGTTTAAAAAGTAAGAATAACCAAAGTAAATTCATGTTATAAGTTATCATGTTATAATATTCAATACCATTGAAAAAACCTACTCTATATTACCTGACCCCGTCAAACTGTGGGTGAAAAGCGTTTAAAATAGCTCAAATAAATAATTAGTATCTTAATAAATAGTAACTTAAAATATACTAATAATTATAAGTATTAGTTGTGAGCGTTATAACAATTTTAAACAGACTTGTGTCCTATTTCATGAGCTAGAATGTAGACGGATGTGAAGCCTGCTGATGGATAGGGTCTGCCCAGAGTGTCTGTGGTACCGAATTCTGATACTACACAAGCATGGGCGGGCAGACAAACGCCGCCGACAGGTGCTAGGCCCATGGTTACTCCATTGCGTCGACCGCCTTCCTCGGAGTAGAAGTCCAATCTGAAATATATTAAATTCTTTTATCAGAACACTAACATTTTACTACGAACAAACTACACTTTCTATGAAAGCCCCAGCTCCTTACCTTAGTTGGTGATACATTTGTACTTTCTTCGTCCCTAAGGGCCTAAGGACCTAAAGATCATATAAAGATGACTGGATAACCTAAGAATAACATGAGTATTTCGGTTTGCAAGAGACACACATATATCACCTGCCGGATGTCGGAGCAAAACGGACACTTATTATTGCAACTCACCTTGTGAACAGTCTTCTATCTAACCATAAATACAACACACAATATTGTGTTAAAGTTGCAGTTTAAATAAATTTTAAAAGTTAATATTAAAATAATAAAACATATACATATTTTTATCGTAATCAGAGAATGTTTCATTAGAATCTTAAGTAAATTTCTATTAATAGTTAAAAATGTAACAATTACCCTGACAAGAGCAGAGCCATATCCCAATGTTGAGGGTCGTCGTCATCTTCTACGTTGAGTGACCGCTGGTAAGCACAGAAGGAGTCAAGAAGCCGGCCTCTCTCTGCATGGGGTGGTAGTCCACTTGGCTGAGAGCGAAGTAGCGTCAACCGCACCAACGAAAGCTGAATTCGGGTTCCCAGCGATGGGTGATGGTAGAGAGCTTGCACCTGTAGCATTTATATAATCCATTATACTAAGGTTTAAAGTAATATGATAACGCAACGCCTTCTTTGGCAATAATTTTTACAAATATATTTAAAATAATGCATATCTAACAATTGGCATTCCTCACATACGAAGCAGGAGCCGTCGCGTTATGTGTAGTTTAAAACGCCTACGAAATTTGAATGTCCGAGGCTGACACATATCTATATATATAAAAGAAAGTCGTGTTTGTTATAACACTTATAACTCAGGATCGGCTGGACCGATGTTATTTATCTCCGTTTTGGTGGATTCTTCTCCGCTCCGATTAGCAGAATAAGTAATAAAATATCGGATAAGTTATCGAATAACAATTAATTAATTAATTAATTTTACCAATGCAAACAGCATGTGGTGCCATCCGTTGACAAAACTACGCATCATTTTACGTCAAATTCCGATCTTGAGGTGCTTTAACATGCAGTATCGCAATATTGGCGCTAGAGAGAAGAGGTTTGTAAAACTGCCATTCTTCTTTCGCAATGGCAAGCAATAAAACATTTCTGTATTTGCAAAAAAAGTTGTATTAATGTTGTTACTTTAATGAAATCCTAAAATAAGTTTAACTAAAGTAACAATGATATTATTAGACTAAGGCGGAACGAAGTTAGCCAGGTCAGCTAGTTTATAATAAATGTTGTTTGTAATCCAGACATTGAATTCATTATCCTCTTCATTGTGCCATGGAGATAACTTATTAGACTCAACAAAGTAAATTGCTAAGGTAAGGTCTGTGTCACACTGTGGACAAAACCTACTATTTATCTGAATACCTCCCGTTAAATTTGACTTTCATAATTAAAAACGAATCAAGAATAATAATCACAGCAACTTAAACAAATATATAAAACAGCATAAAATCTTGCTTTATGTTTAATAAAAACGAATGTTAATACGCTCTTTGTTTGAGATGCGACGACAGAAAACTAATTTGATAAAATTATAAGCATCAAAGTGAAATTGACAAATGCTATCTTTTATCTCGTACTCACGAATTAAGCACGATTTCGGTTATAATATTTTTTCAATCATCAAAAAGTCTCAATCTTTTTGATATCGTAGTAAAAAAATATTGTCTCTGATGCTTTCTAAAATAAACTAAACAGCACCAGTGTGTCTGGAACTTTATTATAAAATCCAATAGGTATACTTACGCCGTTAATATAAGCCAACAGCATATCACGAAGTTCGCCTTCATTATGGTTGAGGTACGGATGGAAGATCTTATACGCCGACTCGTCGAGGAATAGGGCTATTTCAATTGTGTAGGACGAGGGGGCAGGCTTTGACGGGTAGACACGTGGTCTCCGCGGGCCGTGGCGTAATGGTCTGGCGTCGTTATGAGTCAGCGGTGGCGGCGCGGCTCGCCGGATGATGTGAGCAGCGCGGCCTTGCTTCATTTCCGCCCGCCCCCCGCGTGGCAAAGGACGTACTTCATATGTGGAGTTGTCCGTTACGATAAGGCCATGCTAAAAGGAAAGACACAATATGAGTGTCAGTCACATTCCAAAGTAAATTCATTCATTAACATCACCATGCCTCTAGCTGATGGCATAAAATTATATGGTTGAATAACCTTTCTGTATAGATAATTGTAAAATGAAATTAATAAACTATGGAACTCTGAGAACGGTTGTATCATCTTAATACTGCAGTCATACATAGATTAAAAAACGCTACCGATATACTCCTAACATTTGAATGCAGGGAAAAATACATCTGGAAATCAAAATGATAATTACAGCTAGCCTTTTTTGATCATTAAATAAAGTCCAGAGAATGTGTTAACTTCAAGAATAGCATAGAAACTTCTAAAATAAGTACTATTGAAAATAAAAAAATATGAGTATACGTATTTATTACTTTAAAGTACATTTCTGTAATTTTATGTGGACATATTTATGACATCTGATAGGTATATCTATATATATTATATGCATTATATGCATATTTATATTATATGCATATTTTTCTTGCTATATTGTATTCGGTACAAGCATGAAAAGAAAGCATGGTTGATATTAATTGACAAATTTTACCAGCGCATGGTCTTTGCAAGCGGAGAAGGCAGCAACAGAGTCGGTTCCTGCGTGAAGATAGTGGCAGCTAGCGTCTACATCGGATAGAGGTTCTTCTTCCCCTTTTTCAGACCACACACGGAACTGCGGTGCTAGCAAGCGTCTGTTTGGCACCAATTCCAAATCGAAATCTCTGCAACATTATTAAAAACTTGTGGAAAGCACACAATAATTCCTATTCTCTAGAAATCTAATCTACTAAAGTGTGCATTTCAACTGTGGTCATCTTTGCCTATTTGTAAGACTATATTCGCGCGAAGGTTCATAAAAATCTCAATATAGGAAATGTGTTACTTATGTCGTGGTGAAAAGTGAACCGGAAGCATAATAGTTGATGTGATATTTACTTCGTATTAATAATAACTTTTTTTTTTTTTTTGTATGTTTAATAATTATTTACAAACCTTCCAAAAGCATTGAAACTGTAGGAAAAAGGAACATCGTCCTGTTTTGATTCGGACGATAGCGCCTCCCTGGGCACAAGCTTTGGCAAATAAACAACTTGAACATCTTTGTCCACAGCCTCCGTCCCGATAGATACTAAGTTTTCCAACCACCATCCATATAACGGTTTCTGTAAAAATTTAACAATGTAAATGTTAAAATTGTTGATCACATTTATAAAACGTTTAGAATTAATGCGGTACGGCCCAATCAATACAGGACATATGATAAGCTTCTAAACCGAAACGTTTTTGTTTAACCGGAGTTCGAACCGCTGACCTGCTCAGTTACATGAAAAATTGAAACTAATCATTTACTTTTATTTTTATATATTTTTTTTATATAAAACCAAATTTAACTATAGACAAAGAATAAAAATCTGTTTATATTTTAAACGCTTTCTTAATACAATTTAAATGTAAGATATAATGATATATTCTTATTTATTTGAAAGTAAAAATTGAACATGTATTTTAGAATAAAATCAAACTATGTCACGTATTAAATGGCGCACTTTCTTAACTGCTTTTTAATAAGTAAACCCACTTATATTTAACCACTCATCTGAAGTACAACATGCTAAAAGATTACTCATACAACAATACTTTCCACAACAATCAATGTAGGTATCAAGATCGAGCTTAAAGTTTCTGAAAATCGAACAAGGTCAACTTATTAGCGATAATTGTATTTGAAATCGCGTTTTGTGCATGTGAATGTTTATCTAATGAAAGTGACCCAGCTACTTAATTTCATAGTAAGAATTGGCCGTTGTAACATTATAAAACTAACTCGAACTCTTCACTTGAATTTTTGCAAAAAAAAAACTATTTATACCCATGTTGTAGGGGACTGCAAGGGTAATTTTTTTTATTTATAAGGTCATATTCGTGCAAAAGAATTACATCTAAATTCTATATTATTACTGTAACCTTTGATAATTGTTATTTAACTGTCCTAAAGTCAAAGGGTTGTATTTAGTCTAATTTATAAGGTTTTAGTTAGCATTCCTGCGAAAGTTCCAGCTAAGTTTTTACTCAAGCACACGGATGTTTTTACTAGTGTACGGAGTATATAAATAAACACAAAACGAACATTTAATAAAAAGGGGGTGTAGGTGTTATGTGACGGTATATTTAACTAGTTCACATATCATTAAAATAATAAAGAGGTTAGTGAAAACGAAATTGTCACCAGACGAACACGGCATTGATGTATTAGCGCTTCAGAGCCAACTAAAAGGGAAAGTTTATTTGTTTTTCTATTAAGAGGCAAGTGAATTTAAAAATCTCAAATGCGATGTTTCGTAAACTAATTCTTAGTTCTGTATCAAAGTTAATCAAATCGATCTCAAAGACGAGAATCTGCTATCGCGTCGTAGTAATAAAACGAGACAGTGAATCATAGCAATTCGATTGAAAACTACGTGCTGTTAACGCTTGTGTAACGATACTACGTGATTCAGTACAAAGCCATAGTGCCGCATCGTATTATGTAATGTAATTGCCAAAATAAAATTATAGGTTTAAATGGTTACGCGAATCGAGGTGAAAGTAATTTTGACTTTAATTGTGTTACATTATCAATAATTTTATGTAATCAAAGATCGATAATTATTTTCATACTTGCCATAAGAGAAGAGAAACAGATTGTCGAATTACAAGATATCATATCCTTAAAGATAGAGATATTATAAAATATAAATAATAGGTAAACGGAAATATAGGTAGGTTTGATACATATGCATTAAATAGTATATATTAAATAGTAATTTAAAAGTCAATAGTTCAGAAGTCAAATAACATATCACCCACAAATGTGCTTATTACATTTAAACTGTAACAAAGGTTTGTCTGTTCTGTAGATACATACTAAACATTGATAAGCATGGTTTTAAATACAGTATATTTGATATTAGTTTACTTTGTCATAATATTAAAGAAATGTCGTCTTCCGTCGCCAACAAATTAAGCGAAAGTAATAGCCCTTTGAAATGAATACCTAGACAATTCTATAAATATGCTTTGTGCCTTGACCTGGTCAGACGAGTCTTCTGAAGGTTTTTTATTTCAGTAGGTACCTACATAAAGCTTAAGGAGACAACATTCGCCGAGGTTTTGGTGGAAATAGAACCTACTGATAAGAACTATACATAATATGTTGAATCGATGAATATTTGTAAGACAATTATGTCAGAAAGACTAAAGGAGAAAATTTGGCAAGAAGATAGAAAAATGTCTGGATATATAATTTAACTTTTTAGCCGATTGCTATTCCCGTAATTGAAAGATCATAGTAGAAGTCATATTTATGCAAGGTAAGTTGCAGGTAATCAAACTCAAACTATCTTTATTCAAGTAGGTAACAAAGTACACTTTTGAATTGTCAAGTTAAATTAATTGTAAATTTACATTTACTACCAGTTCGCAAGTCAAGGGCGTATAGCGGGTAAGAAGAACTGGCAAGAAACTTTCCGCCACTCTTTTTAATTGCCAAGTATTGTCATACAAATTGTTTGAACTGGAGCAAATCAATCCCAAGGATTAGGATCATTTAAGTATTCCTCAAATTTATAAAATGCTTTATTGATTAATTTCCGTTTAACTAGGGCTTTGAATTTATTTAGTGATAATACTCTAATTTCGCTTGGGAGTTTGTTGTAAAAACGAATACAATTTTCAAATAAGGAGTGGTTTATCTTTTGGAGCCTGGTTGGTCGTACACTTAAATTAGTTCTATTTCGCGTATTATACTGGTGAGTCACCATTTGTTTTAAAATCGTTTATATTTTTTTGGACATACAACAAGGCTTCAAGAATATATTGGCCAGATAGTGTCATAATATTAAATATTATACAATACATTTTTTTTAAACCAAGAAAAGTTCTCTCTTATTTTTCTTTTATTTTTAAACCAAGAAAGACTCCATGTCAGTAAAAAAGAGTTTAGAATTACATACTTATGTCGAATTTACGTCAATGTTAACGTTTTTCAGGTATGTACTTCGGAATTCATATAATGAATGTATATTACAAAAGTTACTCATCATTTTAACGGTTTTAATATTATTTACTTATGTTACACATTGTTTTTCGAACAAACGTGTTGACATGTTAACTCTTACTTAACCGTTATCTTGGTTTTGAGAATTTAAGAATGGCAGTGAATATTTTAACCGTGTTAATTTTAAATATAAATATTATGACTACTATTTATTATTTCGTGCTTTTATTATAAAGATAGTTTTTGTTATAAAGATGGTAAATTTGAAATTCATAACGATCCTTGGAAACAAATTAAAGCTAAGTTGATACATTCCGTTTCTGTTTTTAATTCATAATACAAAATAAAAGGCCACACAAATTAAATTTACCACGAGAACCTAATACAATATATGGTCTGTGTTTAAGCATGAATAAATTAAAAATGGAATTACTCTTTCGTTTACGCATTAATAATTATCATGTCTTTACTGTTGTTGTTTATCTGGTCAATATATTTTTGTAAAGAATTATTCTTTATCTTCTTGATTTATTAGGGCATAAAAAATTAATATAGAATAATAAAATATAAAAGCGCCGCCCGCCCAAGCGCTCGCATACTTACGGAAAAATGCGCAGGCGTGCCGGTGTGTAGCGCGAAAAACAATATAACTATCACTGTTTTAATTTGAAAAGCCATCGCTCTGTAACATTTCACTTTGACGGCGTCTTTAAAGTTAACGGAAACTTCACGGGCTCTTCTTTATAAGCGCGAAAGATGCAGGTACTTTGAATATCGGTAACGCGAACGTTGCACTGACAAGGGATCGTTACTGTTTTAGATTAGAACGCAAACACTGCCTCACTTGCTACCGAAAGACGGAATAACCACCGCGTGCCCCCAGAAAACCTTTCGCACCTCTGAGAGAAAGTGGAAGGAAAGTGCAGATTTTTGGCTGTCATGTCACCGCCCACACTCGGGCGGTCCCCTTAGGAGCATTATAGCGCGTCATCAATCATTTCATCCATCAAACGGCTGTATCCATTAAAGATGGGATAAATCGATATCTAATAAAAAATTCAGTCCAGTAGAATATACAATTTTTTTCAGTAAATTAGTTTGGAAAAATTAAGTAAATAAAATTAAAACATTCGGATTTTTAAATTTAAATTAACTGCCGTAAAAAGAATATACTATTTAAATGTATACTTTTTCAAAATAATTTCTTTATTATCTAAATAGGCACAAACTAATTAGCATTTTCAAGAAAAAGCCCGCATTGTTCATGTTGGTGGGTAATAAATTCCTTGGGATGGTTCCATCTATTAGATGGTTACAAAAGGTAAAAGAATTTGGAGGTTTCAGTAAAAGCTTTAATAATACTTCGCTCTATTTCTTTTCTTGAATTTGGAACCTAAAGCAATACTTTTTACGTTTAAACTGTTGCTAAAGCTTAAGCAGTGGTAATATAATGAATGTAATATAACTCACAATATGTCTTGGTGAGTACGCAAATAGGGAATGTAAAAATAACTGATTGCTAACAGAAATTTACGTCTATAGGTATAGATTACATCTTTACACATTATATCAATATTTATATAAAATATTTGTTCACTTATCGTAAACTTAAAGAAAATAATTAAGAGAGTTACTGAAAAATCAGCCTAACTGTGTTCAATCTCGATTAATAAATGCAAAACAACAACTTTATTTTTAACTACTGCAATAATAGTTTAATACGTACTATAAATTATTATAGTAGTCTACGTAGGTCTGTCTAGACTTTGTAATGGATCATTCCCCTTTTTGAATTGCAATTTCCTCAAAGTATTAAAAATTATATCTTGATTTAATTTCAACACTTTACATAACTTGATATATTTTTTTTATTCTTCACTGGTCTTCACACTGAATACAACCAATGTAAAAGTGAACTCTTTTTTCTCAAGTCTGTCTCATCGTCCGTTTTAAGTAGGTCCTACTTACACGGGAACTTACAAAATACCTAAGAACTTTGTTCTCTCATAATTTCTGTTCCCAGAGCTTACGTATCTAGTTTTAATACCATAGAGTTAAAATATATTTTGTTTTCTCTTTTATTATTGTTCTCTTATTTCCAATAATTTTGTACAAATGTCGTTACGTTTTGTAAGTATTAAAATACTTGCTTGTCTAATTTGCCTCGAGACGTTATATTGTAAGAACAAAGGAAAATGTAAACAGATACAAAGGTAAGACGTATTTATTACATATTTATTACAGTGTTCTCATAATTAGATTAGGTATAAAATTTGTAAAGGGCGTAGTTACAATCTTACCTTTATCTTACCCCTTATCGATTATTAGGGGTTTTTATGTTATGGAATTTCATCATTGTTTTTAAATACTTATCTACCTCTTTCTTTGTTATATATTTATTTATAGTCGTGGTTGTAAAAGAACCGTAACTTTGCACACTGGGTAACATCCACACGATATTGGCAGGTAGGATACGAGTCCTGAATAATAATGCAAATATGCTTATTAATTTGCACATATCTTCTTCATTTTATACCAACCTGTCAAGCTAACTCCTTCAGTATAGTTTCATAACGAAATAGATTGAGTACGCGTTTTAATTAAAAGAGTAATAAAGCCGGTTAAACGATATTCGTGCCTTATGTGCACATGTTCCAACATTGGTGATTCACTTGTAGCAAAAAAACAAGGGACGACGGCAAGTGACGCAGCGAGTCATTGATCCCGGTGCGTTCCCGAGCGATCGACGCCATGCTCGAATACGGGTCCGCTACTCCGCCTGCCCCGCTGTTCTCTCCGCTTGTCCTTGTGATATTTATTGCGTGCGTCGCTGGCGCTGCAGCTCTTCTACAATGTGCGCTAGTTGCCGCGATAATCAAACGGACAAGAAACGGTATGTTATGAACTTCCTAAATCATTCAATATTCTACATAATATTTGGAACATTACGTATTTTGATACTGTGCCTATATTAACTATGTATAATTTATAATATCTACCTGATGAAGATATTTTATTCGACATTATTAATTAGAGAAACGTAAACGTAGCTAAGTAACGTATAGTTGTGAGTTTCATCGCATATTTTCCGCGGGAAAGTTTTTATTTTCGATAACTCAATTAGCTACTACAGAATATCTGAGATTTTTAGTACATATACTAAATGGGTAAGCTATTCTTAATTGATAGAAATATATCATCAACAACTTGTAAACAAAGTAAATAGATGCAATTCACATTACACATCTTTCTTATTTATAATACTATTAGTTTAGAGATTTTTTCTTCTTCAAGATCTTTTTCTCTATATCGGTTCACTATATTTTTATAGATTACTTGTGGTTTGGATTTCGCTGTTTAAAAATAATAAATGAATAAGTAGATACAATTTAAGGTGAATGCCCGTTTTACTTTAACGTTAGGAATCGTTGGTGAAACGTGACAGAAGTCTCGTAGCTATGGTAGGTATTATACCTGCTTTAATTTAAACATAACATTCAAAGTAAGATTTCCCTTTCCAGGTTTATACTGTCTTATTCTCCAACTCATTGTGGCTGACTTTGTGCTACTCAGTGCTTCCATTGGACCAGAAATTTGGACTACAAATGCAAAAACCTGGGACTTCGGTAAAAGCACCTGTGTAACATTTCGAGGACTCGGAGTATTCGCTTCAACAGCATCACTTTATTTGGTCGTTGCTATTGCACTACACACATTAGCGACCATTAATCTCGAAGAAAAAGTCGCGGCTCAGAATAAACGGAGTACTATTATAGATGATGAATCGAGGTCTTCACGGCACAGCCTTGTGGCGAACAGTGATACATCAACTCCAACCCGCACTATGAATGTCGATTATAGACTTACAACTAATACCAAAGTTCCTATAATACCCCCATCACTTTTTATATGGTTTTTAAGTGGGTCGCTCTGCATTCCTGAATTTGCATTATCCACTACTGTACCACTTGACCATGATATAATTGTTTGTGGCTTAGTAGATTCAGGCCACAGATTCAACATCTATTCTATGCTAGCAATTTTTAACTTTTTTATACCTACCTTTATAATGTCTGTCGCTGGTGTTTTGGTAGGATTTAAATTAAGTTCGAAGCATTTTCGAAAGAATGATAAAGAATCGGTGTCGGCTTTAAAATATTCCTTATGTTTAATTTTAGTCTATTTCATAATGTGTTCACCACGCTCCCTCCTTTGTGTATATGAAATATATTCAAATAACTATAGCGATAGACTCAAAAACGAGAACAACTTATTTTTAACGATAAATTTAATGTGTAGCAGCGTATATTTAGTGTCAATATTATTAAAACCCCTACTGTGCATTACACTTATACCTAGAATTAGAAATAAGTTTTCATTGTATGCAGGAAATGTTGTAGAAGTATAATTGTCATATTTTCCTGTGAGAATATGTTGTCTTGATAAAAATTGGTTTAAACGTGGGGTGACTAACGTGACCAGACGTCCCGTTTTTCCAATTACGAGTACCGGTGTCCCCGAAATGAATTGTGGGACGCAAAATTGTCCCGTTTTCAGAAAGCGCGCGAAGATAGTTAAAAAAAACGTGCCAAAAGTTTCATTCTTATTTGAAGTCGTCGCCTACTTTATTAAAACAAATTTGTTCTTCTGATAAATATAACTAAACATTTTGGGTAACAAAACATAGGTAATATTTTGTGATTCGCAACTTTTATGCCAACTAACTTTTTCTAAATAAATAACTTTTAATTTTTTTTCATTGACTACTTATTGGACCTAATTTGGTTTAAATTAGGTCAATGTCCCGTTTTGAGTCAAAGAATAAAAGGTCACTAGGAATTCCACCAAATTACGTCCGTTTCATATACCCTTTAAGCAGTAAGTTATTAATACCGATTCTTTAATCGTTTTTCAAAAAGCTTTTATATATATCCACCTAGTAGATACGTTTACGAAATACGTATCTACTAGGTGGATATATATAATATAATCGCTTAGGAGATGTCTTGATGTTTTTAGTTATATTGTCTATTGAAACTTTTTGGCGGATCCTATTAGCTCTGTATTCGAAAACAGTAGATGCCCCTACCAGTTAGCTATGTATTTTTTTTCTCACGAGTAATTTGATGTCGGAAACAGTTCCAACTTTGATTGACCTTTGTTTTGGTAAAAGCGTCTACTTTAAAAAAGTCTTTGTAATACAATTATTAACATTTTTTAACGTTCTAGACATTATTTAAGAATAGATAAGGATTAATTAGATCGAGTCCATCATCTCATCACATTTAAATATTTTATTTTAAAAATCTAGGTAATCTATTTTTTTATATGGAACCCGTAGATACGTTAAACTTAAAAACTAAAGACAATTTTTTGTTACTACTAAATAAACTAAGTCAAAGCCTAGAAATGAAACATTACGAAGTAACCTAATTAAAAATCTATAGCTTTGCGCAATCTGTTCTTAAAAATGTATAGTATTTTTAATAAATACAAATAAATCCTGGCTACTCATTCATACAGTCTTCTTTCTTGTTTAGCTGAGATTAGACCACATGACCCCTGGTTATAGACCATTGTAAATCGAAGTCATAAAAGAGTTAGAAATTAGTAAGCAATTTGTTTTACGTACGAGACCTCATATGTAGCTAGTATAGACTCTGGCTAGAAACCGTAGTGGAAATTCATACATATTATTATCACGTGTAAACAGTAAATAAAATAATACAATGTATTTTATCATATAAATCAGTTTCATTTCACTTATTCCTGTTGCTTTTAGCGATTTTTAAATAACCATTTCAGCAAGTATTATATTTTCTCAACGCAAAACACTTAAGTACTAGGTCTGATCTGAAGCAAATATAACCTCTACTCCTACCAATCGAAAATTATCGAGATGGCAAATTATATCCCAATACCCTCTGTAAGGAACTAAGACGAAGAAAATGACGAATGTTAATTAAATAGTTAAAAATCTTTTAGGGGTTAATAAGGTGGCTGTTTATTTTCAATATTGATTTCTAAAACTAAAAATTGTATTTAATACAAAAGTTTATTGGTGAAAACATGAAAAATATAATAGATTAATTAATGGCTGATAAAATGCAGCAGAAATGTTACAATATTTGTTCCATCATAAATCTATTTTGCTAATAAATGCCTGAAAATTCAGAATGCTTAGTGACGGGCACAACAAAATGGTTAATGTCATAATACACAACGTATACCTTTGTTTAATTCTTTAATGGTCGAAGAAAACGCAAACCGCGTCGACACTAACTACTTTTTTGTGCCCAAAATACAGCCATTATGTACAGTTGCGATTTATATTATTATGAAAATCTAATTTCATCGGGTTATTGGGCGTAATTTAACAATTTTTTAAATAACTAATTGCATAATTTTAAACATTCACCATCATGATTTCTTCATTTCACTGCGGACATGCGGCGAAAGGAATGTTATCGGGGGCCGACCGGGCTGCTCGTTACACTTAAAGGAAAACACTTTTAACTTAAGAAACCGTAATTTTAATAACTTAAGTTATAAATATTTATATTCATCAGGTCAGCTCGATATCTGTAATCCAGTGTAAATACAGAAATACAAAACCGTCAAAGATGACACAACATTTAATTTGAGACGGATCGCGAAGGTCCGCTGCGAACACGTAAACATTTACAAGCGACGACTCGCGGGGGCCGGCGTCCTCGAATGTTACTCGTACAAAACACCGATGGGAGGAGAATGGAGGGCGAAGCGCCTTAGTTGTCGCCGCCTTCGGCGGGCTCGTCGCCGTCGCCCTGCGTGTCCGACGTCCACAGCGTCAGGTTGTCTCGCAGCAATTGCATGATCAGTGTCGAGTCCTTGTACGAGTCCTCGTTAAGCGTGTCCAGCTCTGCGATCGCGTCGTCGAATGCCTGCAACGCACATACGTTTTATCCACGTGGCCGATAGACTACACTCAAAATAATTCAGGATTTTATATCAATATTAAAACAGCAAATTAGAACTAAGGAACTAGTTAACCCTGGTGCTGGCTGGGTCGAGTGTTATTGGTTAATCGCTTGGGGCCATGCCGGGGCAGTATTAGTTTATTTGCCAATGATAAAATCGAGTCATGCAACACTAGTCTTGTAAGTTATTAGTGGGATGAGTTATGTAATCGCACTCTCGACACGATCGCATCGTTTTGAACCTGTTTGGCTAAGTGGCACGCCCGCGCTGGGGAGTTGATAATCTCGTAATAGAATACGGAAAAGTTGAGGGCGAGACCGAGCCTGATGGGGTGTGTCGGTTGCATTTTGGCCTTGGCGATGTCGAAGGCCTCCTGGTAGGCCTTCTGCGAGTCCTCGACTACGGCTGCGGACAAGCAGACACATTACCGACTGAGCCCGACTCTCGCGCCAGCCAGCACTGAGTTTACCAACTGACGCAAATAATGACCTGTTTGGCGAGATGACACGCTTTGTCTGGTGAATTTAATATCTCATAGTAGAAAACTGAGAAATTTAACGCCAAACCCAGCCTGATCGGATGTGTGGGTTGCATTTTGGCCTTGCTGATTTCGAAAGCATCCTGGTATGCTTTCTGTGAATCCTCTACAACAGCTGTAATTGAAAGTTATTAGATCAAATTTATATAATATATGGTCCAAATTGAATTTGTATATTAAACTTTTTAATCTTTTTCATTCTTAATACTAGTTATTAAAATAAGGTAATAATATTTTTATAGTTGCAACAATAAACATACAATTTCTGGTTTCTCCTGTGGCCACTTCTGCGAGGTACCTGTAGTAGTCTCCTTTCATTTTAAGGTAAAATACTTTACTTTCTGGATTACTAGCTTTAGGAATAAGGTGTTTGTCAAGTAAACCCTGCAACAAAAGAAATTTTAATTGAGTTCCAACATACAACAATATACAACAAGGAGTAAAAATTATAATATGTACTTTGTTGAGAGAGAGAAGTTTTCTAAAATACATATACATATTAACGTTTGACGAACTTAATCCGTGCCAACCTTTTAGATTAATAGGAACAATCATAAACGAACTGCCAATCTTTGAGTCGCATTCTTCTAAAATAGTAAAATGATAAGGTGGGCAAGGATAGAAGTCAATAAAATAAACTAGAAGGATAAGGGCAACGAACGAAGCAAGCGCGGACCAGGCGAGCAGGCGCGCGCAGTGACGCGGCGCACTACGTCACGCCGCCCCGCCCGGGCACCCCTCCGCGCCCCACCCTGCCCTACGAACTGCTCGTCGACCACCCACCCACAATCTATTCCATTAAATTTTATTAAAAAATATGCAAATTTACATCATGACTGCCAGTGCCATGATTGCATCATATATTAAATTGGCAAGTAAATAAGATGACGTCATTGGCGTAGGAACGCAAAAGCTGACATCAAACGTTAATTCACTTAAAATGTGTAATATCCGTAGACTGCGGGATGTAGATCAGTATCTGGAAGAGAAATGATAGTCATTTCACTTACCAATACATCATAGCAGATTTCTCTGAGCTCCTTTTCTACTTTTACCCTATATTCTTTTGCCATCTGTTGTTTTCTTTCGGAACCTTCGGTTTTCTGTTCGATTGAGGATATAACTCGCCATGAGGATCGCCGGGCACCCACAACATTTTTGTAGGCGACGGAGAGGAGGTTTCTTTCTTCGTTGCTGAGCTCGACGCCGGTCTCAGTGACTTCTTTCATCGCGGCCGCCATGTCGTCGTATCGCTCAGCCTGCTCCGCCAGCTTGGCGCGTTGCACCAGTTCCTCCTTGTCGACGGACATTGTGAATGAAGTGTGTGACGACTATATTACTGATGCCCCTGTAATCAATTTGTTATATAAGTGGATGCTATTAAAGCAAATCGATGAATGCGCGTGAAAGAATTCCTCAGAAAGACTAATCGTTAAGGCGTCACTTTCACCAAGTGAATCCAATTGGGTAAATGAGTCATCATGAAAGACGGCGCACCTTGGACAGGCTCACAGGCGCACTCGCGCAATGTATAAATTCAACGTAGCTCAGAGAGCAACCCTCACGCCAATCGCGACATCGACGCGGCGTCCGTTCGGTATGACAGCATCTCACAGACTCGGCCGTCGGAGGCACGCGCCGTCGCCGGGCCGCCTTTCCGTTAACGCCACTGCGCCAACGGTATTGATCCGCCGACACGGGATAACACTCCAGACGAAATACGACTAGCGCGACGCTTGCACACCCCTCCACCCCCACCCCGCTTGCACCGCGCCCTCCCGACTACCCGGCGCCTACCTCCTAACTACCCTTATCTACTATATTATATGCTGCTTTCTGTTCAATACCCTGTTGCTAAGGTACCAGTCATAATTGGCTTTAGAGCTATTCTCAAATTTATTACTGACACACTGATAAATCCTACTCAGATTATCACATTTTAATTTTTTGGTATTGTCATATATTTGAATTAAACTTAAGACATCAGGACAATATTCTAGAAAGTGGGTGTGGCACTAGAATATGTTTAAATTTAATTGTTTTAATGGAGCCTTTGTGAAATTTTACTACTTAATGAGATGGCATTTTTATTACTAAGTCAAAACTTTATCTTCTCATCTTTAGGGAATGACTACAAGTCAATTAGAATGTACATTGAAATTTAATAGAAATTATCACATTGTCGTCAAGTTGGATTAAGATTTCATTCATAAAGGTTATTTATAAATACTGTAACCTATTTTACAATACAGAAGCTGATTGTTACTTTAAATTGATTTAGAAATCAAATAAATACACACTACATTTAAAACTACATCAACATTTATTAAAATAGGTATCTAAAGACAAAATATTAAAACCTTCGTCAACATACATCATCCAACCTTTCAAACTTTCTATTGTGATCTCAATAAAAATAATTAATAATAATATAGCCAGGGATTTGGAACAGATATTTAAATATTTGATTAAAGAAAAATTAAAAAAAAAAAAAGATTTTGTATCTTCTATCTGTTATCTAAGTAATTGAAATAGCCTAACATGCTATGCCTAATCATTAGTATTATTAGATCATGACTTTTAATACTGAGGTAATAAATAAAACCATGTTCTAAATATATCTAGCCACCATCCTGAGCTTCAAGGAATAACTTAAGGTGAGTCATAGAATTAAATGTTTAACCGTTTGCAGGATAATGATTAAGCCGATATAATCACTTTTCATATTGAAAACCCTCCTAGATCTGAGAAGAGAAAAGATCTTATGGTATCGTGACCTTTTTATGTTACCAATACGCACGTGCCTACCTCATGAGATGTAGGTTCTTAATGGATAAATTATTTTTATTAACAATAACGATAGCATTCAAGCCAAGTTAAATGTCGAATCTCAAAACCAAGTTCATAATGACATTAATTATAAGTAATAGAGATAACGGCGTGACCAAGACCCAAGGTAAAATTACGACGCACTTGCTTAGTTCACTATAAAAAAAAATTTACAGAAAAAAGAGCACTTAACACTAACCATTTAACATAACATAATGTCGATTAAAATAGAAACTTTAGTGGAAATAATTCTAAAACAAAAAGATAAAAGAAAATACCATGCACCTGTGTCCTTTACTTGGAAGTTTGAAGCGTTATTAATATAAGCGATTGTTCCATTAATAAAATATAATATATTGTTTGTTTCTTTCAAAAGAAACAACTAGCGCACACAAATTTTAAACAATCTTTAATTTTGTAACAAAAATTTAGAATGAAGTAAACCGCACCGCAATATCGTGTAGCCGGCTCGGGCAAAATGGCTGCTTTAAGAGGCACTCCTTTTATGCGTCACAGTCACAACTAATTGCAATAAAGAATAAACAAATACACTTTATACTTTCACCAATAAGATATCACTCAATATTTAATATTCTACACTTACTTGTGAAGGGAATTAAAGTAATTAAGCCAGCGATAGCAACACAATTTCAATTTTTCTCTTGCTGCGAACGATACACTACACTGACGGCTGCGGGGCCAGAGGGGAAACAAAAACGGAACGGGGTTCTCAAATTAAAGAGGCCATTGAGAATCATAGTTGAAATTCTACTTTTATTGCCAGAATTAAATAAGGCAGTAGCATGGCTTAAGACTTCGAGATAAAAAGATTATTTGAATTAACATCGCCTTGAATGTCTAACTTTTTTAACTTACGATTTATAAACGAAATTACATGTTTAATTTTCGGCGGCATTGTTTACTTTTTCTATTTTATAATTGATATTATTTTTGTCAATAATATAATATACTCTTTATGATCATAATATCCTGTAGATTAGGGCTTCATATTTGGGCAGACACCGTATTAAATGAACACACTTATATAGTATTGAAACATTGAAGTCTCAATTTCGAATTTAAAATAAAATTAACAATCAAGATTAAAATAATGTCCATTTGCCTTTCCTATTAGGGATAAATTATTTTTATTTATGGCTCTGGCACGATTTGTGCATTAGCCAGCGTCAAGTATATATATATATGACCAACACCCCCTACAACCCTCCCAAAGGCCGAGAACAAATTTAAATTAAATTAAAACTTGCCCTCGAACCGGGAATCGAACCCCCCTATAAATTAATATCATCATCATCACTCAAAGAATGTCAAACATAGGATTAGATGTCATAAATGACAATTTGTAACTGGACTGTTTTGACATAACGCAGATAATTTCTCTTGATCTAATCTTTAAAAACAAGGCATTAAAGACACGTGAATTTTCTTTTTTGTGTTTTGTGATTTGTTTCTCAGACTTATTAAACTAGCATTTGTATTTAAACTATTTTATAAGTTACTTAAAAATACATATATCACAATGCCGAAATCAAAACGGGATAAAAAAAGTAAGGATTCTTTAAAATATAACCTAAAATAAATGTAATATAAGGTTTTCATTTCATATATATTGTAACTTTGTTTCAATTACTACTTTGCATTTTTTTGTGGTAAATATTTCTACAATTATTTTATTTTTAGTTTCTCTCACAAAGACAAACAAAAAAGGACTTGTGTTGAAACAGAGAATCATTGAAGAAGTTAGAAACTCCTTATCGAAATATGAGAACGTGTTTGTTTTTTCTGTTGATAATATGCGAAATACCAAATTAAAGGATTTGAGAAATGAATGGAAGGATTCAAGATTTTTCTTTGGAAAGAATAAAGTTATGGCAGTTGCTTTGGGACGAAGCAAGAGTGATGAAGCGGAAGATCAATTAAATTTAGTATGTTTTAAAACTTTTAAGTATAATATAATTTGTTTTATACATAATTTATATTGGAACCTGCTATTACGCAATATTTTCAAAAATTTAGTAAACATTTTAAAACAACAACCAAAGCAATAAACTGGCTGTAGTAAGCTATCATTAATATAAAAACTACAATACTAATAGATTTCTTGGCAATAATGTAGCTACAATGATTTTTTTGCACATATAGTTTTATAAAAGCATATAAATTTAAATGTCTTTAATTTAATTTTAGGTTTCAAAAAAACTTAAAGGCCAATGTGGTCTCCTTATGACAAATAAAGATGTTGTAGATGTATTACAATGGTTTGAAGATTTTGAAGACTCTGAATATGCTCGCTCTGGTTTTGTTGCAACACGTGATGTTATTCTACCCCAGGGACCACTGAAAGATTTTTCACATACAATCGAGCCTCACCTTAGAAGACTTGGATTGCCTACCAGCCTAGAAAAGGGAGTCATTAATCTTTTAAAAGAATACCAGGTATTTTTCACATCATGTTACTGTTTTTAATTTGGATTTAGGTTTTTTATTATTTACTATGACATAAAAGTTGTAACTTTACACCATGGATCTTGTAGTTCAGCTAAAAATGTTAAACACACAGCTATTATTAAAAAACAGGTTTTGGAAGGTTGTATTTTGTTCTAGATTCTGTGTATATTTCTTGACTCACTGCTTCTGTTTTTAATTATATTTATAATTTAACTAGGTTTGCAAAAAAGGCTCACCATTAACTCCAGAACAAGCCAGCATATTAAAACTATTGGGTATACAAATGGCAAATTTCAAAGTTGTGATCAAATGCCACTGGTCTAAAGGAAAGGGCTTCCAAAAACACAGTGATATAGCTACAGATGATGAAGCAAGTGATGATGATGTACAAAATAATTCACATGAAGCTGTTCCTATGGAAGACGAGGAAACATAACATAAGCTCAATCATTTTATATTTCAATAAACTTATGTATATGTAATTATACATATTTATTTTCTTAGCTTTAAATTTTAACATGTTGAACAACACAGTGTTAACTTGGAGTTTCCATACTAAGTGATAGTTCTATAATAAGATAATTTCATAATAAAGACGAGTATCAAATTGTTTATCTTGAATGTATTTAGAGTCAACAAATACATGATCTCACAATCAGAATTCCTGACAAGATTCAATTCAAGGGTTACTTGAGTTTAAAAAAGATTACTATTATATTTTGGTTTTAATGTTTTCTCCAAAGTAAAAATTGTTCATGCATGGATTTGAAATTGAGTTACCCCTACCATAGGTTGTATAAAAACAAAAATTCTCATCTTAACAAAATGTATTTCATACAAAGCAAAATGATTTAAATTGTTGAAATCATTGCACTATTCAATTTAATCACAGAAACAATAAAAAATTGGCTTTTCATAAATCTATACAAAAATAATCAGTATCAATATTCTATTATATTAAATCATAGCTGTTTTTTGATAAAATGTCAAAAATTCTTATGAAGATGTCTAAAATTGGAAAAATCTTTGCTTTATAATTAAACTAAAAATAAAGAATATTATCATAGCTTAAGGTGAGGACAAAAACAGGAGTGCTTTATTTCACATTAAACATAACTTATACATAAATAGGTAATCACAGTACAAAGTAAAGCATCTTCATCACCGACGCATCACAGTTTATGCACTCAGCAAATAAAATAGACTATTACATAACAGTCTTTGATACACAATGCAAAACATATTCATTTCAGGTCATTCTGACCCTTCTATTGACTTAAAACGCAAAACAAAGAAATTAAAAAAAAAATATTTTGAATATTAATATGAACAAAACTATCAAAATCGGCAACAACATAACACAATTCCAGCAAGTATAAAATATAATTTCCATGCATGATTCCATTTTGTAGACAAGTAACAACAAAGGTGCAAGATATTCTATTTTTGCATAGTCCTATTGTAATTACATATATATTAGTTGAGATCAGTTGCATGTCTTATATAAACATTTAAAAAAGTAAGCATTCTGCTAAATTTTGTAATCTTAATTCTACAGAGAATAATGGTATAGAATGATATAAGACTAATGATCTCTATGCTTGATTGAGTGTGTATAAAAGAAATAAAAATCGAATTAATATTAATTGTGAATGCTTAAAAAAAACAGTTATTAATTTTACTGATTTGAAGAGTTTTACAAAAACTATTAAAGACAAAGCAACATTTCAGTTATTAACATATTCCGAGACAAAATATTACATCAAGCAGAAGTAAAATATCTAACCCAAAGCGTATCGACTCCTATAAGGCGTCTCGTGAGCCTTCTGGCAATGTGAGTGTCCATGAGTGACAGTGTCAATCAACATCAGGTTTGTCTCCGGTTTTTAAAAAGAAAAAAAAAGAAGTTATTCCAGAATAATTTCTTCCCAAATCTACACACAATATATACCTATGGTTTTCAAGTCTACAAGTCCAGATTACGTAACATTATTTCTTGAATAATTTAGTTATTGCTCAGTTGTATGATTAAAAGTCACCTACTATGGATACGCTATTGCATGCTACATTCATATTACAACATCAACCACCTAGAAAAACGATCTATTAGAAAAATCGTAGCAAAATTTGAGCCAATATCATAAGTAGAACTCTCTTTACCAGAATCAAATCCTCGCAATTGTTTATCAAAGCGAAAATTGCTCCATGCCACATTATACATCTTGAAAGATTGTAATCCGATCTACTCTTATACTTGAAACTGCTAGCTCTCGTGTACACAAATAGCCCGAAATCCTTTTAGAGCTTAACATATTTGTTTGAAAAACTACTCTGAAGTGCTATACCTCAATGTTGGTAAGCAGATTATCTAGTAATAGTATTATCGCTTTATTTAGCTTGTTTTGCGGGTATAGTGACGGTTGGAACAGGGAGTTCAACGACCTCTACTTCAGGAAGCGGTTCACGCCAGTAAACAGCTTGAGAGAACTCGTCACTAGGCTCGCACAGTACTGGAGGGAACACTTGATCCACTAGCACGGTCATATGGGAATACCTGGAGGACAAAAAATACTGTTTTTAACGAAATTGGACTACCAAATTATTGTCGTGTATCTCAACAAACTCAAAGATGCTGGGCAGATTCTGATGATTCGTTCTGCCTTTGTTTTACTTCCATAATCAGGTCAGACATGTGAGGTTGTATCTATATATTTTATGAGCAATTATCACTTTCTAGTTTTTATAGTGCTTGTCATGAAACTAGGCATTTGCTGTTAATACTAATAAGAAAAGAGACATATAGCAGCAGTTATAAATGTATGATTTAGTTTTATAGTTAATTTATTTTGTAATATAATATATTAATAGTTTGTTTCGACTAATAGTAGTTTTGCAACAAGACATCAAACGAGAAAAAGTAAAAATTAGTTAATGAGCATATAAAAAAATTATTAAACCCGTAAATGGGAAACAACACAAACACACAATATAAACATCTTTAAGAAAACACAAAGAAGAATGTGATAATGGAAAAATAAGGAATAGAAAAATATACTAATAATTATGTGAAAAATACACACACCAGTTATTTTACCGTCACCAAATAATAAACTAGTGGCTACACTAAACCAAAGTACCACAGATAAGTTTCTAAATCCGCGATTTAAATTTTATATTTGAAAAAATGTAATACTTTATTATTTAAAGAAATATTATTTATCAGATTAAAGTATATTGAGAGATTTTGGAAAATATAGAATGTTAATTTTATGTAAGTACACAATACACATGACATGTCGATGATGACCGTTGATTGTTAATAAATTGTAAGTAAGATAGTAACTATTCAATTTAATATAGTTTTCCTCAAAATTTGGTTGGGCTATACATAGTATATAGATACAAATCTATAAATTTTATTTATATTTTTTATTATTGAATTATGTCTAAACGTTTTAATTCAACAAGATTTTGTTTACATAAATGACAAAGCAATACATATGAATTCTTTCCATAAGCTACCTATTACACCGACATAGATATATGTAATATGAAGCGATATTAGAAGAAATATTTATCCCCATAAACATTCAAAAATAATTCCAACCCCACCGCTTTTACTAAAGATCTGCTTTTTTTCATCGCAGCGTAATCACATTTTGTCAAAAAGAGACGCAAGCTCTTTACGAGTGCGATTAGACTGACTTAAATTTTTATGAAAAGGGCGCTAATGAGACATATTTTATTTATTATTTGTGATATAGTGTTTTACTAATCAATATTTTGTCTCTATTTGTTTAATCAAACTCATTTGTTCTACATATAGCAAATCCAACAAAGATTTCCACATAAAATTGAATAGCCTTAACAAGATGTTAGGGAAAATGGAGAATTATGTTTAAGAATGATTGATTTGAAGCCCCTAAGTTCATGCCGTCTGGCTTACCATTATCCTTTTTAAAAATAACAAAAAAATCGCGCTAGCTAATATTTTTCAACGGCGGGAAGAAATCATCGACCATGTCACTTTGCACGTGGTAACTGAAATATAAAATATTTATTAACTTACGCGTTACTCTATGTTATATTGATGGTGCAAAAGGTGACATTGACATTTATTTACATATATGATTAATGGCTATGAAAAACAGATCGCGGACATAAATATTCAGATTAGTGACATAAAATACAGTTTTAATAAGAAAAAAAGTTATGCTTCAACCCCTTTGACTCTAAACGATTAACTTACGTGGATTGGAATGTTTGAGTGAGTTCATGTTTCAGCTCCCCCTTGTAGTTGATGGTGAAAATCCGAACTATAGGAATTCCCACTGCTTGGTATGCCCATACATCCTGTAAAATTAATAAATAGAATCATTATTGTACGGGCCAATTTTAAATAAAGAACTGCGCCTCACTAAACTAAACTCAGAGATTAGTAAATATGACCTTAATCCTTATCACAGTTTTGCTGCTATTAATTAATAATTTGAATATTATTATCAACAATAAAGTGTTTTATTCGTTACCACCAGAGGCGCTGCATATAATTTACACACAAATATTTTGCATAGTCGGTTACGTTTAATACTTGAAAATCATAAAATACCTACTCCCAACATTGCTTATCGAAATTATGTTAATTGTGAAAAGTTTAATAGGCCACGTCATATTATTCAATAAATATATTTTTTACACGCATAAAACTATATCTTATAAGGACAAAATTCAAAGGCCAAAGTTCGAATAATTTTAAATAATTATACTCACGTTAACCCGATTTCCATATCCCGCATAGAACGGGGTAGAACCAGTCGGGAAGAGAGCTTTGATGTCAGCCAGGCATTGAATTTTGAACTCCTCTGGTTTTTTCTCAATGACCTCGCGATGGAAGGCCCGTAGTAACGAAGTGGGGTTCAATAACAGTGGTCCATCAGGTAAACATGTTTCACCTTGCTTAATTGAGCGAAGGTATTCGCGGGTCACCTGAAAATTGTGGGTATATTTATTATATGCAAGTATGGCATCTTATTTATGCCTTATACAGATATTGGTACAAGTGAGAATTGTAGACAAGTTAATAAAGCGCTCGAGAAGTTTAGGTCCGAGTTTTTAATACGATGTAATAATTGGGATCGAGTGCAAAAAGGGTACAAAAGGACGTTCTTCTAGTGCCTCCGCACATAGACTAAATAGTATGGTGAAAAAAGGAGAGGACTCTGAAAGCTTATTCACTGGAGCAGTCATTTTCGTATCAATGCGGATTGGATTTGGAGAAAGTGTTCCATAAGTACAAAATGTGAAAGAAATATGTAATCATTATCATGTTTAAATTTGTGTATGAGTCAGCCTCATAAAGAAGACAAATGCCGTCTTTGCTTAGGACTTTATCACATGAATACTCTAAGCTTATATTCATTATTTTTTATCTGTAGCATATTTATATATATATATATAAATATATTATGTATATATAAATACATAACAACAACTCCAGCTAGAGTATAAGTTAATATACATAATGGCCTCTAAAATAATCTAAATCTCACTCAATCAAAATAAAGTTTTTGGAGTCTTGCCTTGTTTTCTTGTTTAAAAAATTCAAATCCCTATAAGCTGAATTTCTTCTCTTTTTAA
This sequence comes from Pieris melete, assembly GCA_963693345.1. Taxonomy (NCBI): domain Eukaryota; kingdom Metazoa; phylum Arthropoda; class Insecta; order Lepidoptera; family Pieridae; genus Pieris; species Pieris melete. The sequence goes on from CAVNZK010000025.1 coordinate 775,341, forward strand.
CTATTTATCCCGTATTGTGAATTACAATTATTCTGAAGTATGAAAGATTGTATGGATTTTAAGGATTTGTATTATTTCTACATAAATATTAATTATACTTACACCGGCCTGTCCAATAGCCCTCGCAGAGAGGTAAAGTAGCTGGTATCCATTATTTTTTATCTTGGTGAATAGTTGCGCGACTCCCGACTGCGCCCAATCTTTTCCTACAAGAGGGAAAATGTGACCTAGCACGTCCGACCTAAAAAAACAACCATCCAATTAATTTAATATCTAAACCTAATTACATTATGTATTTGATTGTACGATACGACATGATGATATTATAAATTTCTATCAGTTACATTTTAGTATAAGCTATATATGTTGCTTTTGGTAATGTTTAATAATTATGATAAGTATACACATATATCATGGGACTAAACAAAATAAATGATCTATAGACAAAGTGGATAAACATACCTACATTTGTTTAGTTTTGACAAAATCACCGATTTATTTTTTGTATCCTATTAATAATATGCATTGCGTCTGTGTTTGTCCTATGCTAGATGTAAGAGACGGAATGATGACGTATTTCAGTTAGAAAAAAAAATAGTTTTCAAGCCATTTTCGAATAAAACGACATATATATTGGTTCGTTGTTAAAATTATTCTTATACTTATAAATGTTTTTTTTCTATTTTCAAAGATTCATTGAAGACATTTACTACACCCAAAGAAAAATAAAAAAAAAGACGTCTGAAGATCTACAGACAACAAAGCATAATTGCCCTAATCCAATTCAAATTTCGATAACAAATCATTATCAAAAACATGAAAAACACGAATGCGGTTAACATATCGCATTATTATCTGCGGTTGGAAACAATGGTTTCACAAGGCCTTAAAATCAATACGTGACAACCATTTTTATCGTTCAAGACTAGTTTGTTATGCAAAATTCGTAGGCGAAATAGTAATCCTTGAAAAAAAGTACACTTCCCCATTGTGTTTGTTTATTACGACAGTTTCGTGTAGCAACTGCGATTCGGATTCAAAAATGACTAGACTTTAAAATATATCGATTTATCAGTCCAAAGTTTCAGAAATAAATGAAAGTCTATGAGAGCCTAAGAGATAGATAGATCTAGTAATTTGGTTTGTTTTTTCAAATTGTCTGTTAGTGGTTTTATTTTAAAAAAGTGGCGCTACAACCCCTTTAGGTCTTTAGAGCCTCAGATTTGTTTTATGATCATTTGTCATTTCTAATAGGCAAGTAGGTGATCAGCCTTATGTGCCTGACACACGCCCTCGACTATTTGGCTATGGCACGTCCTTACGACGTTTTCTTTCAACGTACGATCGAATGTTAAATACACACATAGACCGAAAGCTCATCTACCATCCCATTAGAAGCTACGCCCTCAGGGATGGGATAAGCACCCTAAACCACTAACGCCAACCTGCTCATGCTAGAGCTTTTAATAGACAAGAAAACACTGACTTGTAAAATGCATCTCTTCAATCGGTATGTTAATATACATAAGTACTTACTTGGTTATGGTTCCGTCGATGTCAGATATAACGATTTTGTGGTCGTACCGCCATCGGAACACATTGCACTTGCAGCGCGAAGTGCCTTGAATTGCCGTCGTTACACTAAACACCATCTCATTGATGCCCTCGCGCAAGTTCAATTTTTTCTGGTCAAATAAAAATTAAGTTTTCTTAAATTTTGAATTTCCTATTCGCCTGCTAAATAGTGAACCAATTTCAAATCCATGTTCAATGACGTTTTTGACAAAATTCAATCTAGATTCAGCAATTGACATCTTTTTAGGGCTCTAACATTATTACGTATAATATGAAAAAAGCCCTTGGCCTTCAATGCAAGACATTTCTTTAAATCTTAATCTTGCTCAATTATCACACACAGTAACGGCAATGAGAATACAAATAAAATAATCAAGCGGTCACAATTACATGCTGTGTTCAAGGTTCATTCTAACCCATATAAAAAGTCCTGCCAAAAGGTTCCGAAACTTTAAATTTAATTTTTTGTTTTATCCAACTTACGATTTGATCAGAGGAGAGTCGCAACGTCTTACGGAAGGTGGAATGTCTTCGCGAGCCCTGCTGCGTGTCTTGATCTGAATCTGAAGAACTTTGCTCGTGACGATCACCTAAATTAATTTTATTATTTTAATAACTCAGTAAAAATACGTATTTAAACAATTGCAAAACATATACATAAATAGAAGACTACTTAAAATTTTTATCATGAGACTGAGGCAACCAAAACTGTTAAAATAAAATCCTTATAGCCTATTTTATATGAGTTAGTTTTTAATTAAATTGTCTTTGGCCCTAGTAACGGTTTTTTGTTAACAGTTTGCTGTGCTGTCAATCTTGTAAAATACCTTGTACGAAATATTGATACGTCATAAGTGAGTTAACTATCTACAACTAAGCTCTAATATAAAACTCTCCTACTGCACACTAAAACACCCTGCTTCTAGGAAAGGAAGACCAGACAACTTCCATAGATTTATGAATTTATATGAAAATAGACATGCGAAACTTACTTTGATTGAAAATCTGTTTATCATCAAACTCCGGTATTCTCTCTTCAAAGTCTTCAGGCTGCAGATCTTGGATGATAACAGTGTGTTCTTTAGTTTCTACATTTGGTGTGTTATTGTCTACTTGATCCAGTTCCGCTAGATCCTTCACTTCTGACTGAGGTACTGGTTCCTTTAGCTCTCCTTGTTTAGGCGGAACATCTGGCCTGAAAATAAAATACGAGTACTCGTACATATATGATTTTGTATAAAATTAATTTAATCTTGATTTAAAAAAAATAAAAAAATATGATAATTATAATTATTTAGTCTAACGAATAAAGAAGTTGTGATTTGTAAATACCTAATATGATAATAATAACTGATGTGTTAATACTGGTTGTAGCTTAAAAACATAGGTGTTCAAACACCAATAAACCATAGGTACAAATAAGTGTGAACATGATGTATAAAAACTCGTTCATCTTAAAAAAAATATTTCATACATAAAATAATCGTCGTACATACCACACAAAGAAGATAGACTCATTTGTTATGATAGGTCAACCTATTTTACAAATTTTGAAATCCTATAAAAAACAATGCGCAAAATTCTTAGTGCTCAAAGCTAGTCGCACACCGCTTGATGCTTAGCACTTTACTTCTAAGAACGTACTCGTAAGATCACAAAATCATAGGATGCTACGTATGGTTTTTACAATAAGTTTATAACTTGAGTTAAGCCAAAATTTAATCAAACTTGAAGATATTGAATTTATTACAGAGATACATACAATTTTTGAAACGTCGTCTAGTATGAATGCAATTGTATTAAATTTATCGACCAATATCAATTTGTTTGTATTGAATTGTTGAAAATAGGGCTTTTAGTTAAGTTCATTTTCCTTGTACTGTTACGATGATATGTAATAAAAAAATGCCATAACGATTTTTCTACGTTGTACAAATGTTGGAAATAGTCATCGAAAACTGGACTATATAAGAGCCATATGCCAGAAATCATATTTAAAATTTAATGCCACAAGATTATCTTTCAAATAAAAACAAAATCATATCAGTCAATCGTTGTTTTATTGCAATTTAAAGCTCTATACCTCTAAAAACACCCGTTATAAACTTATTATCTAGGTAACAGAAATTTATATTATATATGTATAAGAAATCTATTAATAAACAAATTAGCCAAAAAAATCTGAATTACGCTTAATATTAATTGTCACTCAACACTACGATAACTAGTGTTCCGGAACGTGACGGAATATATGACATTTAAATAGGCTATCGCTTGGCTCAACTCATTATACACGTGACTTTCAATCGTTATTAGGGCCTTTAAATACGAGCAACTATAATCGCTTTGTCGCAGTTTCGTCGTACTCTTCTTAGCTTACAAAATAACACTTTTAAATCTTTTTATATTAATTTTTTAAACTAAGCTTGATTTCTTTTTTCATATTTTATATTTAAGTCTTCTTTAGTATTATGCATGATGACTGATGTGTTATTTAGCTTTTAATGTGTACTTTATTACTTTTGTTTTTTTATTTTTGTAAGATTTACTTATATTTAAAGTAACTCCTATAAGCTGATGTATTAATAAATGAATCTCTAATTGTAGTCTTATACCTTTACAATATGATTTTAGGTATATCAAGTGTCTTATGATTTTCTATTTATTGACAATGCATAACAAAAATGTACTACTACGCTTGCTCTAGCTAGATGCTTTAAAATTTGATCTTCTAAAATTACCAAAGTTATAGTTAAACAACAGTACCTACTTGATTTAATTTTACTATATAAACTCAACTTAAATGGTGCTCTTAGTTTCAATTTCGTCTGATCTCTCCCTTAGTGCTAAGTTCAAACAAAGGATGTCTAGACGCAACATGTTATTGTGAATAACGTGTTTGTTTACGCTAATTCTTAATTTGTTTTCATATTGTTTTCTTGCTATAACTTTAAGATTACCAGACAATATTGATTCATTATTCATTTGAATTTTGCGAATTACAATGGCGTTCTGTTTGTATTAAGTGTATAAAATATTAATATTATTATGCAGTTTATAAATTATATCCAAGACATTTTATATTATTCATAATAATAAATATTTATAGGTAATGTCAAATTAGCCTTGCTTTTGCAATGCCAGTGGAGCGTTGCTATGGGAACCGTAGTATGCTACGGTCGAGGCAACGTCCCGGTATTTAAGGTAGTCGAAAGTTTTTGATGCATTATAAGTAGTTGTTTTTGTAGCTTCGATTTTTCTTAATGTTAATATTATATATCTTTTCTTTGAGTTGCTAAACTTTCTCCGTTCTTTGCTTAAGAGAGCTAAAGTATCCACTGGTATCTCAAAAGTCTTTATCATTACTTAAGTTGAGGTTCAAACTACTAGTTGATAAATAAATGCTTTTTCTGCTTAATCCTATTCCTACTTACTACTTCATACTTTAAATTTATCAAAATAATGCTCACGATGTTGATGTTAATTTTCAAACACATTTAAATACTAATATAATATGCCAAAGTAGGAGGAAATCGTTAAACATTTATAGGCTAATCAAGGCGACCTTCAGTAAATAACAAACGGCTTAGGCGAAGCGATAAAAAATATAAATTATTCATTAACGATTCGCAATTTTTTGTAAAGACACACCTTTATCAGAATAAAATAAGTCATAGTCATATGACCTTGATTTCAATCTTTTTAAATAATTTTTTCCATCTATAGCGGCTGTCTCTTCAATAGCTTAGATCAGAAATATTTTTATGAGTTGGTACACGTTAAATTTTGTTATTTTATTTATTAACATATACATTTTAAAGACATATTAGTTAAAATATAGGAAAGAACTTGGAACCACACCTAGCAACATTTGACTTACAACCAACTCTACTTGTTAAAAGAAAAAAAAGGGTGCGTGTACTTTGTACGCGCGTAAGAAGTTATACTTATTTGGCATTATTAAAAACAGTTTTTGATGGCATGCAAATAATTAATTACAATTAAATAAAGTTCAGTTTACATTTGAAAAATTAAAAAAAAAATATTATTATTCTCTTACATTAAGTGTAACATAAATTCTATTATTATTCGAACGTTGTTTTTAAATTATGTCCAATGCCGTAGCATCTTTCGTGGGCAACTTCATTCTGTTAATTTTGTGTCACGATGCGCGCGCATTGTAAACGTTCACTCTCATCAATTTTTCACAACGCGCCTAAAGAAGTATAACTTCAATAAAAGTCATGTAAGAAGATACATACAGAGACAGACAAAACAAAGTTCTATCCTCTTATTGCAGTATCCCGTCATTGTACACTATTCCACGGATTTATTATGTAAAGATGTTGACTTAATTGCATATATAAAATTTTGTTATACTGAAGAAATACTTTACGCTTGTACTAACCTCTTAGAATCCGTATTAGATCTTCTCCAATACCACCACGAATATGTGCGAGGCTTCGCTGCGTCTGTCGGTTGAGACTCAGATGGCTCCTTATCCCCTTTGTCTAATTCTTCTAGCACTCGCTAAATAATAAATATCATTCATTAATTATACTATTTAATATTGAGTAATCGAATAGTTTCTAAGTTTGATTTATATAGTATTAGTAATACAAATGTATAGAGTAGGTTAAGAAGCTTAAATAATCAGTATAGTATGTATAATAATTTCGCAGTTGATGATATATTATAACAAAAATATTTGTTACATTGATGGATTTGCCTTTAATTCTTTGATTGTAACGGTATATCTTCTGATTTAATAAGAGTATTACGTAAGCATATTAACTGCAATTTATCCCCCCCCCCTCCCCTCCTCCTCTTGTCAGCAAACGCAAGCACGTACGTAATTTTTTGTTGGAATCCTCGAAAATGCATTTCGTTTTCAAATATAGACAATGTAAATGAGTAAAAAAGTAAATACTATTGACGTAATCACTAAATAAAAAAATCAAACACCCCCGCCCCAATAGTGCTTACGTAATACTTGAACGGCCCCTAAGCACGTACATACCTTACGAGTCGTTAAGGGAAAACAACAATAATTACAATGAACTAGTTTTGGACTTGTGTAATGTATGACTAATTTCGTATGTCCAAAATTTTTCGCAGACTAAAAGTCTGATAATCCTCCGAATTTCAGTTCAGTATTTAAAGTAGTTTTAATTTTTGTAAGGTAGTTCTTTATTTTATATTTGTAAGGTAATTTTTGAAGATATATATTAGTAAATACTTACAGTAGGCAGAGGCCGTCTATACGCCAACAGCGATAGTATTAGCGGTCCAGCCGTACGCCATGGGAGTGTGCGCGTCCCAATACGTACTTCCAACCTTCCTTCGGCCGCGAGCCGGCCGCCCATCGTACAGAACTCTTCATACGGAAGCACGTGTGACACGGCACCTTCTCTTGCGTATAGTTGGACTTCACCTCTGAATTATAAAAAAAATATTAAAATATCGAGAAGTATAACAATACCAAAAAGTATTTTCTAGCAGGCGTGACTAGCTATCGCAATAAAAACTGTATGATTCAATTGGCCACTACCAACCGGTGACATGACCACATCCAAATAAATTCGATGGAAGATATAGGTGAATAGGTCTACGCTTGTCAAAGTATCTTTGTCCCCAGATCTCGTCTATATTATAATACGTCAATTACACTTTCAGAATATTATTCCTGAAGTATTATTAATGATAATATGGTACATAATTTTTGTAAAGTTTGTAAACAAAGTTAACTTGGGCTTAAAAAATTTACGTTTTTTGACTTGGTTTTTCTAAATGACGCAAAAGTAGGTAATATGCATACTTAATTTCATACATTTCATTATTGTTATATATCATTTTCAAGTCGAAAGAACATCTACATATTTTGCGGTATGTGCAAGTCCTATTTCGGTAAGCACTAAAAATATTCATACTTGGCAAGATTCTATCATTGACGTAAAGCCAGAAATCATGTTCAGACAGCTGAATAAATATACAAATTAAGAGCGTAGTTAGGATAAGTCTACAAGGCACAAAGCTAGGCTAGATTCATACGAATATCATTAAGAACAATGTTGCGAGACTTTGGGTTCCTCTTTCTAAATATTACACGATGCCATTTTCATTTTCCTGTCAAACAGGTTGTAAATGTAAATCTTATTATATACCTTTGTATTTAACTAAAAATTGTTTATCAAAGACTTGTTTATATTATTTTCTATACATTTACATAATATAAGTATGTAGATAAGTTAGTTAACATAAGTACCGATAATCAAGTCCTTAGTACTAATAGTTTTATCTATCTGTCATAAATTGATAATTTCTTTGTGAAACTATCAAAGCTGGCTCGCGCGCTTATTCCATGAATAATTTATGTATGGAATAAAGTGGAAATTGTCACAAAGATGGCCGTTTACTGATTTTATACTTTTTAAACAAAATAATGTCTGAAACTTATGAATGGTTTGTTGTAAAATAGGGAAACTTATGGCAATGTGTAAATCATATACATACTTGGCAAGAATCTTATCGTCATCATCAGAGTCCAATCCCGGTGGTTCAAGCGAAGCGGGCGAAGCCGGAGAAACAGGTGACTGTGGTAGTGACGGACCATTGCCCGACTCGTATTCTTCCTCAGTAGGGCCTTGTTGAACGGAACCGCTAGTTCCTGTATTAATAAAAAAATATAATTCGTTTAGGTACACAAGGATAAACCGTTTCTGTAATTTAAGTGATTATAAAATGGTGTGTAAAATAGACTTTATAGGAAATTTGGATTTTGTACTATACGTATTGAGGCAAACACGAGCCTTTTTAGGAGCGAAATTTAGCTTAAACAATTTGAGGTTCATGCAAATATTCGAAATAAAAAACTATTTGTGTGTGATTTTAAGCCTCGACTTAAAAACGTGCAGACTGATGTTTATTAACTCTAACAATTACTCATTTCCTAAAAAATGGGATCAAAACGGACTTACTGTGATAAGATTTCATAAATCATTATAATTTGTTAACGTACCGGAGGTACAAAGATCGAAAACATATCGTCGCGTATTTACATGAAAAATAGATATGTAATAACAAATAATATCTTACCTGACCGATAACGCTCTGTGTGGTGTTTGGGAAAGTACATGTTTGGGTCCACTTGGCCCTTATCTATATCGTCTAAGTATACACCTTCAACACCCGGCTCCGCTTCCCGAGAGGAGATGAACCTGAACATCCCACTTAAGACCCCACGACGCTCGTGCCTTTCCTCGTCCGAACTTAAGGGCTCCGTAGGGAAAGCTGGCTCAGCAGGGGATGCTGGTGAAGCGGTGTCAGTGGATTCCGTCATTGTCGTACGAATCGGGGGCTCAGGTAACTCCCCCCAGCGCCAGGACTGGGATGATTTGTTCCCAGAAGTTGTTCGCGCTAATTCAACTTCCGTATCAGACTGTACCGGTGTACCGTGGCGAGAACCTTTCCTGTTTAAAACAAACGATTTAAATCAATAGAAGCCGTGAAGGTAAAGCTTTTGTTTTCATTTTAAAATTGCGCTATTGACACTGTCTGAAGCTTCTATTGAAATAATTTATATTGCTCTAGACGTATAATGTTTTTAACATAAACTCTTAAATCAATACTCTATAAGTTTCTTATAAAACGGATTTAACACGATATTCTTATCGTAATACATGACTTCTTATTATTCGCTTAAAAGTTAGTTTGGTCACGTATACGCCGATTAATTCAAATTCTTTTCACTTCAAAATGGCAATTAAATCTCGGTTAAACTCGGTTTAATTTAGATGCATCGAAGGTTGAATAAATAATAAATATGTTAATTTTTCTATTCAACAATTAAATTAATTTTAAATTTACATATGATATAACCATTATTTGCAAAAATATTAATATTACACATTAATTTGATTAGTGAGAAATACTAAAAGATAAGTAATTGTAATGATTCATGAACTTTGTACGTGCGAAAGCGTCACTATGTACTTACGATTTTTCTTAATAGACTTTAAAGCGTGATAAACTGTATGAATATCGATTAATTGTTAGTTTGTTAGTAAAATATATATATGCAAATTGGAACTTTGAGAATTTTATACGGCTAAGCTAGGCGAACGCCTGATACTAAAAATCAATCAAAGAGCTTAAAAAATCGAATTCTCGCTTAAAACTTTTGGATTCAAGTATTGGAGTTATGTTATATTTGATTAATTTTTAGTACTAGGGTATTACGTATACAAGCTTGGTGATAAGAAATAAATAATTTACGTATGTCTGGAGGCAGCGTGCACCTCGAACGCTGTATCAGACAAGGCCAATGGTATGCGGTTATCACCATTCAGCTTCAAGTTTGACATTTCTTCACTGCAATAACATATTGTGTTTAGCAACCACTTAAAAAAAACTAAGATAAAATTTAAACGCGGGTAATATTGCCTCAATAATACGTACAAAAAACGGATAAAAATAATGCTTAAATCTAATAATTTTCTGGCTTAAATCTAATTCTTTGGCGTCGGGATGTGACGACCCCATCGCCCACTGGTGAAATAACCTGTGACAGAGGTTATTTCATCAGCGCAATCAGTCAACCCCTTCCTAGTGGGAGTGCCATGCTGTTGCCTTCGGGCTTCAGCCAAATGGGCAGGCACGACCGGGGCAGTACCACTGTCTCTCAGAAAACCGGCGTGAAGTGATGCAATAAGTTCACCTTATTGTACTCGCGTTTCGTGCGGTGAGAGAGACTCCCGGAGCCCATTCCCCCCCCCCCCCATGAAATATGAAGATGCAGAAAAAAGAGAATCTACCCCAGGGGGGTACCACACGCGCTCGCGGTGGAGAATCCCCCTCTGGGCGTCCAACACCGGGACACTCTGCGCCCGGTGGTGGACGCACAGGCTGCCCTTCGTATTCTGGGGGGGGCAATTCTGCGCTCGGTAAAAACATTAATCGTTCTCGGGGCAAACGGAGCAACTTAACAAAGGCACCCCCGTCCACACTCGCCGTGGACTTCACAAATGTTAGGGGGCTCAATTCCAACATCAACGCTGTCCACTACCACTTAGAGACTGCGAAGCCGGCCTTGCTCTTTCTTACCGAGACTCAGATATCCCCCCCGGCTGATACTTCCTACCTCTCCTACCCGGGGTACAAATTGGAACATTCATTTGTGCCGCGGGCGGGAGTTTGCGTGTACGTCAGAGAGGATATCTGTTCTCGTCGCCTCGGGACGCTTGAAGGAAGGGACCTATCTAACCTCTGGCTGCGCGTAGACTGCGATGACCATCCGCGATTCTACGCATGCCTGTATAGGTCCCATAGCGGAAATACCGAAACTGACCGACTCATTGAGCACATCCAAATGGCTACAGATTCCCTGCTCGAAAGGGTTCCTACCGCTGAAATCGTGATACTTGGCGATTTTAACGCCCACCATGCCGATTGGCTCGGCTCAGAAACCACCGATCATGCGGGAAGATCCTTTCACGACTTTGCTTTGGCTTACGACTTGACGCAAATGGTCCCTGCGATTACGCGAATACCGGATGTGGCTGGTCATAAACCCTCTTTGTTGGACCTTCTGCTGACTTCACATCCGGAGAACTACCAAGTCTCTGTTGAACCGCCATTGGGTTCATCAGATCATTGTGTGGTCCGGAGCATTGTGCCGTTCACGCGCCCTGTTCGGCCTAGCTTCACTGGCTGTCGCCGCGTGTGGCACTATAAGTCAGCAGATTGGGATGGGATGCGGTCTTTTTTTGCGTCCTACCCTTGGGGGCCAATTTGCTTTTCGTCGAGTACTCCAGACGCCGTCGCTGACTCTGTCGCCGAGGTGGTCCTGCAGAGTATGGAACTCTTTATCCCATTCTCTGCGGTGCCGGTCGGTGGCAAGTCCCAGCCTTGGTTTAGGCGTTCTTGCAAAGCGGCTTTGCGCCGTAAGCGTGAATGCTTTAAAGCCTGGGCAGAAGCGGTGACATCCTGTGATGTGACTATCGGCGAACGTAAAAAAGCATACAATTCAGCCTCCAGGTCCTTCAAGCGAGAAATCGCTAAAGCAAAGTCAGAGCACATTGCCAGATTTGGTGAGAAATTGGCCCACCTCCCTTCGGGAACTCGAGCCTTCTGGTCTCTTGCCAAAGCTGTCCAAGGGAATTTCTGTCTGCCCTCAATTCCACCACTGCATAGGGAGGATGACTCACTGGCCCATACCGCGAAAGAGAAGGCCGATCTTCTAGGCTGTCTCTTTGCGTCGAACTCCACTTTGGATGATCAAGGGAAGGAACCACCGACATTATTGCGGTGTGATACTACGATGCCCGAAGTTATATTCCGGCAACGTGCTATCCGTAAAGCTTTGTCTTCCTTGGACATCCATAAGTCGAGCGGACCCGATGGCATCCCTCCAATTGTGCTGCGTACTTGTGCTCCTGAGTTGGCTCCGGTCCTAACGCGCCTTTTCCGGTACCTTTACACGCTCGGCACTGTTCCGAAGTGCTGGAAGATCGCTTCGATACATCCGATCCCTAAAAAAGGCGATCGCTCTGATCCGTCCAACTATCGCCCAATAGCTATAACCTCCTTGTTCTCCAAAATAATGGAAACCATTATTAACAGCCAGCTCCTGAAGTATCTAGAGGGCCACCAGCTGATTAGCGATTCTCAGTACGGCTTTCGTCGTGGTCGCTCAGCTGGTGACCTCCTTGTATACCTTACACATAGGTGGGCAGAGGCAATTGAGTCCAAGGGGGAGGCACTGGCGGTAAGTTTGGACATAGCGAAAGCCTTCGATCGGGTGTGGCACAGAGCGCTGCTCTCGAAGCTTCCAGCCTACGGGCTCCCTGAGAAATTATGCAACTGGATTTCCAGCTTTCTCGCTGATCGGAGCATCAAAGTCGTCATCGACGGAGCATGCTCCGACCTGAAACCTGTGAATGCTGGTGTCCCACAAGGCTGTGTCCTATCCCCGACCCTGTTTATTCTGCATATCAATGATATGTTGCAGCTTAGCAACATTCATTGCTATGCGGACGACAGCACTGGGGATACTTTTTACACTGGCCGGGCAGGTATTTCTCGGGCTGTTGTCGATGAGTACCGGAACAAACTTGTGTCTGAAGTCGAAACTCTTCTACGTGGAGTCTCGGACTGGGGTAGACTAAATCTAGTCCAATTTAACCCCAAGAAGACACAAGTATGCGCGTTTTCCGCTAAAAAAACTCCCTTTGTCGCTACTCCCCTCTTTGAAGACACTCTCCTTAAAGCCTCGGCTAGCATCGGAATACTGGGCGTTGACATATCGAATAACGTTCAGTTTCGCGGTCATCTGGAAGGAAAGGCTAAATTAGCCTCCAAAAAGCTTGGTGTGCTCAGCAAGGCGAGACGGTACTTCACTCCGGGCCACCGCTTGCAACTATATAAAGCGCAAATTCGGCCCCATATGGAGTACTGCTCTCACCTCTGGGCGGGAGCTCCCCAGTACCAGCTCCTTCCACTTGACCGTATTCAACGAAGAGCGGTTCGAATCGTCGACGACCAGTCACTTTCAGTGCGGCTTGATCCCTTGGCGTTGCGTAGAGATGTGGGATCGCTCTGCATCTTCTACCGCATTTACCATGGAGAGTGTTCAGAGGAGTTGTTCGGTCTAATACCTGCAGCTGAGTTTCATCATCGGACGTCAAGGCAAAATACAAAATACCATCCGTATCACCTCGACGTCCGTCGTTCCACAACAGAGCGTTTTCTAAGGCAGTTTTTGCCGCGCACCACCACTATGTGGAACCAGCTGCCCACAGAAGTATTTCCGAACCAATTCGACTTAGGGTCCTTCAAGAAAAGAGCGTACCAATTCCTGAAAGGCCGGCAACGCACTTGCGAGCCTTCTGGCATTGTGAGTGTCCATGGGCGGCGGTATCACTTAACATCAGGTGAGCCTCCTGCCCGTTTGCCTCCTATTACATAAAAAAAAAAAAAAAAAATTTTTGGAATGTAATCTCAAACGCATTTTGTTTCTCCGCTTTACTTTCAGCCGATCTACATGAAATTTTAATAGCAGATGCTAATGATATGGCTTTGTTAACCATGAACGACTATGAAATTCTGATTTTGAAGCAATTCCTTAAACCTTAGCTTTAAATAAAACTTCCTCTTAACATGATGTAGGTAATACTTACTCGAGGGCAGCTGCCTCGGTGTCGCTAAAGAAGTGAATGTCTGTAGTATTAGGAATGGCGGTCGCACGAGTTTCAATCGTGAAATCAGATTGACTGGAAATAGAACTAGTTGAGGACTTTCGATGGTGCTTCTTCTTGGAGCTGACTTTTCTTGTTTTCTTCTTCTTTTTTCCATTGCCATTCTGCTTTGGGTCTTCAACTGCCTCTATGGGCCTAAAGTCATTGTGCTCACTTATTTTTTGTACTGTTTGGCATGCTTCAGTGTCAGGGCTGAGTTTCGTCGCCGAGAACGTTTTCGCAACTAGATCCGGCCAGTCTGTACCTTCGTTGAGTCCATCCATCTCAAACAAAGCTTCATTCTCATCATTTTTGTCTTCTTTGGTATTTTTCTTTGAATATTTACTTAGGTCAGGTTTCTGCATTGTCTTTCCATCGGCGGTGTACCTGCGACAGAAAAATAGTCTTATAACACTATTGTTTGGTTGAATTTAATTAAAAATTCATTTAATCATATAGGTAACACATTGTACACTTAAGACTTGTCAGTAAAGAAATACATATTAATGCTTCTAATTTTACATTTAGTGCCAGTTCTCAAATCAAGGGCGTAGAACGGAAGAGAAGAAGTAATATCAATACTTTCAGCCAACTATTTTTATCAGAAGCATTCCTGTTATGAATAAAAATAACATTTTGAAAAAAGTTTAATCACAGAGACATAAAAAGTATAAAATTAAGCCTACATTAAATTTAAACGCTTTCTAGCTTGACAAAAACCAATGACGTCGTCAGGAGGCAATGCCATTGCCAGGCGTTCAACTCGTGCGCATTCGCGCATCACATCGAAATAAATCCTGCTTAACTGGCTTTAAAATAACTTGACACACTTTCTACAGCAATGGCATATTTTTTTACATCTTTGCACAACTCATTTTGATGATATCTGTACCTAAAATTTAACACAACAAATAGACAATTAACTGAAAAAGGTTGACCACTATATAAGCTTATGTAGAAAGAAATTTAACTTGAGAGAGACGAATTCAAACTAATGATTATATCATTATTATTAAAGTAAATCACTTAAGCAAAGTCACAGATCAGCTAATAAATACGTCAAACTATTTGAACCTTCATTACACATGACAAGTCAATTAAAACATCTACTTAATATTCGTAACTACTTATGAAAGTATAATTTATGCACACAATTTTCTTAGAATTTACTTTTTATGTATGGACATGTATGGAGCCATTTCCATTTAAATTCAATGTCACGGCTGATAAATAGGTACTAGATATTTTTACACTTTTATGTGCCTTATACTGTAAGGAATCGTCGTCGACACGAAATAAACAATTAGAGTCATTAGTTTATCTATCGATCCGATCAGACTAATTTGCACGAAGCAAATTCATATTAAAATCGACTAACCTTGGGATATTAAGATCGCAATCCAACCTAATTATTAAAACGATTATAATCGCGAAAATAAGTTTGAATATTAGATTAGACCATTTAAATTTTATTGTATTATGTACTATAGTACACAAAATTTACCTCCGCTTTGTGTAGTCAGATGCTTGGCCATGATCTGGTTCCACTGCAGAGAGGGAGTTTCTTCTTCTAGGCTCGTAAAGGTCTTCAAATCGATTTGCCGGTATTGGCGAAGTGGCCAAGTGAGCTGAACATTCAGCTTCATCTTCTCCGACCTCCACTACGAAAAACGCCTCGCCTGATTCACCAAGCTTCATGTGAATTGGCAGAGGCTCTCCATTGAGTTCAAGATCCACCTATAAGACACGTCGATTAGTTATGTCAGCTTTTTAAATATGCTCTTAATATGCCAGCAAATGATTGTTTTTCTTAATCAAATGGATACTAAAAATAATCACATTTTTCTAAGTAGAGAATAATCACTGGCATGTGCTATTTAATAGACCTTTGTTTATGTTTTTACACATATACATAATTATTTATGTGACTAATATAATACATGGTTTTGCAATAAAACATTTTTATATGCCTTGTCATTGTGACTAACCGTTAAATGAGAATTTACCTTAGAAATATTAAACCAAAACCTAAGCATTGAACATAATAGAGACAAAATGTTCCATTAGGCACTTGAAAACCGTTTTCGTAATAAAACAGGTGGCCTCGTGAAGACAAATATTTGTGCCAATTTTTTCAAACATTCGAGCAGAATTTGAACCCGCGACTGGCATTATTCCAGCTGTGAATCAGTCACACATTTCCTCTCTCCTTTTGGCAATAGATAACACGACAACGATAAACTATATTATACAATACACACTAAGGATGAGTATATCGACATGCTTTCATCCGGTGTGGTTAACGATGTTAACGAAAAGTGGCACGTATTGCCCACCAAGCAAAGTATATTTAATTACAAACTATTACTTTGAATGAGACATGAGCAAGTATTATTTTCCAGAATCGTCGAGACTAGACGAAGTGAGCTGTCACGAGAGAGTCCACTCCCGCGAAGATTTCCAAAATTTGTTTTGTTAACATTTACTCAATAGTTCATTGTTTCATACCAATTTATTTTTAGACTTTTACAGTCACGGTTTTAAATATTTTCATAGAAATATTAATTGGTCCTGCTTTATGAAATCTCGTTAAGAATGTAAAAAAGGTTTATATAAATCTCCGTCATAAATATAATATTCTTCAAAATTATTATTATTAGCTGACTCGTGACTTTGCTTAGGTGAATTACTTAAATAACACTATACTCATTAGTTTAAATGCAACTCTCTCAATTATTTATTCGTTCATAGTGAAAACGTGAAATCAGTTGGTGACTGGTTATATGACGACATTCAAACGTCATTTCCTTTAGTAAAGAGGACATATTACCAATTCGTAATTACAATTGCAGTATCAAATATCACATTGTAACAACATTTACATATTACAAAAGAAATATTCAGTCACATCTGCTACTGAGATGCGTATATTTTTTTGGTATTGTGTTAAGCCTGTCTTCCAACTCATCCATAACCAAAAATCCTAGAAGATAGAACATCAGATCAAAATAAGTGTAAGAATATTTATCAAAATTCATACGGTACAATTTTTTTTGCCTGATGTTATCAATTTGGTAATTAGATGTAGAGCAAAAAATATTCAGATCGCTTCCTTAATTTATAATGACGTTAAATTAATATAGAATAGTATAATAAACAACTTGGTAAATTGGCAACACATTTAATATTCCATGTTATTATTGTATTGTAAATTATAAGTGGTTTTGTCAAGTCTTATTAAAATGCAAATGCAAATACATACATAGCAAGTTTCTATTTACCACATGGGGCAATGGTTTGCGTCATAAAAAATGAATGTAGCAATTGATTATATAACTGGCTATGAGCTTTATAAATTTAGCAAGATAAATGATATTGATTATGTATTACGTATACGAAATCGTCCAACAAAAATCGCTATTATTTAAGCAATACTGCAAGGTCGCCCACATTATATAATGATTTGTTTAATCAAGTCTGCCAAGGTATTTATAATCCAAATTAAATGCCTTGAAATTTTGATACATATTATGTACATGACATTTTATTATTCGAGTGTGTCAAGGTTATATGTGAAAAATTCTCGTTCCTTTATTTTAAGACGCAATATGGCACATTCTTCTACATTCCTAGTTGTTTGCTCGAGGTTCCTTGCTTTGAGGCGTGCGGATATACATTTAGATAATTTTAGCCGACTATTCTAATATATTTTTCCCCAGACTGGGGCTGACAGTTTCGTATAGCTTTGGTAATTTACCAAATGATAATTTGTTTTCCGGAATCACGGCAAAAATTAAAGAAGGTTCTTACGTTGAATAGTTTATATCTTGCCGCGAACGTGCGAGACAAATAATTATTAATGCAAAAATAAAGAGTAAAACGATGGCTAGCTCACACGTCAATCGTCATGCCTGTGACCAGGTGCCACTTCCGGAGATTGGACTGCGAGGTTTCTGTTCAGTTTTGTAATTTAATACAAATAAAGAACGGACCGTATCTCCCTCCTTTCTGGTTTCTTCTATCTGTACATGTTTGCCATAGTCATTTTGTATGGTGATTTGATATTTTTAAGGAATATCGAGAGTTTTTACCGCCGGCTTTTTCTCTCGGCCTACACCCTCTATCTTCTTTACTGGTGAGTAGGGACGTCTACCGATACAAATTTAATGATGCGGAATAAGTGATACCTGGCGGCGGGAGACGCTAAGCCTTTTTAGGAGAAGGACAATTTTGAAACTCCCTTGCTGTCTAGCTTCTAAAATATAGGATATCTGTCATCAGCTTAGTTAATCCATATCCGTAATCCCTCTTGTAACACAGTACTCTTATAACATGGATATTCCGCTATATAACGCGGGGATTTCCCCATATAACGAGGGGATTTCACATATTATATTTTTGTACTGTGAAATTTATAATAATTTGTAACACGCGGACATATTACATTCAATCGTTCATTACTAAGTTTCTTCTTAATATTCGATTTAAACCTCCTTTAACGAGAAAAGTTATCATTTGTGCATAAAGCGTTATATGGGTTCATACAAGAGCGTAATGCGGGAATACCTACTCTTATAACGCGTTTCCTATATAGCGGAACCAATCTACCGTGCTATATGGCAAATGTACTTAGCTCAGGGCTAAAATTACGTGAACTCAGTCTTTTGGCCTAACAATTTAGTGTGCGGTGATGCTCTCATCTCTTAAGATAAATGTAAGTCTAAGTACGCTTTATAAAGTTCAGCCTACGTTAATTGTCACAGTATTTACCACTTTGAATCTGGAGCGTAGAACACCAAGTTTTCCAAATCGAACGTGAAACGGTGAACAAGTAAAACTCCCATCAGGCTGCTCCACCACGATCACATCTATCGCTCCCGTCAACGTAGCGCTGTTTATCTCATTATAGAATTTCTTGAAAAATGTCCCGATGTAATTCATAGAATACATGATGCTTGCTTTGTTGCTTCCTTTTCGCTAATTCTCATGCACTTTACTTTTACAGCTTAGCCCATATTGATTTCTGAAACAAAGGAATATAACGTATAAAGTGTTTCGTATCTTTTTGAAATCCGAAAGGTTTCTAAAAATACAATTTAATACAAAAACAATAGAAAATCAACAACGGAAACAAGAAATTTCTAATAACTTAAACTGACGTGGCGGAACTAAGAAACCATTTCCTTTCTCATTCAATGCAATTACATATATTATTGAAAGTAACGTTTTATCTCAAATAAATGGTAGGATTTATGTACGATTTACAAATCAGATAAATACAAAATTTACCTCAAACGTTTGAGATAATTTACAACGTTAACGGTTAACAGTTATTGATGCGGAGTCGATTTCTGACTCTCTTTGGATATCTTACAAAAACGCAAATTTATACGTCATCGTCATTTAATTTGTTTGTGCGAAATAATAAAATCATTATAATTATAACGAAGGACGTAAGTACGATAAAATTTCGCAATGATTTGTAACTTAGTATAGCAAAGATTTATTGATTGTTGCAAAGGTCAACCTACGTCAATGGTGATTATGAACATGTAATGGCAATCTCATTAGCTGTTCTCGTGAAAAAATATAGCTAATACATATCTACACCACAGTGCATGACGCAAATTATACCAGATTTCGAACTACCAAGTGGTGACTTTATATGTATATTAGTTATTGGCATACCTACTATGACATATTTTTATATACATAGTAACTATGTATATAAAAATATTCAATTTATAAATAATACACATTCCTAATATGTAATTCATAATCGACTTTAGTTACTTCTTTACGAATGAAACCATCTTCAGATTCAATATTCATCACAAAAAATGAGGATTATGTAACTGGCACGTAGCTATAGATAAACATATTTACAATAAGTACACATTTTCAAAAGTCCGTTAATAATAATACGTCGCCCGCACCACCGTGATGATTCTCTTGAAAATTTTAACGAAAAATTACATTAACAAAAAACAAAAAAAACTGGTTTAATTCATTAATCACGTCCATTCAACTTATGTAATTAAATTTTAATATAGAATAACACAATTATTACTTGTTTCATATAAAATTTTCAGATGTGGCATTACAAATTCCGAGATAATGAATTAATTAAGCTACCACGTGTTTACTTTTACATATATGTACTTCTATTAATCATCGTAAAGCAAAGTTTTATTATAACACTTATATCAAATAGCCGCTCAAGCAGACATTGAATTCTGTCTAGACTCTAAACTCTAGAGTGATTATGTAGGATGTTTACAAAGGACTGCAAAATTTCCATATATGTATTATGCATTATACTCATTTTTACTCCTTTTTTGTAACATTTGAAAGGAATTTACTAGAATCGTTCCAGAATTAAAAAAAATGCTCTAATACATTACAGCTGTTTAATATAACGTCAAAATGTATAATTATTGCATAAATTGCATGCATTGTTAAATATCAACTGTCTTTTGGTACTATTTTCCAACACACAATCAAACGTAGGCCCAGGCCCTCTTGATAAAATTATTTCCTATTTTACTTCAGACAATATACCTATGTACTTTGTTAAATAAAATAAATTTATTTTACAGGAATCTTAACCTATCATTATTCTAATTTCTTATCGGGCCTCTCGAGCCAATCCAAGGATAAATACTGATTAACGATATCAATACTCTTTAACAGTTTTATTCAATAATTGATGTAATAGATAACATTCAGTACCAATTGCGTAAGAGGCATAGGCACACTTTAATTTTTTTTTTGTTAAATAAACTGTTCTTAGTCTGTTACATACGAAGGCTTAGTTTAAGACTTTGACACTCATAACAAATCAATATACTGAGTAGAAAATTATATCATTTTATATTCATAATTTCATAATCACAATAATATTTAAAATCTTACATTAATAAAGGAGTCAGTATGTACTAGGATTTCATACTGGGTTTCGACAGAAAATTGTCAATAAAATAAGCCTTTCTAGTTCCAATTTAAAAATGCGTTAACACCCACATAACCAAACTCAAGAATATACAGACTCTATGCTTAGTTTTATTTAGAAAAAAGTAAGCTTTAGTATACACTAATATACCTTAAAAAATCATGTTGAAATCCATCTTTCTTGGGTTTACAAGTTTTTCAAACACTTTCATGAGACACTCTTACAACAATCGTCCTTTGTGTTACCTAGTTTGTTTTCGATAACAATATAACACAACGAGATCAAGGTAAAATAACAAGCGGAAACGAGGTATCCGCGTCGAATACTTTTACAAACTGATCATACACAAGTTCATGCTTGATTGTTGGAAGACTCGTAAACGTGTTGCGTTCGTGTTGTGTGACGTCCCAGCTGATACATCGTTACACGCACACAGCTATATGATACAAATACAACACAATATTATTTTACACTACACATATAAAGGCTTGTTGAGGGAAACAGAGATAGTGTGTACACGCACTATAACCAACGCCGATCGCGTGTTATATGGCGTGATGTCGTACCACGATGAATGAAAGTAAACCAAAAATTTGTCAACTACATATTACGAAAATGCTTATTATAGGTATTAAGTTCTAGATACATATCTTACAATTTGACCTTTAGACAATTCGAAAAATTATATTTCTTTATTAATTTAAGGTTATATTTATCGGCCATTGAATTTTGTATTATATCTAGAATAATGTACATGTATATTTTATAAGTATTATATTGGTCATGGAATCCATTAGAATAGCTGAATCAGTATGTACAATAAATATCTGATATTATAATCACTATACGCTATTTAGAGAAGCGCGAAGCCTACATTAAAAATCACAATAAGTTTTCGTTAAAGGATAGTTTTTTTTCATTTTTTGCATGATAAACAATGCGTGGAGGGGAGAAAAAGACAAAATACTGATGTTTGCGGTACTTATTAAATTCAATTAATTTGGAGATACTTATCTAGTATTAATTTGTTACAGAACCCGCGAGAGGGCTGGTGTAGCCACTTCTCCAATAATAATTTCAATATTGATAGGCGGGGCTATTTTACAATTATTATATTTAAAAAGCCATCGATTATATCCGCACACTACATCTTTTAATTCCTTTTCAATTTTATCTGTACAATTATAGAAATTCAATGTAACTTGTAAATAAAAAGCAGTTCTGAGCTCCAGCTTTACTTTTTAGGACAAATTATATCCTAGAAACACCTGCACCAGGCCTCTTTATCCTATTCGTCTAATAATGGGTGTGTCATGACGCAGTGTTTACTAGACGCTTATCAACGAGCCTCTTGCGTATTATTCAAATTTACAAGGCCAGAATTTTATGCGCAGCGTCGTTTACCATATAATATAGGTCTTATTACATTTGCAATAGCTGTCAAATTTGGAAATAGAATAGTTTCACCTTTAAAAGAAATATTTTCATTATCAGATTGATTATTACAGAAATTATCTAATGCGCATTTTATTACACTTGGCACACTAGTGAATAACAAAAACATGTTTTGAATGATCTCGTGCTAGTCAGAGTAGTTTACATGTAACAAACACAACATATTCAATTTTGTTTCTATTGCGTTTAGAGTTATTGTTATAGAAAATACTGTAAATACTTGGGATGCATCCGATACTGATGTCGATACCGATATATCGGCGATACTATCTTTGGGTTTGCCGATATATCGGCATCGGCGATATTTTAATTGCCGATTCAACGATACTGTTCAAATTTCACGCCTTAAAAAAGTAATGTAAACGCGCATCTTATATGATCTATTTCATTGTAAACGAGGCACGGACTATCGATGCCCGAGGAATGCCCGCGTTTTATTCAGTTTGTTGTCTGTCTCTCTCATCCAGTTTGTCCCCGCGTATTCCATTTCTCTAGACACTATTTATTTATTTTTATTTATTAACACTTTTCTGCATTACAATATAAAAATTGAACATAATTAAATGAAAAGGAGGGCAACTGGCGGCCTTATCGCTTTCGACCGTTTTCTTCCAGGCAACCACTGTGAGAAAAAATGTATTAAATTAGATAAGGTAGACAAGAAGTGCAAAAATACATATTATTACATAGTTATGAAGAAAAAAATAAACAGGCTCTAAAAACAAACTAAACTAA
Organism: Pieris melete; assembly: GCA_963693345.1. Lineage (NCBI taxonomy): Eukaryota > Metazoa > Arthropoda > Insecta > Lepidoptera > Pieridae > Pieris > Pieris melete. Next base: position 798,291 of record CAVNZK010000025.1, read on the forward strand.
AAACGCTACATTAAAAATAAAAAGTGCACATGAATCACATTTAAGATCAGTCTCACGTTAGTTAGTAGTTAGTACGAAAAACTCTTGTTGGATTGATAAGTAGACCAAAATTTTTACTCCCGTTAACTATCTTTGCCAGCTCATTGAGACTTGATTGAACATAGATTTGAAGATAATTAAGTTGACTTTTAACTGCTATCGCGAGTAGTATTTTTTCAATACCAAATTAAATAAAATACAGAATTACAAAAATATTATCGGTCTCAATTTTAATAACTAAACTGGATATATTTTACCTTAATTTAATTTCAAAAAGCGTTGGTATCGGTATCGACAATATTTCCTAGTAAATACCTACCAATTATTGTATAAAATATATAAAACGTACATACTTTGTTTTCTATATAGCCCATAAAACACATTTTTATAAAATACCAAAAACTATGTTAGGAATTAATTAAAATATCCATCTGTTTTTGGTTTAAGGGATACACAACATGGTAACACTTGTTATCCTTTATTATGTTTTGTTTAGTGTCAGGTTTAGGTTCTGAGTAGTTGTATATAGAAATGTTTTTAAAGCACACAATTTCCATTTATTTATAAATGCTTCATGGTATTAAGGTGATAAATCAAAACATGGCCTAACAAGAGATAACTTCCAGGCACCCCACCCCAAGTAAGGAAAAACTTCTTACTTATCATTATTGTTACTCTTTGCCATTCTTGTTAATATTTTTTATGTTATGGTTCCATCTCACAAAGAGAAATTTAAACATGCAGAATATTGCACTAAAATAGTGGACACAAGCTATTCTGCTAACGATCTAAAGAATAACACTGCCTACACCACAGTTTCGGCTGTGTGATTGACATTCATGGGGTATAATAGACTTAAATTCAGTTCCTTGTGAAACAATATTACTTTTTCAGTCTAGTAATCACATTTTTGCCTTAAAAACATGCATATAAAATCCTCTGCATATTTATATATTATTAGTTATATATAATAAACCATGTGGGCCATGCCCCTTTAGGCTGCCATAATACCAACACCCATATTTGTGACTGTATCTGATCATTTTCTCAAAAAGGTAGGTAGTAAGATCCTGTTGTATTTATAAAATAATTATTATTTTCTAATTCCGTTCTATACAAATCATTGTACCGAGACACAATGATTTTTTTTAAAAAGTCTGTAAGATGGATGCTTGCTTTATAGTTGATTAATGAATTTAAAAATACATTTTATTACAAATTGTTTACTTAATAAGCTCAATATTGGTTTGAATATAATATTTAAAGGCCAATACTTAGTATCGGGCTAAACAGTTATTATATATTTATTATTAAGTAACATAGTCTAATAATTACAACATTATAGATAAGCTGAAACGTAAATGCTTGAAAAATTAATAATTTCCTTTGTTGTAAGCAAACATCTAAACACAATGGTATATTTCCATTACTTACATGATAAAATGCTGATAGATCAGTTTATTATAGACTTCACTGACAAGTTATCGATTTTTAATTTATTGTTGAATTTATAAAAGCAAAAATAATTTCTTTAAATAAATTATCAATACAATTTAAAATGAACACTGAAAAGTGAATACTGGATTGTTAGCAGTTAGCACATCACAGATTACAGAAATCTAATATACTATAGCGTACCTCTACAGATGTGCCACTGTAATCTGTATATTGTTAAATCTCAACGGTATATTACTCTGTATTCTGTAGCCAACCACCAGCTTTGCGTATCGTAATAAATAATTTTTAGATTACATTTACTATCACAGAATCAGAAGACCGGGCTGTAAGGACTAAAGTCCTTTGCCTTTTCCATTAGGGATAAATTAATATCATCATCATTATCTTAATGTCACAGAATCATCTGTCGGAGTATGTAAATATTACTGTTAAACTGAAAAATTTTCATAGAAACTTATATTATAGTTCTTTCGTTCGGTCTTGTGATTCTAATATGTTTCAGATTACATAGTATGTACAAAAAAATGGGATTCAATTTTGGAAACTGAACTCATTAGCATCTCAACTGGATCGTTTTAATAAAGCTTATAGTAGGCCCCCTGATCCAAGTTCAAAACCATAGTCATAATTTTTAAGTAAAACATGGCATTGCGCCAAACAATTCAGGTGTTTTGGCCAAAATTAAAAAATGGAACGGAATGTAACTACCGCCCCCTGTCACCACTCCAAGTAGCTGATCAAAGTTTGTTCTGCACAAACGACAGCAGATAGAGCTACTATAGTTTGTGCAGGCCGTTGACTTTTTCGTGGCATGAAATAGTATTAATAGTGACTAGCTGACTAAGACGGTCATCTTGTTTTTTTGGAGTAAGTCTTCCACCCCATCAAATTGCCACCAGTTCTCGACGCAACACCGCCTACCCGATCTAGCTAGGATTTACCGTTTAGGCGGGTCAAAGCTTATTAATCAATGGTGTTTAACGTTAAAAGACACAGTCACATAAAAAAAAATCAACCCTTTCCTCCTTCAAAAATGTGTGGATACCCATATTATATAAATTACTTAACTGATTTAAATGAAATTGACATGATTAAAATTAAACGGAAGGATTGTATCAATGACTCTAGTTCTGTACAGAAATTTGTAGATAGGGTTAGGGTTAGGGTTGTAGGACTCCTTTTTCCGCAACTAGACTCATGATTGGTCCGTTTTTTGGCTAATTTAGCCAGTCTAGCTCCTTCCAGAAGCACAGAAGTCTCTTGGGCACTTCACAGGCTTCCCGGAGCGACCTCACTGTTCCGAGGATTTTTCACGTTGATTAGCCACAGCCTCGCATTCCAGGACTACGTGGGCGACTGTTTCCTCTGCGCTGGAACAGCCTCTGCACAAGGGGCTGTCTGTCGCGCCTAGGACAAAATGATGTTTATTTAGGAGACAATGACCCGTTATTGTCCCTATCATTGTTTTAAGGTTGGTTCTATTTAAGCTTAGTAGTCGCTTTGTCAGTTGCGGGTTCATTACTGGCAGAGCCATTTTGGACTGTTTGCAGACCGCACTATGCGACCATCGTTGATGCTGGAGTTCGGCGGATCTCTGGCGAATCCAGGTTCGCACCAGCGAGAAGGGCAAGGGGAGGAGCGGATCCGGGCCAGCAGGCATCATTCTGGAGCTTCTTCTCGCAAGCTCGTCAGCAGCATCATTGCCGAGAGATCCACTCTGTCCCTTTATGCACTGCAAGGTAACCCTATTGGTTCGGGTTATGGCCTCCAGTGTTTCGTGACACTCCAGTATTAGGTTGCTGTTGGTTTTTTTGTTTCCGAGCCCCATCTGCACGGATGTACTGTCGGATACGAAAGTCATTAATCCCTAACCGCTGCACGGCTGCGGCTGCTTCGGTTAAGGCGACACATTCACATTGAAAGATCGTGCTCTGTGTGCCTAAGGGTAGGTATATGTTGATGTTGAGATCAAGAGAGAATATGCCAGCGCCTGAGCCAGAGCCCAGACCTTGTTTTAGATCCATCTGTATATATACGTAGCTCATTCATGGTAGACCGATCATGTTCCTCTTCTATCAGTATGTGATATTTCCTGTTAAATATTAATTGGTTAGTGATTCTATCACAGGGCGCAGCTATAAGAGGTTGATACTCTATCGCCCTATTGAGAATCGCTGTGTGTGCACTGGTGATTTTTTCCTCATAGATCCAGTACCATAAGCCTGATAGCAGCCAGGACTGCCTCCTGCTGTATGTGAAAGTCTAGAGGTAAGATCTGCAGGGCTATCTCCATTGCTGCAGTTGGTGTTGTTTTCATGCAACCGCTAGCAGCGGACAAAGCAAGCCTTTGGAAGCGTCGAAGTTTAGTAATTGCCGTTTGAAGTTCTGATTTAGGCCACAAAACAAGGGCTCCGTAGGCTAGCATTCATATAGTTATCTCAGGCGACAAGCCCCATTTCACGCCTAGCATCTTTTTGCATAGATAGAAGGCGATCGTTGCTTTGTTTAGTTTGTGTTCTAGATGTTTGTTCCAGAGCAGTTTACTGTCCAAAATCACACCTAGGTACTTGATTTCATTCTTAAGTCTGAGTTCAGTGTTGAAGAGTTTCGGAAGTCTGTCTGTCTGTCTTTTTGATGGGTTGACAGATAACTCGTGCTTATTGCACCATCTCTCAATCACTTTGAAAGCTCTTCTCCTGAGGTCACATAAGGTGCTTTCAAAGTTCCCAGATATTAAAATAGCTATGTCGTCAGCATAACCCACTGTCTAGAGATTGTCAGCGTTGAGTTCTGTGATAAGTTCATTAACTACAAGGTTGCAAGGAAATTTGTAGATAAACTGTTACGAATTTTATTTATTTTAGCCCCTGTACTTGAAGGCCTTTATTGTAAATTGATCATCACTCAAATATACAATTCCAACATATCACATACATAGAGGTCTACTTAATAACTAAGGAAATAAAGTGAAAAACAACCACGTATAATTGTGTGCAAATAGATAATTATTGAAACCTTGCCATTTTGATCAAAGGTTTGAATTGTATGTATATATATGATTATAGATTGTGCATAATATACATTTCTATTACTCTTATTTTCTGTTTATTATGGATAAAAATAATCATTATAAATTGTCCGTTTTTATTGAGAATTGTGTACTTTTATAATGTATTTACCATTATTTAAATAAAAAACCCAATTCAACCCCTAGTATTTTTTATGTTTGATCTAATAACAATATTATATAACAATAAAAGTTTTTATTAGTAATAGTTCAATTATATTATAAAATCAGCTTAATATTAATTCCCGCATAATATACATTGGCCCTTAAGATGTGCTTTTAACTCTTTATATGTCAGATAGGTAGAATTAATATAAAATTAAAATACAAGATTAAAATATATGATTTTCTTTGCAATATATTTTTTACAATAATAAGTATTACAAGCATATTAGTTTATATCTAAAATATTCAGATGTACATTTAAAGTAAAATAAAATTTAACTATATAGATACTTGGTGATTATGTATTTTGTGCTATGGTAACTGATCAGATGTACTCTCTACTGAATCTCCTGCACCGTTTGGAAGATTGTTTTCAATTTGAGGCATTGTAATATTTTGTGTTTTATTGCGTAGTTCAAATACTTGAGTTATTGCATCACGGAAGCACAAAAAGTTGTAATCAATCACACCTGAAACAAAATTGATTGGTTTGGCATAAAGTAATAGTTGCTTCCCACTGTATACTTACGATTTTTTAAACTATGGAATGGATTCCATACAGTTTTCACAAATAGACCATGAATTAAGAGGAAAGTTTTTTTGTACAATTTACAGAAATAGATAAAGCTATATATAGTATATGATTCTGAATCTATCTACATGTATGATAACATCTCTAATGAACTCAATTCTCATGCTGGAAAGCATATAAATAATCATGTTTACCAATTAAAAAGTTAATTACCAATTATCTTTTAAATTCTATGGTCTTACAATCTTAAAACTATGACATGTTCATTAAACACAATTAGTTTTTATAAGTTTTAATATAATCATTTATAAGTTTTTGTAAACTGGGCTAATCAAATTTATCAGTTATAGATCCGAAACAGGCTTACCCAAGTTCAACTTCGCCAAGACAATTTCGTAAATAATAAATTTTACAAAATTATTGTTACCTTGCTTTTGGAAATTTTCTTCTCTAAGTATGCAAACAAGAGCTAAAAACTTGTTGACCTCTCTTAAATATAAAACTGTACCATTATTAAGCTTTATTAGGCTTGAACTCTGATTGTTGAATGTATTTGTTTCTGTTTCTTCCACCATACTGTAAAAAAAATTGTTAATAATATATTTATGAAAAACTTTGTACTAATAGTATACTTTATATATAGAATATTGAAATTATTGAATAATAATTTTATGAAATTGTTGCATAAGGTTTTATAAGCCAGTGTTGATAAGTTAAACTGGTAAACTTTTATAGCAACTATACATATTACAATATAATAATTTTCTACAAGTCGAAGTATTACACATACCCATAAATACAAGATATGTCAATAACAACATCAATCATGTCACAACAAAGTTCATAGCTTTGCATATCCACTGGTGAACTGTCAGTTGCAATGTAAATTTTGGATACAACATCAAACAAGAATGCCTTTTCTATACCAGAATTCTGAAAATATAAAATTTTTTGGAGCTTGAAAGACTTGTCCACACAATCTTCTTTAAAGCTAATTTAAATTTATCTATGGCTAAACAAGGGTAACAATTTGTGAATTCTCAGGATTAAAAGTTACAGTTACTAACTACTGAGTAGATACAAAGTCTCAATACACCACATAAATTTGAGCCTAACAATGACTCCCATATGTTAACAATGTATTCTGACATACGAGTCATAGTTCACAACATAACAAAGGCTGATTCTCACGCTAAGCACTCAGTACCATTTAGGCACAGAGCCCCTAATACCTTTTAATAATAAATTCACATTTAACATTGTAAATAAATGTATTTATCAAATTTTATATTATATTATTATATAATTAAAAACTTTATTTATATATAAATAATAAATCAGTGCTCAGTTATATAACAAATACTTACTGATATGAGTATATTAAGTAGATTTTCCAATGTTGGTAATTGTGGAATTAACTTTTGTACAACTTTACTAAATGCTTCAAATATTGAATGATCATAGATTGAAGTTAAGTGAAATGATAAGTGAACATGCTCCAGTCCATTTTCTGCTAAATCCTCAGTGGCTCTGTGATGAATATCCCTTTGTGTCTCCATTTTGTAATCGTCATTCAGTCCATCAACCTACAATGGAATTTTAAAATAGAAGATTAAAATATAATGCTTGCTGGTAGTTTTTATTTTAATATTCATTATATTTATTATTATCTACTTGATATTTTTAATATTATAAATGACTAATATGTATATATATATTCTGTCTGTAACAACTTATATGTTAATAATATATATCAATTATATAACAATGTTACTACAAAACTTGGCTTCAGGACTTTGCCTTAGATTACATCTGTTTGTTAAAACATAAGTACAGGCATGCCAGTTGCAACACAATATTTTCCTTCACAAGTAAACATTATTTGCATACATAGAAGGAAATATCTATATGACATCAAGGTTGATTTTAGCCATCACCACTATATATATATATATATATATATATATATATACCACATTTGTTGTGGCTGTCAATCCTTTACAAAAGGAATACTAATCCTTAACACATGCTCACCTTATGAATAAATACTTCAAATTTTATACTACTATTCACTCTGTATGCTTTGGTAACTGTTTGTTGCAACTTATCTAAGGCATCTTGATAATCATCCTGAAATTAAATAATGTTAGTTTTGTATATTATGCCTTCAAAAGTTACCCAAACTAAATGGTTTTAAAAATTTTAAGAATGCAATTTCAAATACCTGGGCATCAATAACAAAAACCAGTGCACCACATCCACCAAATATTGTATCAGAATCAAATTTTGCATCAAAAAAATCTATCTGACCTGGAAAATCCCATATTTGAAATTGGACAAAACTACTATTGTTTATATCGTCTTTTACGATTTTGTTAGTTGATTCCAGAAACAATGTTTCATTGGGTGACATCTTATGAAATACAACTTTTTGAATAGAAGATTTTCCCGACCTGAAATGTGTTTAAAATTATATGAAATTAAAAAGCTTCTAACGTGATAATAAATTATTATTCTGGTTTGAAATTAGCACCTCCTTAAACCCATCAAAAGGATTCTAGGTTTGTGATCCTCCTGTAACGACGTATTATCACTTTCACCATTTTGTTCGAATGGCCCATAGCTGAAATCTTTAGGAAATGAGCCGACATATTCATCTTGGTAACTCTGTAATACAAATGATAATTACATTTATTGCCTCAAAAGAGTGACTACACTGAAAGTTTCTTTTGTAACATACCATTTTTGTGTCCATCCAATCATTACATTTCAAAGAAATTGCAAGTATTACCAATAGTAAGATTTTAGACACGCTTTTGCCTAGTAATTAAAAAACTTAAATGTTCTAACTTTAATTAAATTAATTAGTTTCAAATAAGAAAATTATGATTCAATAAAGAAACAACTATATGAATGTTGTAATTTGTAATGTAGGATAGTTAGTATTAGTACCTAATGTCGGAGTCCGTTGTTAGTTGTCAACTGTCAGTTTTAAATTGTCAAATGTGGCAAGAAATTCCAGAACAAGTTATAAGAACCAAATACAGCATGAGAAGCAGGAGCCAGGAACCACGCGCTTGGGCCGGCAGTACCAGCGCTATGACCATCATTTTTTCATCAGTACAAATGGCCCACTATTTTGTGTCACTATCTCCCGGCCTATTACTTAACAGAGCCACTAAACAATAATTTGACACTACCCCCCTTGCACTAATCAATGTCAATTACTAATCACTTGCACTCACACCAGTGTTCGTGAATACAGACCTTTACTATTGAAATAAGTTATATATAAAAAAATAACTTATATTGAGTAATATAGTAATTCATTATTCTAAACTCTTAAGTTTAGACCTATGTTACTTTTAGGTTTAGGTATGAAAAAAAATATGTTTTAACTAAAAGCTTCAAAATAAAATATATATATATATTAAACTAAACGTGTATCATAATAAATATTACAAGTAGATGGCTTTCTATATTTACAACGACATTCTGTAGTATTAATTGAAGGATTTGAAGGAATAGCTGTCGTGCGAAATGGGTGCCGCAAGGGTTTCGAAGCAGCAGCTGTTAGTTTATCGGCGCTTGTGTTAGACTGAGTGGGTCGCAACCGTCGCTCACGTTCTATTCGAGCCCGCTCTACTCGTTGAGCATGGGCAACACTGTGTTGTAGGCCCGCTAAACTATCAGTTTTGGCGGGAAAGCGTTCTAGGCTGTTAGATACTTCTCCAACTTCTGCTGTATCAGTATCAACAATTTCCTTATGATCCAGGATCATTCCTATATTTAATTTCAAATTCGTTGAACCATCTCGAAAAATTAAATATACTGTAGCTTGATCGAGAACTTTCAAAGAAAAGTTCTCGTTAATTTTAAGTGCCTTCATTTTGATTTGAAAAGGCTTAAATTTTTGTGTTAATTTCTTACTCTTCTCTTTTATAAAGTTGTCAAATTCGATGGCGAGCATTTCTTCATTATCTTGTCTTGGCTTTTCATCCCCATGGCCTCCCAGTTTTAGTATCTCTGGATCTTTATGCGCCATCTGAGTGTCAATCATAACTTGTTGCAGTACAGGCGGGTCATTTAATGTATGCCATTTCCAATGTGATACAGGCCCAATACTTTTATCTAAAATAACTCCTTCCGTTTGGTTATATTTGAGCCTGAAACATTTTGTAAGATTTTTTAATTAATATGTTAGTACTTTTGTCTATACTAAATCTCTTATTTCAAAAATACTATAGGCACGGTCCACGGACGAGTGGCAACCTGCTGAAGGCGTAGAAACCTCTGTATGCCAGAGTTTGGCCTTTATAGCTGGTCCTATGCTGAAGTATTATAAAAAGATGAACAATTTTTTTGGGATCTATACTTAACCTTATTTTCCCGCTGTGATCAAACACCACACCGTTACCTAAATAGTCAAATGTAGCTAGTATTGTGAAAGGACGAGGACGGCCACGCTCGTCTGGCTCACCGTTGCTGTAGATTACAAATCGTTGTTGAGCGTTTGTTTCTGTAATAATAGCACAAAGTAAAAATATTTTACTGTAGCAAAGGATTGCTTTTTTTTATTACAATGAAGGATAAAAAAGATGCTCTTAAGCGCAATACACACTGAGCCCGCCGGGCCGCCGACCGCCTGTATGAAAAGAATTATGTCGGCAACATGCGCCTGCGCGTGTTACCCGCCGACATGTTGGTAGCTTGGGTACGCCAACATCATACTCAATGCAAGCCGCCGACCAAATTTTCCGACTTGTAATAAGTGAAGCCGCCAACTAGACCGCCGATAAAAAGTTGCCAACATAAAATGTCGGCGGCCCGCGCGGCGGGCTCAGTGTGTATTGCGCTTTAAACAATAAAACCGAGTTAATTTGTTGCAGCATAATGTTATATTAGGCTTGCGCGAAACATGGAATGGCGTAACATAAAGAATTTTTAAACCAAGTTTTTCACAATTTATTCACCTGACCCACTAAATATTAGCACGTCGAACTAATTGAAAATGTTATCTACTGGTTTTAGATTTTTTGTAATGCTTGTACATACCTTCTGCATCGTAATAATCGAGAGCTAATCTGCCATTCCGATAAAACCATCTACCTTTTCCATCATCATCAAACTCAGCTAGTTTTTCACCTGTATCGTAATGCATTAATTTTTTATTTTTGTTATGTTCAAACCAATCGAACTCAGGATGTGCTGGTCTCATACGATATACGTTCATCTGTAAAAACACAATAGGTAGTATATCATAAATACAATTACTGCTACATTAAAATGATTCTATTCAGTTAATCGCCAACCAGGTATTAATGAACTTGATATTATACCTTAAAAAGGATCTTAAACCGCATATGTATCATTACGAGTAAGCGAAAAAATGGTAAAAATATGGTAGTATATGGTAAAAAAACAATAAAAGGTTAAGTATATAATATTACTTTTCGGACCACTTTCTCAGTGGGTAACATCGTCCAACCTTTGTCGATAAAGGAGCGGTCCGACAGAGCGTATCTTATTACACCTTTGGCAGCCTCCGGGTCAATCTATGTCATCAATGAAAGTTTATTTTTTAATTATTATATAGGTACTAATTCGATACATATAGTTTATTATAATTTGTATATGCGATAGTGTCAGTGCCGATATAAAATTATTTGTCATTTTTCAATCTCTCTTTTTGTACGCTACGCTTTCCTTATATGTTTGGCGTGGAGCCGAATTGCTACTAACTAATACTCAAACTATAGGTACTACTAACTAATAACTCAAATTATAGGGCATAAACTATTTCAAAGTTGTTCAGGATTCAGGTCGTGTAAATTCATGACACAGCAAGTAGGGTACGAATAATTTCCCATTTTCGTCTCAGAAACGAATAAAGTCAATTGCCGATTCCGAGATTGGGAATTTTTACACCCCACATCACAACATTACCTCGAACCTACCCATTTTTTGTTTGTTTAGAGAGCACTTATTAATATTTTTTTACTTAAATATTAACGTAAACCGTACAGCTATCGCATGCGAACGTTTGCCTGTTGCCAGAATCTGCCACACAACAACAACACAACCGCGCCACTAGATTTCTCCAAAAGGCGTATAGAAAAGATAAAAGCAGCGCTAATCTAATGTTTTGGAAATTCGAAGCTTTCTTAACTTACAAAGTAGATTTAATAACATTTAAGGTATCGCTACTATATTTATCATAAAATCTTGTCTTTCACACCTTTGTGTTTGTATCACCTTTCTTGCTTTTAGACATCCCTTCCAAATTATTTATTAAATTTACGTAAAGAAAAATATTAAATATAAAATAAATTAATCCAAATCGTTAAACAGTTTAAAAATAAGGTCTATCAAAATTGAAACAATAGTTTGAAGTTGACAGAAATAGACAATTTAAAAACTTAAATACATTGTGAACACAAACTTTTAAAATAGGTATTACAAGTAAATTATTTTATTTTACAATTTAAAAGTAATGTTCAGTTTTATTTATTTATTTAGGTATCCAACAGAAAAATGCCATGAACAGCCAACCCTAGTAAAATATAAATATTGATGTGTCTGTGATCACGTATATGTATTTTGTTTGTATGAGAGAGTATGTGTGACTATTTACTTAATATTTTATTTTGTACATCATTCCTGAGACCTTTGTTTTATTAAAAACGTCATTCCGAAAATGCATCATTTTATTGGTAATACATTCTATAGGATAGCTTTTTGTGGGTTTTGTTTTTTGTCTTTATATATTATATAATATAATAACCAAATAACAATCAACAAGTAAACCTGTACCTGAACTCGTTTATACAAACAACATTGATGCTCTCTGCTCCTATTAGTTGTATCGTGTTGTATAGCCTATATAGGGCTTATCAAGTTTTATGTAAAATTGTCTCAGTAGTTTAAGTGTGAATGCGTTCACATTTATAATACATATATACATAGGGCATAATATAGAGGAACTTTACGATACTACTTTTGTAATTTGTTACAAAAAAATACATACCCGATGACAAACAAAACATACTTAATTTTAATGTCCTTTTAAAATAATTTAATATTGTTGTTTTCAATAACAGTATATTAGATAGTAGATGAGTAGCTTTAGCGTATAATTGATGATAAAGTTCTATTAGTGATCGTCTTAAAATTTAAGTACTGTTTCAGTGTAATTGTTGTATTTTCTTAGCACCAATTTACTTTTTGTTCTTTTTCTGTTTTTTCTTCTTTTTAATATTTATGTACTGTTTCTTTAACGTCGTGGCTTTCACCGGCGCCATATCATCGCTATTAATTGGTGATGATGAAGCCATAACTGAGCGCATCTCCCTCTCCAAGGGACAGCTAAACTCTAATGTATATGCTTTTATTTGTGTGAGTACACTTATGGATTAAATTGTTAGTTTGTTTGTAGATAATATATTCTATAATAAAAAAAAATACATACTCGCTTGGACACAGGTGAAGGTTTACTTTTCACTAAGGTACTTATATCCGACGTCTTCAGAGAGTCTTCTTCAATAAAAGTGGATTGAAACATTAAAGGCTCAAATGCGGTAATATTTTTGGTCTCTTTTTTATTAATCCTAGGAGACTCTTTGAGTTTAATAATTTTTCGACCCATTACCAGATCTGTCGGTTCACTTATTTTTTGTTCACCGAATAAAATATTATCGACATCAAGTTCTAAATCAGAATCACAGCAAAGAATGCACGAGTCGTGGATATTGTTATGGTCTTTATGTGCCCGACGTATGATAGGTGATACATTTATTTCTGATAAACGTTGTGGTCTCCCCCGAGGTTCCTTTTTTTCAGACTGTTTTAATTTAACAAGTTGCAATATTAAATTGTCCTGTGAATGTTTTCTCAATTTCACTTGGCTAATATTCAATTCCTTAAAGGTTGTCACCTCCTCTTTTTTTGGCTTAGTCACACCTCTTCTTTCATCAGGTTCAGGTTTTGATTGAGAATCATCTATAGCCATTTTTGAATATGCCTCTTCTTTTAATTTTTTTTCAGTGTTTTCTTGCATTCGTTTATCACTATTATCTTTTTCTGTATGTTTTTGTTCTATAACCTTTTCACCTTTCGCGTGCTTTTCTTTTAGGTCAATACGTTTTACTTCATGGTCAGACGGCTTATGACTTTTTTCTTTCTGTATTCGCTCTTTCTCTTTTAGGGATTGTTCAGCTTTTTCTTTTTTAAGTCTTTCTTTTTCTTCTTTTTCATTTTTCAGTTTTTCTTCTCTTTCAGCGCGTTCTTGCATCTTTTTTTCTTTTTCTATTTTTAAAAGTTTTTCTTTTTCTTCTTTTTCATTTTTCAGTTTCTCTTCCTTTTCAGCGCGTTCTTGCATCTTTTTTGCTTTTTCTATTTTTAAAAGTTTTTCTTTTTCTTCTTTTGCTTTTAATTTTTGCTCCTTATTTGAAAGTAATGCTTCTTTTTCTAAATCTTCTTTTGCAGATTTGTCTCTACTTTTTTTTAATTCATTTCTCAAAGGTTTGTCTTTTTTCAAATCTTCCTTGGGAGATTTTTCCGTATCTTTTTTAGATTTATCTTTTAGAGGGCGCTCCACTTGATTTTGTTTAAGAACTTCTTTATCTAATTTGTCGCGTTCTTTTTTAATTTCTAACTCCGGAGATTTTGTAATATCATTAACAGCTTTGTGTAACTTTGATTTGACCGATTTTGTATATTTTGATGATTTTATGCTAGCTTTTTCTATTTTATCTGTGTCATTGGTGCTAAAAGCTACTTCTTTCTTTTCTTCTATATCAGTTTGATTTTCTGGTTCAGCCTTTTGCTTATACTTTTCCATACGTGCTAATTTAATTTTTTCCTCTTCTTGAAGTTTTTTCATACGTTTTTCGTCCCTTTTTTTTCTTTCCAACTCCGCACGCTCACTTAACATATCTATTGTATCTTTAATTATTTCAGAAGAGCTTTTATGCCGTCTAATAGGGTGCTTATCCTGTTCTTCTTTAGGAAAAAAGTAACTGAAATTGTGTTCTAATGTTTTTTCTGTGAAACCTGATATTGAAGTTACCAGAGATTCTAAAGAGTTAAACCGCTTCAAAGATGTTGCAGAAAACTTTTGTCTATCGTATTCTATTTGTGTTTCAAAAGGCAATTCTCGAACATCTTCGCGTGTATAATTAACATTACGTCTTATAGCTGTGGAGACTCTTCTATATTTCTCGCCATATTTTTTTTTACTTTCTTTACTGTCTTCAAGAATAACCTTTTTTAATACGTGTAACTTTTCTTGTAACATTAACGGATGCTTTAAATGACTATCAGTAGATGAAATAGTAACATCATCATGAAAAGTATCAATTGACGCAATATCATCTAAACCTTGCTCAAATTTTATTTTGTTGTATGTTTCTTCGTGCCCCTCAATATCATATCTTACAACTTGTGGTTTATTCACGACATCTGAACTTTCGTTAATTTGCGTGTGACCCCTTGAAAAACTTAACATTTGGTCCAACACCGGTTCATAAAATTTGTAAGATTTATATCGAGATTCACTGCATAGCAATCCCTTTTTTACTGCTTGTTTTGATAACTTTGCAGTTTTGTAAAGTATTAAATTACTCTCCAATAAATCTATTATTCTTGAAAGCCATAGTTTCACCTTGCTTTTGTTATATTTAAATGGTGAATATTCCCTACCTAAAGCTTTCCTATCTTTGGCACGTGTGCTACTTGGCTTACGAAATAGATATTCATTTAAGCAGTGATCGCACACATTCCTGCATTCTCTTTTGTCAAGTGTTAATCTCTTGCGACGGTAACATCGAAGATAATTTTTACATCGCGGACATTTAACATACTTTTCTGAAATAAAAACAAACTATTTATAGTATTCACTAATATTTTATAAATCGAATTAAGGAGGAAAAAATCGCAGACCACCTTGCATAAGCGATTTAATGCACAAACGTACCTACCCTTTGTACAGTTTGACAAAATGAACAATGGACCTATCTATAATCTAGTCTACATTTCCTATGAAATTTTTAACAAGCGAGGCGTGGAGTCAAAATTTTTATTCAGCGCTTGGCCTTGAAGAAAACTCAATTGCTACCAATTCCATAACTTTTCTTCCTGACATTAGACTCCCAAAGCTTTTATGTCGATCTGATTAAGACTGACCTATTTATGAATTTCGTTAAGTACTTTTAAAGATAAGCGTATATGGTATGGGCATGGCGTAGCTGGCGGACTAGCGTATAGGTAGTCAAAAAAAATAGTTTTTCTTAAACCCAAAAACGTTAGCTTGAAAGCTTTACTGATTTTTTCAAAATTGTCAATATAACGTACCCATTTTGCGAAGTAAGTCATCATTTTGATCCAATAATATATTGTCGTTTGTCTTATATTCGTGACGAGGCATGATGCTGCAAATCACGTATTATAAATAAAACGCTAATCCAGAACAGGCTTCAAATACTAGCTGTTATCTTGAATACAAATCTAACTTTTTACAAGATCTGGTAGCTTAACAGGTATTCACAAGTGTTCCACACATTCGTTTTATTGACTACTGTCGCCCTAATAGTACTTACATTATTACTTTCCTGCTTCAAGACGGTTAAGAAATTCTTAATTGCAAAACTCGATTAAAGAATAGTTTCTCTCATAAATGTACTTATTTCTTTAACTAAATACTAGTTAAGACGCTACATTTGGACGATGGGTAGGATAATAATCTCAAATGTCTACTTACGCACATATAGTCGATATGTTATGTGCGAAATTTTAATATAGGTACTTGTGAAATAATGCACTTTAATTATTAAATATGAAATATCATAAAAAAATTATGTAAACAATGAATGCATACAAAAATAATTTTTATGTCATTGTCAAGTGCACTTTACTTTTTTTTAATAGGTATTTTAAAATATAATACGAACCCTTTAGCTCTATATTTAACATAATTAAAATACTGTTTAAACATTGGGATTAATTTTGATAAAAGCTTATTTAGAAATTCTTCAGCACTTAATGCAAGATTTACCCTATTATCAAGAAATGTGATGTTATTCACACACAATTTACGAGAAAACAAAGTAAATTTCTATTAGTTCTAAAACATCATTTGTAGTCGCGATCTGCCGTACGCCTGGATAGTCTTCCTAGTCTGTGTTTCTGGAGTAAATAATGAATTAAGTACTATGAGGAGACAGCCCATCATGGATAAAACCACAGAATAACTTTAATAACTTGAAAGTTGAACTTGGTGTGGAGAGATGTTGATCAATTACATGTACACCTTATGCTTATTACTAAGGTATTATACCTAATCTAAGAATAATAAACTTAGATTTCGCAACAAAAAATATATACACAGTCTGTTTTAAATAGTTTTATTTTAAGTATTAAAGTTGTGACTAATCTTTCTTTTTCTTAAATAAATTAATTATTCTTTGGCGCAATGAAATTGGTGTTCCAGATGGTTTTAACACTAATTCTTTAGTACATATATTGTGAAGAGGTCCAAAAGCTAATGCTACAACAGTGCATGCAAGACATATTACATTGTATGGCATACTGAAATCAGGTGTAGGCAAAGACACCATAGCACCATTTGTTCTAAAGACTGCAGGATACCCTAAAACAGAAATAAATAAAATTTAAACAATTTCTATATGACCTGATCTAAAATTAAACTTATGATAAGGATAGGACCAAGGAAAAGCCATATTTTTTACGGGAAATGAGGCAAGTTCCCTTCCTTTGAAGGCCCTTGAACTTGTAATGGTTCACAATTATCTGGAGCGGCAGTTGGTTATATAAAGTGGTGGTGGCTGCTGCAGCAAGAAGTGTCTTAAAAACACCAACCGTGAAGCGCCAGAAATTAAGTCATAGGTATTAATGCAAAAATTTCCTCCCCAACACCTATGCGATAGAAGTAGCAGAGAGATCATAAATGGCTACACGCCATACAGAGGTGAAACCGTACTCCATGTGGCGTTGGATTTGCGCTTTATAGAGTTGTAGCGATCGCCCTGACTAAAGTACTGTCCCTACTGAGCTTACCAAGCTCCTTAGATGGGAGTGTCTACAATTTATGATAAACTTCATATGGTACTTACATGGTTTTGAAGCATTAATTACTGACTCCAATGTAGTGCCATCAACTGGTATACTGGTATAATTCTTGGCTGTTGGTAGTTTTGCAGAAATTAAAGCAGAGCCAATATAAAAGCCATGATTTGCATCTGGAGGATATTCCTGCCATTTTAAAAATACGAATTCAAAGTCAATTGTCACGGTTGTAGTTGATTTAGGTGGCAGTCTCATAAGTAATTCTAAGTGGTAAGGTCTTTGTCTACTGCGGCCTGGTGAATAATATTGTTTTAAAATAAGATTACTTTCAGCCTCTCCATTTATTCTAAGAGTGCTTAGTTGTATTGGTAACCACCAGGGTGCATTTTCTAATAGAATAATATCAATTGGTGCCCAATAGGTATTTGTTATTTCTGTAACAATTCCACCAAATTCTTTACCATAACCTAGGACATAGCGATTGAAATGCAGTGGTGGAGGTATAGTTACTGAAAACTTATTATCTATGCTATGCTTGGCTCCAATATTTATCATAGGGCTGTCAGCTTTTATATCATATACAGCTAATAATGTGTCACTTCCCCCTCTTTGGGACTGAATAATACTGATTGGCTTTGGCGACAATTTGAATGGCAAAGTGTCATTTGATGTAACATCAATGTAAATCTTACTTGATGATGAAAGTGGACATCCACCAAATAATCCTTGTCCAAATAATAATTTAAAAGACCAGTTGATACTATTTATAATTTTGAAATCATATACAAGGGCAACTGTTTGCTTCACCTCAAAATTGTAATTAGTACATTCATTATTTGAGCAAACTTTTCTTATATGTACACCTATAGAATGGTAGTTTGTATTGTGAATGAGTCTTGAGTTTAAAAGTGACGCAAAACCATGGCTTGATTCACAGGGTAATAACTTTTTCCAGGGTGTTAAGTTTTCAGTACAAACTATTTCTCGAGGTAAAGATGCATATCTTGCAAACTGTGATGTATAATTAAGGCCTATATTCATAGCTCCTAAGGGTGTCAAAGCCATTTTAGGACTGATTGTATTGTGGGCATCAATAAAATTTAAAGATGCACAGAATAGGCCGGAAAGTGTTGCACTTAATTTTTTCCAATTAGCGTTGACATCAGTTACAGTTGGTGCAAACCATGCATAAAGTTCAGCACCTGGTGCTGCATCCATGACTGGGTAGCCCCATTGCTTGTGTCGCCATTGTCCTTCCGTTAAAGTCAAGTGTAACTCTTCAACTTGAAACCTTGACATTATTTCCTTTAAGGAACGAGGTGCTAGATGAGAGTGTTCATCTAAAAGAATTATATGATAAAATGCTTGTGGACTTTTTTATTCCAATATGTATCTATTAAGGCCATAGGACTGATAAGACAAGGAATTATAAAATTAAACTTACATGCATCTCCAGTGATTAGTGTAATAAATTGAAAATATACATATAAGTGCATAGGCGGTAAAGGTTTGATGTATAATTCCTCCTTAAAATCATCGCTGCTTACACTGATGGTTTGAGAAATTAAAAACAAGAGAAAAATTATATTTCGAAACTTCGACATTAGAATTAGTTTAATTCGTTTTGACAGCGTTTACTTTTCTACACCGTTACGCAGCTATTCCCCTAAAATTAATGTTATTATTATAGGCCGTTTACTTAAATAATTTTAAATAGACATCACCTTACAATTACAATTTCTCATACATGAATATAGGGATGTGAAAAAATAATCGATTAAAATTGATTTTTTTACGCGATTTTTATATTTAAATAATCGATTATTTTTATAATTGAAAATCAATCATAGTCGATTTTTGATCGGCCACCTGACACCTCCCGACATTATGTCTGGTCATTTATAACCCGAGCTATTAAGGATATTCGATATACATCGATGTTTACAATGCGATACATTGAATCCGATTATTTGAAGATGTATAACCCGGACCTCGAGCTATTAGGGATATTCGATATACATCGATGTTTACAATGCGATACATTGTATCCGATTCTTTGAAGATACTCGATGCATTGATGTTTTTTTGTAAAACATCGAAAGGATGATAAAACCAGTTAATTTTATAAAAACTCAAGTTTTGAACATTATAATTAAAAAGTAAAAACTTGAGAGGTGTCAAGGGAGACCCGGATGGGTCTGACGAAGTGCCTTTCGATTAATTTATATGTTAATTGGTATCATAACAGTATGATAGATTTTCTCGACACCAATCTTATATTTCATCGTCTATTAAAGTTTTAAGAGACCAGGAATCTAAAAGAGGAAGAAGGATGATGTTGTTGTGCTACGCAGCGATTAAATAGTAAAATAACCAAAATATAAATTTATTTATTCAGCAGCACAAGATTACATACAATTAAAAAGACAACAAAAATATTGCTGTGTGCTGCTGAAAAGGCACACACTTTAGCAGCACACAGCAGTATTTTTCAGCATTTATCAAATTTCACCTAAAATCTATCAAAACGAGATTAAGTTAATTTCGATTTTGATTATTCTTAAACGTTAATTTGTGTTTATTATTTCTATTGTTTATTTTTAATTAAAAAAACCATGAAAAATAAAATATTTAGGGTGTTTATTTTGAAATTATTTCAAAAATTAGGAAAAAATCGATTATTTATTAATCGATTTTCATGCTAAAAAAATAATCGATTAATAAAAAATCGATTTTTTGTGCAGAATGTCACATCCCTACATGAATACATGATACAACTGAGAAGTTGACAACACAGACATGATACTTGATAGATGACGTTTGACACAGTATAGGTGTTTAAATTGAAATAGGTGTTTATTAATTATTGTAAACATGAGTAATATTTTGTATTAATTTCATTTACTAATTTCTATTATAATTAAAATATGTATGTAGCATTTGGCTGCTTTAAGTTTTTTGAAGGATTATACTTTTAATTTTAGAGATTTACTTGCGCATTATACAAGATGGATAATGAATTCCTGGATATATCAACAAGTCTCAAATTGCAACTTGGTTATGGTATTGGTCATGTTTTAAACGATGTATGCGCGAGTTTGTGGTTTACATATTTCTTGGTATATTTCCACCTTGTGCTTGAATTTACTGCTTCGCAGTCGGGCTACTTGATGTTGATAGGGCAAATTGTTGATGCCCTATCCACCCCTTTTGTTGGATATCATTCTGATCATACTGATAATTCTATGAGTGCTAGGTATGGAAGAAGAAAGTTATGGCATTTTTTTGGTATGCATAATACTTATAGTTAATATATAATTTTTATTTAAATGAGTAGTTCCAGCACAAATATAAATATATACAATATCACAATATTTTAATTTTTTCAGGAACATTATGTGTGATAATATCTTTTCCATTTATATTTTCTGAGTGTATTAGTTGCTCTTCAACTCACAAATGGGCACAAATGTACTACTATGCAGCTTTTATTCTTATATTTCAAATTGGTTGGGCAGCTGTGCAAATATCTCATCTAAGCTTAATACCAGAACTAGCGGATGACGCACATGTTCGAACTCATCTTACAGCAATCAGGTATTAAATAAAAAATTAAGCAAGTCATTTAAAATGCATATTTATAAATCATTACTTTATGAAGATATGTAGTACCAATAATATTATAATGTTTCATTATCAAATGTCTGAATAGCATCTTAACCATTTTTGTTAAAGTAAACAGGCTCACTTTTCTGTATTATTTATTAGTAAAGTAAAGTACTTTTTTTTAAACAAAACTGCTTTATCAGATATAGATACAAGTTTTCTACTTTATCACTGTCATGCTAACAATCCCTACCGTAAAGCACTATAATATCATTTCTGTTTGCAGATATGGATTTACAGTATTTTCAAATTTGTTTGTTTATATTATAACATGGGCTGTTTTTCACTTTACTGGTAATTGTGATAAAGATGTAAGTTATTTTTTAAAATAAATAATAGTTGATAAATAAAAGTTTAATAATATCCTTTTGTAGTTTATGAAGCTACTTTTCACAAAACTGTAACTGGTTTTCGTTTAAATAATATACATAATTGAATTTTTAATAGTGGTACTTTTCTTTTTCTTTACAGCAAATTGGTCCAAATGATGTTTGGAAGTTTAGAGAAATTATGTTAATTGTGATAGCTGTAGGAACACCTGCATCAATTTTCTTTCATATTTCTATAAAAGAAAAACCAGCAAGATATGCTATTCAAAATGATACAGAGAATACAATGACACACTGCAACTTATTTAAGAATATTATCTTATATCAGGTAGAAAGTTTATCTAAATTCCTTCTATATTTCATTCCAATAAATATTTGATATTGTTTCATTCAATCTTACTCATGCCTTAAATTAAATTAGCTTCTTTGCTACAGTAAGCTAGGCATTTAGTATTTGTAACTTATGATATATTGTGGTAATATTACACAATACACCATAATTTTCTTAGTAAAATTTGTTTGAAGATGTAAAAATCAGCTACATATATTTTATGTAGCTGATTTTAAAAATATAAACCTAACTAATAAAAGCAAGGCTTTAAGTAAAATTTCAATTGTTAATGGTTTAATGTATTTTGAAATTTTTAATAATATATTTTCAATTTGGTTATGATTAAGTTTGTGTATGTTTTTGTTCCAAAGTTACTTAACTTTGAACAAAGACACTCAAAAATATTGATTATGATATTGTTTTGATTATGAACTTAGTTGTTGTTAAGGTTATATACATTTGAAGAACTACACTTTATAGGTAGCTGGCGTATATATGAGCACAAGGCTAGTTGTAAATATCTCCCAAGTACTTATGCCGCTATACTTACACCGAACCCTGGGTTTGGCAGCACGTTCCCTTGCTGTAGTTCCATTGGCTATGTTACTTGGCAGTCTCATAGCAGCTGGTGTTCAAAGATTAACACCCAGATCAATAACCAGAAAATATACATTTCTTTTTGGATTCATATTTTCCCTGTGCAGCTACTTGTGGATCTACTTTGGCTTCGATGACAATTATAAATTTTATTACATTTATGTGGTTGCCGTTTTTCTAGGTTAGTAATTATCTAATGATTTTACCGCAGAAGCACTGACCCATTAGGATTCTAAATTGTACTGTTAAGTGGACTTAATAACTAGTCATTATTATTTTAAATAACCATGCAAACATAATAAAAGTGTTGATCCTTGACACTTGTAATATTCCAAGGTTTAGATATTATGTATCTTATATAAAATAACCCATAAATTTTTATAAAAATCAGATATTTAAAGGTAGGCAGTCCAATGGATATAATTAAGTCATATATGGAATTGTTTTCTTTATTGATTTTCAGGATTTGGAGCTGCTCAAATGTTAGTGACAAGTCTATCATTAACAGCTGATCTTGTTGGTGAAAGTACCCAGGCATCAGCCTTTGTATACGGGTTGATGAGTTTCACTGACAAGCTTTCTTGTGGGATTGCTATTGCTGTAATCCAAATATAGTAAGTTTAACTAAATATACTAGCTTTAGTGTTATTTGTTCAGTTGATAAAAATAGTCACGATCTTAGTATAACTAACAGTCCGGATAAAATAATTAGAGATTTATTTTGTTTTTACTGTTAGGTATTAAAAAATAAATGTTATTTCAGTGCAGATGAAGCAGAGGCAACCTACTATCGATATGTGTTATCCATAGGGTGTGGTGCGGCAGCTGTTATGGGACTAATGTTTACGCTATCTTTGCCTAATCTTACTCACAACAGAATTACAGTTGGAAGTAAGTAGAATCAGTAGAAATTTTATTATTGCTGGTTCACCCACGTTGTAATCTCAATTCAGTTTACATATGTATTTTAGTGTCTCTGTGATTGTATCTAGCGCAAATTTTTTGTAAGCTATATGAGTATTATTTTTAATGAATTTTGGATCAAATCTCAACTTAATCATATTAAAATCCTATTTGAATATCAGTTTACAATACATTTTACGTACCTATTACATTTTAAAATAGACTTGATGAAACTCTTTTCTTACCAGTCCACTTAAAGATTTTAAAAAACACATATTATTGCCAGACTTTAATTTATAATTATCTTTTCAGATATTCAATCTACAGATGCATTCGACCATGAAACTGTACCAACAGGACCAGATATTTAATTTAAAAAACATTTTTATTTAAGTTTTAAATATGTTTTATAAGGTTCAAGTGATATTATTTCTATTAGAAAAATAAATATGGAATAAATTGATTTTCTTTAAGATACAATAGTCTTATTTATGTGAATTAATTCCTGTAGAAACAAATCAAGAATATTTATTTAGAGCTAATAAGGTGGAGTTTAGTTCCCTATCTATATGAAAAATTTAATTAATATCTTTAAGTGATGGTAGTGTAACATTGTTCTATAAAGGTACTACATACACATAAGAAATTATTTAATAATTCCTATTGATCCTTTATCTTTAGATTTGATTATAAATAATATTCAATATGGTGAATAAAAATATTTTAATATCACATAAAAGCTTGCTCAGCAATTTTGGTACAAAAGTGAGAATTTAAATAAGTTTAATAAATAGTAGCTAAAAAGCCGGCAGTCTTAAGCACAATTACAAAAACATTCAACTGATATTTATTCAGTAGCAGCTAGTGCCATTACAGTAAATCGCACCTCATTGGGATCTCTTGCCATGAATTCCTTACACACTTTGGCAGCATCTTCAAGAAATGTCTCTGGAGATGTAGGGCCATGATTGATAGGAAAAGCTTTACGGCCATCCAATTCATACAATGCACCATCCTTGTGTACAAAAGTTATGAAGTGATGATTTACAGGTTCATCAGGATTGGCTTGAGTTTGACCTTCCTGTGCTAGTTCTTTGTGAGCATTGATTATACCTTCACTGTTATTGAACAATGTACTGCGAGCTGTAGGATCCAAGTCCTTAGCTGATTCAAGAAACTTTTTCAAGTGACCATCAGCAATTTCAATCTTATCAGTATTATTTGCAACAGCATGGATAACAGCAATTGTGCCACATGCATTGCTGATATTTTGTTTCATATAAAATAAATGCTTTGACACTTCTTGACCTTTGGAAAGAATTTCTGCTTCTTCATTTCTTTTATATTCTTCATAAGCTTCCGACAAAGGAAACAAAAGAGTCACAGCTACGGAAGGGCTGGGGACCCATGATAACATCTCAGGTTCAAGCCCCATCACGTCTACAATATTCCATTTTGTAGAAACTCCATGTTTCTGAAGAAACTTGTTGATAACATCAGGATTGGATTCCAGTGGAACTAAAGCTTCAGCTGCCATTACGATATCTAAAGATAAAAGTAAAGTAGTAGTTATCTAACTAAATTACAAGTATTTTATAGGTTACCGCATAATTTAAATTTAAAAAATTGATTGACTTAAAGGTAAAAGCTATTATTTATTTTAAAACAACACTTTTACTTACGATTTTAATGATATCTTAGTGTCGAATTAGTAGTCCAATATATGAAACAGCAAAAGGTATTAGAACCCTGCGAAATTTTTATTGATCTACAAATTTGAATTTACCCTTACTCATCATAACACAGACAATTGATATTTTTGCAATAGATAAGTTTACTTCATAAAGACTATCGTTTCAGTTACTGTGCGTTTTCCAATTACAGCACTAGAGCGCATTATGCGGCATAATGCTCAACGTTGAGTGTTCCAACTACAGCAACGCTTCGCACAATTGAGCACTCTCAAAACGAATGCTCTCGCGTGCTTCTCGCAAACAATACCAACACAGTGACAGAAAATTGACCAGTGATTTTCTTTAAGTTGACATTTATCGAAATTTTCATTAGTAAATATTATTTATTGTTGAAAAATTTGTAAGGCTTTCGTTTCGTCGTAGATTTTGAAAATAATTAAAGTTATTTCAAACTGCCTAAAAAGAAAAAAAATAGTATGGATGAAGGTATAAATAGTTACTTTTTTTTATATTCCACATTTAAAATATGAACACAATTTTATTTTAAAATTCGAATCTATAAACAAATTTATTTTACAGGATTATACTTTAGAAAAAATTGCAATGGTTTTGAAAAAGTATATAGTTCTTTTAGAAATCATAAAAAAAAAATTACTCAAAACGTAAATGATGTAAACTTCTTACATGAAACTAAATATTTTACTGTTAATTTAGCTTGTATTCTTTAAAGGTTTTTCTCTTATTTCAATAAAAAAAATGTTAATGATTTCATTACCGCTTATTTTAATAATCAAATTATTTAAAAAGTTTTCAACCAATTATTATTGTTTACCTCATTATTATTTATACATTAATAAGGTTGCTTAAACTCAATTCAAAACATTTTTTTTACAACACTGACTTAGCGCACTCTGCTGATGCATTTGAAAACTAATTTACGTTCCAATTAAGCTTCAGCATTATGCGGCATTGTGCGGCACTGAGTCGCATAATGCTCTGTAATTGGAAAATGCACACTATGTTTTAAACCAAAGACAATAATATTTTTACTTTTAAAAATGTATTGTTATAGTTTTTTACTTTTTAGGGGCTAGCCCATAAGCTGCTATTTTATACTTAATTTGCAATTGCATGTGGTGATTCCCTCTACCAAATCTGTGTTGGCTTATGGCTTTGTTGAATGTTCTTTAATCCAGGGGCCTTATACAAGATGCCTTAAGGCTGATTTACACGTATTAAGTTGCCAAGTCTTAACTAAATTTTAACTAAATTTTAAGTGACTTAATTTTAAGTAACCGTTTACACGTAAAAATACTAAATAATTAGTTAAACTCATTTATTCCCTCAAGGTGGACGACCACAGAACAAATTATTATAGGATTTTCTCTTCCTGATTGGGGATTTACTGTATTGTATGGTCCAATACATGATTGTGAAGGTTCTGGGGACTCAACGTAATACGTATTTGAAGAAGGCGAAGGAGTAAAACGGCTACTATTATTCATTGGCGAAGGGGTTCTACTACTGTTCATAAATTGTTGTATACGAATATCGGACAAATACTTTTGGATATGTTTTTGAGCTTCCAGCGCCGAAAGCAAAGGCATAGCTTTGCAATCGCTTCGCCAGCTTATGCTTTTCACTTAAATTTAACTAAATTTTGCCTGTCCAAACGTGTCAAGTGATTAGCCACGCCCACCAACTTAACCGAAAAATAGACAAAATTCTATTCTACCTTGTTTGGTTGTAACTAAATTTTAACTTGCAACTTCTTACTAAATTCACTGTTTACACGGGTTAAGTCACTTAAAATTAAGTTAATATTTAGTAAATTTTTAGTCAACTTAATACGTGTAAATCGGCCATTAATAGTAGTCTATGTTGAAAGTCTGAAACTAAATTTGTATGAAAACTTTTCGACACGAACTGTGCTAAGGCATTTTGACTAAGGCCCCTGATTAGTTACGACAGTACGCTCAGTGGTGACAGTGACACTGTGAAATATGACATATGATTTTTGGACAACTGACACATCTCGTGTTTTGTAAATTTTACTTTTAGTCATTATTCACAAAAATAGCTTAGAAATTTATTGCTAACTTTTCTATAACTTTATAGATCATATTCTACGCTAAATGTTTACGAAAATCCCTACATTATGCAAACAGTAAACTATCGACGGGTACTTGCCAATATGTAAAAAATATGAGCAGATCGATAAAGTTAGAACAAGTTGATAAGGTTAAAATTATAAAATGGCTGTTTGTGGTCTTAGGACGCTTCTATTAATCGTCTGTATCTTGGAGTTGGTAATTATCATTTTTTAATGAAAGTGGTGATTGGGCCCCAAATAAGTTTCTTACTGATACTATTAATTACTGGTTGCAACGTGCTTCTCAAACGAATCAGATCACCTACTTACATTCGGCATAGGAAACGTAAAAAAGGTTACAAACAGATTTCAGTTAGTCTAGTTGAAGCAGGTGCATTTCTTATGTTTTATAAATCATAAGAATTCAATTCAATAAACCATAAGAATTCAATTCAATATCTAGCCTTAAATGGCTTTTTACTGATTCATCAAATTCATAAAATCAAATGGGGTATTTTGAATAGACAATAGCTAGTTACCTTATTATTACATTTACTCTGAAAAATAATAATATGAAATATACTAACCAATACTTAGAAAGATTGCAGTAGTAGTATACAACAAATGTTTAGAAAATTAATAATTGCTTTAAATTATTTTTAGATTGTGACAGTACAACGGCAGGTCTTTGATTTCCTGGGTTACATGTGGCTACCTATTATAAGTAATTTTATAAATATTCTTCTTATCATATTTGGGTCTTTTGGAGCTGTGCAGTATGTGACTACATATCTTGTTGCTGTGAGTTTAATTTTTCTATAATTACAGTATAAGCTTCAGGTCACTAGATTTAACATTAAATTTTAGAAAACATAGAAATGTATTAACTTTAGTTGGTTTGCCTTGTAAATGTATATAATGACAATTTTTAATGTTATAATGTTAGATCTAGGACACAAATCACATTTCTAGAGCATAGTTAAGATCAAATTAATGATTGTGTGAAAAATTCAGTTACCAAATGTTTTTTTTAGTATGCCCTGTGGAGCTTATTGTGGTTGACATGGAATATTTTTCTGATTTGTTTTTATCTTAATGTTGGAACTCTTAACAGGGTAAGTGCCATTTTTATAATTGTCCTAAAAAAATATTATTTTTATATAATAGTAAAGCTAAATTAAATAGTTATACAGTATATTATGTACACTGAGGATGCATGATGTAAGTAGGAAATTATTTTTTTTACAGGAAGGTGGTTTTTTATCACTTGGCACTGGAAGTGTTAGCTGGTGGGAGAGTAATGGTTGGGGGTGTCAACCTGTGTGGGGAGAGGTTGATGGGCCAGGGTCTTGGAGACCAGCCAGAGTAGATGGCTGCTTTTTACCCTGGCACCACATTGAACTGGCACAGTCGTCAATAGCTGCAATACTTACTGCCACAGCCTTGCCACTTACTATATTACTTGCTTTTAAGTCTTTTAAGAGACATAAACCATCTCCAGGTAATATTTTTTATAATCTCAATTTGATTGAATTGCTTGATACTTCAGCCAACTGCACTGCAGCCAATTAAAAAAAATATAGTACTCAAAAATTAATGATACTTTCAGACAAAGGCACCTTACAAAGACGCCAGGTTTACACAATAGAGTTAAGTCCCACCGAGACAAATATAAGCGAGAGCTCCCTCAAACCCATGACTCCACGCCGTGTGAAACGACGTTCTCGCCGATCTTATAGAAACGCTGGCTATATAGCTTCAAATGCATCATTGCCTGCCGATTCTAGAACATCGCGACCTACTTCCGCCCACTCCTCTTACTCAAATTTTCATGCAGCACGGCCAAATTCATACATTCACCCGCCAGATAGTACTATTTGCTCTCAAGATACATATGAATTGCCACCTCCACCAGTTGAGTCAATACCAATAATGACTAACAGATATGAAACTGTGAGGAGAAGTAAAGCTAAACGAGGGCAGGATGTCGTTGGGCCATACAAAGAGCCAAATAGATATGAGCCGCCACTGAACTACGATAACAATGCGCCGTATCAGGTCAATCGGGGATACGAAGGACAAAGCTATGAAAACAGGGAAATGTCTCCAAATGAGAGTTTATATGTGGGTAGTGGTTATGGAGGTGGTTACGTGTGCGAAGGAGCTTGGGAGGCACCTCCTCCCCCAGCTCCGCCTTACTCCGCCAGAGCCACCCCACAGGCGCCAGGGCCGCCAGCATACCAGCCCAATAATGATCCTTGTGATGAATGTAACACTCACTTAACCTAGAATCTGATAAGCCATATTGCCATATTCTTTCTGGCCAGGGGGAGGTAGAATGACGGCGTCGCTAAATTGCGATTTGTCAACACTGTCTTTACAATCCAACACCAAAATATTCCATAAACAAAAGGGATTTTTTTACAATTGTGTGAATATAAATTTATTAAAAAATATTAGTAAATAGGACTAATAAACAAATCACAATCATTTGATGAAGTGGGCAATTAAAACAATCTCAGCATCTTTGAATGTATTTGTAAATCATTACATTTAGATGGATTGCTTTGATGAAACTTTGAGTGATAAAGTCTATCCTATTATGTTTGGTAACAAAACCGCATTAAAATAACTTTAGGTTTTTCAATCACTGTGAGCCAGTGCCTTCCAAGTTCTGTTTAATGTGTTTTACTAATAATTAATGTTCACATATATGTTTATGAGCAATGTCTAGAAGTCTAGTGGCGCTCACCTTGCAGCTCAATGAAGTATGATATTTTTATAACAGTAGTAGTTAGATTGTTAAACATTAGTTAGGACATCACTGTTATCTGCCTTTCGTACTTAAGTCATTGTTGTTGTATAAAATACATTTTATTGTTAGGCGAAACAATTTTTTTGATGACGTTTATATAAGACAACGAATCTCTTTAGAACTATTTTTCTAGGTTTTTACTTACATTCCATAAGCACAAACTTTGTCCGTCCATGTTATAAAAAGGAATTTAACTAAAATAAATTTAAGTTTAATGGTACCTGTATGACAATGCATTTCCTTGTTAGCAATATATTGTTCTACAATTGATATACAAAATGAGCTTTATTAGAATAAGATTTTTTATTTTTAAGTGAAACATTTGGAACATTTATACCAAATATACATGAAATGAAACTAGTTTATTTTATTTAAATTATGATGCAGGGAGTGAAAAAAAAACCAAAATGAGCATTGTAAATATATTCATATACAAAATGACCAAATTCCTAAATCAAATTGTACATAATGAAAATGATGTTTTCGTATTTCTAAATTATAAAACTTAAACATCGTGTTTTGATGTAAGATTTAAATATTATATTTTTAATAATAATGCATATACAAAAAAGGGTTCCCCCCATATTTATAAAAAACAAAATCAGTAACACACCAGAGTCAGACAAAATCACTCTTAACTAACTGTTTCGTCTTTTTGCCAAATTGCGATTTATGCTGTGATAGAGAGAGACAGGGTAGTTAAAATCGGGCAAAGATTTATTTTTTATGAATAAAGAGGTAAATTTACACGCTTTAAACTATGACTAGGGATGACATTTCTTACATGTACATTAATTTAGACAAAGTATTGCAGTAAAGTTTTAGATATTTTCAGTATTATATAGCGGGTAAGGTTTTCCTTTCGGCGGCCGTGAGATCCGGGTGCCACACATCCACTATAAGTACAAGTCTTGACCCTGTACCATTATGCCATACTTCATGTTCGAAACTGTCATCAAAGATGAAAACTTTGCCTAACTCCCATTGCCTGAAATACAACCTTTATTTTGAATTTTGTCTAATTGACAAAATTTCTGCAGAGGAAGTCTGGTAGAATCAGTTTTATGAACACATTGTTTGGAATTTAACGCAGAATTAAAAAAACGCGCGTAAATAACAGTTAATAATTTGAAAAGTAGTGTAAACGTTTCGAAAATTAGTTTATTCAGCAAATTTTCTAGTAATCATGATTTTAGATGCGATTGCGATGGTGAATGATGTGATCTACTTAAGGAGGCTAAGGCCCACAGGGGGCTGTATAGCCATTGATGATGATGATGATAGGTAAATGATTTTAGATAAAAGCACAGGGACATTCCACGTCACAGCTTCTAAATTCTAGTTAGCCGATACCAAATAAAAAAAACAGCTGCCCATAGACAGAAGACTCGCGAGTGCTATACCGGCCTTTTGGGTACGCTGTTTCTTGAAGGACCCTAAATCGTTGGTATTTATAAAAATCTAACAATAGCAATATTTAAACAGACTAATGTGTAAATTTTTGTGTCAAAAAGAACTCGATAAAAAACACGTACCTAGTCACTTTCCCAACTCTGATATACGTGTCTTTGGTGTTGCTGAGAGCTAAATGCATCCTCAGACGACAGTTAGTGGGCCCGACATGAGGTCTTACGTGAGTACCAGCCTCCATTAAACTGAATTTTATTTGACCTCTGCGGCATTGGGCACTTGCCTCTTGACTTACTGAAATAAATTAAACAATAATTTAGTTTATTGAAGTCGGTTAAAAAACCAAAGTTAGTTAGTAAAATCTATGAAAATCGGTTTAGTGGTTTATGCATTAAGCATAACTCGACGTAAAATAGGACAATCCAGAAAAGAGGATTTTTTACAAGGCTTGCTAAATTATCATAAAACTTTATATTGATAGCTTATAGATTTAAATACCTATAGAACACGTGACAGGCGCGCGTTTGCACCTTCCTGGAATCTCCTGTCCCCTTACAAAAACATCCAATTGTGACCATTCTCCCCTTTCCTTTAACCCTTCCTTTTCCTTTTCAAATAATTCCTTTGCCGCTAAACCTTCTTTGAGAATCTCTTTCCATGAATTCTCCAAGTCCCGAACAAGTTTTACATAAGGTGTAGCTTCAATTGGCCACCAGGGCCGACTTTTTAATCGAGCCACATTGTACAGAGACCTTTGTTCTGGCGAGAGAAAATGGCCCAATTTTGCCCCCTTTTCGTGAATTTCTTGTGCTTCTTTAAGTCTTCCGAGCTGCAATAACGCATCTCCCAGGTGGTAAAAAAATCGGGGTTCATTAGCGTCTTCAGCATCACCCTCTAAAGCCTTTTGTAAATATATGACAGACTCTTCCAATTTGTTGAATTGGTTTTTTAATACGAATCCATAGTGGGCTAACGCTATACGATCGTTCGGCCATAGTTTAAGAGTTTCTTTGAGAACGGTATCTGCTAAGTCCGCCCTGAAATAATTACTCCCAATAAATATAAAACTGAAAAGCTAAAGTCATATATTTTATATGTGCAATGTTAAAAATAAATTTATCTTTATAATAAGTAATAATCTGTGCGAAAAGAGAACCGGCTTTGCGGTTATGCCAACCAGCGTCTGGACGTTATAATTCTTAGCGTCATTTCATTTTTTTTGAAAAATTAATATTTACCTAAATATACTTTAAAATCTTTCATATTAAGTGTTGTCAACAATAAAAAAGGTAATTTAGCACTGCAGTGATCCCAAGACGGTTCTGTTTTCGCACAGACTATTTAATAATTACAATTTGTATACCTATTAGCCATGAGGAAGCTCACTGTCAAATTATTCCGATAGTGCACGTTATCAGGGAAACGACGGATCAATAAACGGTATACAGGTTCGGCATTCAAATATGTACCTAAAAATTTATGTATGTACCTAAATTTTTCTCATTTTATGGATTCAAAATCTAGGTAAAACATGGAAAAAAATCAATTGGCTTATAGATAACGGTCATTATAACTTCTGGTTCTATTTAGTCCTTTAAAAAATTATATTGTGAAATTCGTGTCTTTATTGATTCGTATCAAAGTGTGTATTACCCAAAAATTAAAATTATAAGTGCCTTATGAATAAACATTTTAATTAAAGCTTACCTCTAAATTGTATTCTATCAATAGCTCGTCGAGCTATCTCCACGAGCTTTCTATCCGATAATCGTTCATTCATCTTAAGTAGCTGCACGTAGGCTGTAATGGCCCTCGAAAGCAAGCGGTTATCTCTCTTCGCTTCTGCCATTAAATCCAAACATTTTGCGACGACGTATTGCGCACGCGCGCTGCCTTTTAGTTCCACCGCAGACGCACGTTGCTCGCACGAAGGCCACGCCCCCTCAATACGTTAGTCAACATTCACACAACATCTCAAACTAAACTACTAAAATTTATAGCTAAATACATACGAGGCTAAAACTAACAACAAATATTCTGATATAGTAGAATTTTTAAATAGGTTAAATATGGGTAAAACAAAATAAAACAGAAACGACTAAGTTAGTCATCAAAAGATCGGCAGGGGAATTATACGCGGGGTGCGGGCGCACAATACAGTCTGACCGACCTAAAGACGAAAAAAAAAAAAAATGGCACAACGAGCAAAGTTATTAGTAGATTGCTATTATTCCAACCAGCCCTGTAATAATAATATTGTTGTAATTGGTTGATTCTGTGAATGTTTGTTGGTGGGTCTAAAAATGTTAATAGTGTCTGGCATATAAGTTGGCCATTGTTAGATGCGTAGAGGTCGTTTTGTAGGTTTCCTAATACTAAAAGTATATGCGCGAACTCTCTTCCACTACGCAAAATTTGGCCATATTACGTGCCGAGACCAATATAAAAACATGCATTTGTCATGCTTTACGGTTAAAAAAAAAACAAAAGTTTGACGACCACCAACAATTTCGACGAGATATTATATCAATTATACTACTATTTCAGGCAAAAATACCTTACTCTTAATAAAACTGTGTTTAATTCCCCTATTTTATTCTCGGGAAATAATGCAATAAAAAAATTACGACTTATAGAGAATTCGTTGATATTTTTTGTTAACTATTACTGGTCAGTAAAACCAACCCATTAATGTGTCTGCCTCATAGACTTAACATTCCAATAAATCTTTTCTAATTCCAGTTGTTAAATGCATACCTGTCGAAGTTCTTCTTCGGCAAGATCTAGTTGCTGTGACCAATAGGGGTCGTTAGGCTCTCCCGGCCAATCATCTTCTATACTATTACCACCTCCTTCTGAAATAAGAAAATTATATTTTTAAATATATAAATAAAACTATATGTTATTAATATCAAAACTGTTATCGTTAACGCAGAGAGTAAAACGAATTTTTAAATAATTAACTAAAGATAAAGAGAATACTACTTGGAAATTGTGATAAACATTTCCTGTATTAGAGCTATCAAACATTTGGATTCTACAGCACAAACGAAAATAGTTAATATCACTCACATGGTTAGTCATGCCAAATTATTGCTAAGTTATTGCACATGCCAAGGCTAGTGTTATGCAGCGAGCGCACGAGAGTTCTTTACTGTTATTTCCCGGCCTCTCTGGTTCCGGTAGCCGCCCATATTTAGCCTCTAATCGGTTTAATAAGTCCGAATCATCGACATCTGATATTTCTTCTTCGACTTCTTCTTCCTCCTCATCTTCTAACTCTTCCTCAATTTCTTCTTCATAGATTATTTCAACATCTTCGTCTTCTTCAGTCGGTTCCTCCACCGGTTTAGCAGGTTTGTTTACGGGCGCCGTTTTAGTTTCCTTCATTTCAGGTTTTTTTACCACTATCTCTTCTACTTCCTCTTGTTCCTCCTCCTCCTCCTCATCAAGTTCGTCTTCTTCCTCTTCTTCGTCACTATAGAGCTCTTTTTCAACTTCATCTTTGAGATGTTCCTCTTCGATTTCCTAACAAATACAAATAATTTTATTCACGCTTCCTTGTTTATTACGATTTACATTTTGCGTACTTACTTCTTTCGCAACATTTGTGGTCTTATCTTCTTCAGGTATTGGTTTTGGTAAAGGAACTGATTGAACAATAGCAGATGTTTTTTTAATTATTTCCTCTTGTGGATTGATTTGCTGTATAATCTCTGGAGTTTCCTGTGTTTGTGGTATGAGTGTCATGCGTCTTTCAGATACAGAAGGCTGTTCAACGAAATGTTCTTCTTCAGGTTCATCTGTTAGATCAATTTTCTATTTATTACTTATTCGATCTTTGAATAATATAGAATAATAGGACAGTACTACGCACCACGCGGGGCTGTTGCGCGTCGCACTACCGCATGTGTTGCGGCGAGTAAAGCGCCGCCAACCAGCAATTTCAGCCACACTGCAACATACGCGCTTCTTAATTCACTGGCTTCCATACAAATACATCATAACTATAAATAATTCGCATTCAAAAGGTCCTATAAATTTATATTATGGGCCTGGGATACGGTAATTGCTTATTTTCGTATTATTTCCATTCACACAGTTAAATTTGCGTACTTAAAGACCCACTTCAATGGTAGTATTGACGTTTTGAACAAAACCAGAAGATGTATTTTGTACTCAGTTGATGTATTTTAATTTTTGTAGACTATTCCTGGATTAGTGTTAATTACGCCATAGTTATGTAAGAACAAAAATTACCTTCCATACGCGCGAAGCCATGGTAAATATCTAAACCAAAGGAAACGATCGGATTCATGTCATGTACTTTGTAATATGAATTTTATAAATAGTTTGTACGTGCACGTCTCACTTGCAGTCGCCACGAATGAGCCAGTTTTACGTGACTCGAGAGATGCGTGGGCGACGCGAAATAACGTTGGCCGGAGTTCGCGGTATTTTAGTTTTACTATAATTCGGTAATCCGTGACAATAGCTTAAGATTTGCTTATATTTAAACAATTAAGAAATTACGTAAGTAATCAGCAAGTGACTTGACAATTACATATAATATGTAATTTCCAACACTTAGATTACGTTTGGAAACAATCTGAATCTGTCACATTGTCCATTAAGATAAACAGTATAATTTAAAAAGAAAAATAACATACACTCATTACGGAAACAAAATGTACAAGTTAGCAAAAGCCATGCCAAGCAAAACATTGATGTTAGTATGAATTAATTTATTAGTTAATAATAAATATATATTAGTAGCGTTATATTTATTCATAAAGCAACGTAGTAGGAACGTCCCTATTCCCAAAACCGAACAGAGATGCATTTAATAAATCCTATGTTGTTAATAAAAAAAAATCGATTAAACTCGTTACGAGTACTATTACATTCAAGTTGACATTATTTGAGTAAAATTATATTCCCTTGACACTATAACCGTATCCATTTCTTTGATCATTTTTATTTTAATGACGATAAGTCTGCAATCAGCCCCTTGGGTTTTATCAGATTTTATGACTTTGATTAGATGTTGTGAGGCAATTAGAGAATGCTCATCCAATTAATTGTCTCGCCCTTCTCAGCCGAAACACGCAGGTGATCAGCCTTCTGTGTCTGACACTTGTCATCTATTTTGGTATTTGAGACATGCCGTACGTTTAATGCGCACATAGTTCATTGATGCACAGCCGGGGATCGAACCTACGACCTCAGAAGGTCGCACGCACGCATTCCTAAAAATAAACGATTTTTGCTCCTTATTTTCTTTTTTGTACTTTTAGCTGAATGTTAAGTAAGTACGATAAAACCTTTCCTAATTTATAATAAGTTGGTCAAATAATGATGCAGTGTTAAGGTTTAATTTTGAGCAAAAGTAATGTTTATAATAATTGCAAGAGGATTCTATAGAAATACCATTGAAAACGCGCCCATTTTATACCTTTCTTTACACAAAAAGCACAATCAAAATGTATAACACAATTTGCACATTCTATTAAAAACTTGACATTAATTACTTCATGAGCATAGTTCGTCGCATAGCCTGTTTACTATAAGTCCAATCTAAAATTTAAAGTGTTTTTACTGGTATATGCTTCATTAAATCAGTCGTTAGCCCGGTATTAAGTTCCGCGATTTGTGTTATTTTTTAGATATCTTATTTAGTTTGATGGATAAGTAATTAACAAAACTTTTTACTTTAAATCACCTGAAGGTTGTCGATTAATTATTAGAAGATTACTAACTTAATTAAATGTAAAACCCCAGTTATTTTATGCGACAAGAAATGCGAAAAAAAAATGCAAGGTTAAACTTACTGCCCTGTGAAGATTGCGCCTCGCGCTCTTTCTTTAATTCCTCTTGCTGTCTCTCGTACTCTTCCTCATCAGCCAAGGTATCCGGCGTCTTCTGGACAGTTTCTTCTTCTATCTGTTTTATTATTTTTTTGTAAGTACAGTAGCATACAGCTTCATTAAATTTAGTTGTTACGGAAAATAGTTATAGTTGAAAGACAAAGTGATGATCCTTTTGATTTTGTTTGCGAGGGTACATTTAACGTACGTACGTATTACATAATTGAACAAAAGGAAAAGCGTATCCTGTTGCGTCACGCGTGTTGGGCTAGAGAAGCTGTTGACCAATTGTTATCAAACGGAATAAGTTAACGTTTCGTATTTTCATGCTATCGGTTGCTAGTTTAACATGATATAAAGCTGGAAAATTGTGATATCGAAGCGTTATTAATCCAGAACTAATAGCGTTGTACTAGCGTAGCGTTGACTAATAAATATAAAGATATACAAAAATAAGATATACCTACTGTCAGTAAACCACTGAATTTACTATCTAATTTTGATATTAAAAGTTTCGGATCGAATTGCCAACGAGCTTTGTCGTGACTCAAAAGGAGGGAATAATTAATAATGAAACATTACAAATTATGTGATGATACATTTAAAATTTATTTTCTAATATTATAATATAATATTATTTATTAGGCGTATAGGTTTTTCATAATTCCCTCTAATTTTTATAAATTAATTAGTTTAATAGACTTAGAGATAATTCACTATAGGTACAATGAAATTAATAAAATAAATATATCTGAGAGTATCTTTAGTTCCAAAAATGTGTAAATTAGTTTCAAAGTTATTTAAGTAATATATTTTACCTCAGTGTACGGTTTTCCAGGTGGAGGTATAGATATACGTTCGACTGGCGGCTCATCGTCATCTTCAATTTGCGTGCTCTGGTCGTCATTTTCCTCATCATCGCCTTCTTCAGAACCATCTGATTACATTATTTAAAATGAATAAAGTTTGTCAGTGTATTCAGAAAAAAAGGTAGAACTTCTTTTATAAATATTAATTATACTTATTTTTAGCCGATTTACGATGTTAAAGCTTCTCCGACTGTGGGCCGAATATAAATCTCAGTGTTCATGGCCTTTGAATATGATTAATTAATATTTTTATTAATATAAGCCAATTTAAACGTTTTGAGATGGCTTTATACTTTTTAAACCTAAATTATATATTTTTATCATAGTCATTTCTTATTGCACATATAAAATATAATAATGGACATTGTAGATACGTAACACATTGGTGAAATAAGTTTCTGTATTTGTATGACATTTTGACATGGAGTATTCAGCGTTCCGGGTGTATAATTCAACCACTGGCAATTGTTTGAGGTTAAAATATATATAAATAATTGGATAATAAGTTACATAAACTTAATGTACCATTATCATCACCAGCTTCATCGTCCTCTTCTTTTACTTCCGAGGAGAGAATATCTTCATCTGATATTTCGCGTTCAATTCTCTCAACTTCATCATCCTCGTCATCTTCACCACCATCCTCTTCATGTTCATCCTAAAATTTAATCAATGTTTAAATTGAAGATATCTATTATTTTGAAAACTTGGTATAGAGGAGTATAGGGTTTCAGTGGTACAAATATTGTAAAAAAACTAATGGTGCGTTGAAGGTCTGGACCTCAGATTTTTGTATCTGTTTCGTGAGCATTTGTTTTCTAATAAACAAGTAGGTGATCAGCCTTCTGTGACTAATACACGTAGTCGCCGCCGCACACTTTTTGGGTCTAAGGCGTGCCGCTTTCCTCACGATGTTTCGTGCTAAGCCGAGGTTCGAACATACGACATTAGAGATAAGTCGCACGCTGAAGCCCAACTCAACACTGCTCTTATATTATCCGTAGTTAATTTAACTGTCTAATTATACATCGATACACAGTCCTATTTGTGCCTTGTAATCTACATATAATATGAAAGGTTTGTAAACAAGTATTAGTTTAAGAGAAACTAAATTCCATCATGCCTATGCCTCTTATTAAACATTTGACAAAACAATAAATAGTTTTAGAAGTTAAATGTTATATAAACGCAATTAATACAAAAAAGTTAAATTTTAATTGCACGTCTAACATAGTAAAAGTTAAATTTAGAAAGCAATGCTGGTTATGTGCCAATTATTTAAAGATATTGGTTTTAGTACTACAAATTTTTTCAAGGGCCAAATCATGGGTTTCCGTAGATATACTCGAGTAAGAATAAACAACGCTGTTAGAAAATCACGTGAGCAAAATATGTTATAATACATTAATGACTACGGAACCCTTAAAACAACACACATTCTTTAACGTTTTTTTGCACCTCTTTTTCCCATACGTCATCATTATCATCAATGTAGTCACCATTGTGATTTTTTTCAATTTTGTCATTATTTTCGTTTTGTTCGTATTCGTCATTGTCCTCTTCATCATCATCCGTTTCATCATAATTTTCTTCGTTTATATTATAATCATCCTTCACTATTTGATCTTCTTCATCACTTTCATAATTTTCTGCACTATTTTGATCATCATATTGTTTGTATGCACTGTATGCAATGTCTGCATTATCCTGTATTGTATTAAAGTAATATAGCAACTATTTTACATAAAAACATCAAAATAAAACGGTTTATTAATAGGTCACCTCTTCTTCAATTTTATCTTCATTTTCATCACTATTTTGTTCTTCATCAACCTCATCATTGTCATCCTCTTCATCATTGTCTTCATTTGATTCGTCATGTTCATCTTCGTCATCATTATGCTTGTCTTCATCGTCACCATTGTGTTCAATATCTTCATCATCATCAGCTTCATCATCCTTATATTTTAGGTTTAATAAGAAGGCATAAAAAACAAGATATGTATATATACTGTGTGTTTACATAATATTTTTATCAAATTTCTTCATCGGTATCTATGATATTTTTGAATAAAATTCATACTAATTGAATATAATATAGATATAATTCATACATAATGTATATTTAA
Organism: Pieris melete; assembly: GCA_963693345.1. Taxonomy (NCBI): domain Eukaryota; kingdom Metazoa; phylum Arthropoda; class Insecta; order Lepidoptera; family Pieridae; genus Pieris; species Pieris melete. The sequence goes on from CAVNZK010000025.1 coordinate 838,335, forward strand.
TTAATAAGTTTTGTTTGTATAAACTACCTGTTGTTTTGAACATATTAACTTACAGGGTGATTTAACTCTAGTGTATGTTCATCATGATGGTCATCATCTGGTGTATCTTCAATCCATCCTTCTAAGACACCAGAATAACGAGATTCAACTGCATTTGCCTCCACTACATCCAAAGTTTATATCAATTAAAGTTAAATACTTAATACTTAAAGAGAGTAAACAAATCTGCTAACAAATATAATATTTGTTTCTTAATCTATTAATAAAATCAATAATACTGTCAGTCTAGAGACTGATCTAAACAGTGACTCTAAAGAATAGCACTTAAAAATAATGAGTATATAGAACATTAGAGAGTATAACCCCAATTCTGTTAAATAACTTTGAACATTATATAAGATGAAGAGAATACTTACAGTCACTGAGACCTCTATTTTCCAAAATTATAAGCCCAATTAGTGTTACTAATACTGCTAAAAGAGAGAAAAAGACAATTTTGGCACACCAGTGCCCACCAGTTCCATGTTCATGGTACGAATGAATGAAAACATCGCCTTCTCCGAACACGGCAGCTGTTCCACGAGGTTCTTCAATACCCAGGTCATCTGATTACAGAATATACCACTCTACTTTAATACTTTTTTGTAACTTATTGTAAAACAGGAAAAAAAAAGATATTTTATGCATACCTTTCTTCTTTTTCTTGTCTTTTCGTTTTCTTGGCTGCACATCACCTGACATTTCTATCTAGCAGCAGTAAGTAATCCTATTGTTTCATAACACTTGGTAAACAATAGATACAATACTGCACGAGTGAAACGTACTTAAAAATATTAAGTGCGCAATTAATGTATGACTTGATATTAAGTGCGGCGCACGTTTACACATTAAAATAACCTACACGACAAACAGTAACACTGCTAGATTCTTGATTTTATTTTAGAATTTAACCTAAAAATAACCGGCATAGACAGCTCAAGATAGAGATAGCCAATATTTATATAGCAACAGCTGATTGGTTACTTCCAGTGATTCCCATTTTATGTATTAAAATTGTTGGAAGTTTAATACATAAAGTGGGCAACAATTTTATACTTAAAAACTTTACCGAAATAATTGCACCGAATAGTGATATTCATGTTATTTAAATCATAAAATCGTAACATTTGATTATTATTACTTAGACTTATTTTAGAAAATACTCACCGTTATCTGGTGCAAAAAAAGCCCACGGTTTTGTTGTTTTGCCCAAAGTCGGGGAATATTCAATGTTTTAGATCTCCTTTCAATCACTGGACCAATCCAACCAACTGACTTTAGCATGACAATTGACATTCAAACATTAAATTTTAGGGCTTCCGGTTCCGAGTTCCGGCTTAAATATTTTAATCGGCAATCGGCAGGTGACTGAAAGTGAATCAAATTAAAACTATTCGTTTCAACTGCCGGTTATAAAAAATAGGGTTTTTCTTTTTTTTACATTCTGCTAAGATAAGAATGTGTGAAGTAACCGTTTTGCAGGATGGTTATTCATATCAAAATAGCAGTAGTGAAATGATTGCAAATTGCACATGTTCCTTAATAACAGGTGTTCATAACATAATTGTCGATACAATGACACCATGGGATTCAGAAAAAATTCTTCATTGTTTGTATACGTGCTTTATAGGAATGAAATCTTTTTCGATTTCTTTGTAGAAGTAAAAAATCGAAAGAGACTTTAGTCCACTTTTTATATCTGTTATATTATAACATAATTTATGGTTTAAAGATCTTTCCACTGGGAAGAAAATATCTTTTCAATAAGACTGCTCATATAATTTTATTTAATCTAGTGCTATGTTTTTCCAGCATTGGAGAAACACAAGTTGTCCTGTGATAAAATAAATTATGTAATTTCAACTCATGGACATTCTGATCACACTGGTAATAACAATCTATTTCTTAAGGCAACCCACATAGTTGGATGGAGTATTTCTTTCAAAGACAAATATTACTTACACCCATTTGAGAAAGGTAATAAAATATATCTTAAAAGTAGTTAAAAGTTTTAAGATCTACCTACAATAATTAATATTTTTATAGGGAATGCATTCATTGTAAATGAATTTGTGAAAGTTGTTCCTACTCCTGGTCATACAATGTCTGATGTTACAGTCCTAGTAAAGTCTAAGGATGAGATTGTAGCTATAGTTGGTAAGAAAAAGTTATATAATATTTACAGAATTTCACTGATAACATTAAAATAATTAATAAACATATTCATAGGTGATTTATTTGAGAAACAAGAAGACATAATGAACCAGAATATTTGGATGAGTGTTGGCTCTGAAGATCCTATACAACAGGCTAAAAATAGAGCCAAGATAGCTGATGCAGCAGATTGGATTATTCCAGGTCATGGGCCTATGTTTAAAGTGACTAATGAAATAAGGACAGCATTAAGAGATCAAATTTCTTAGATGAGTACAATCTGATCTCTTTATATCTTGATCTGTATTAGTAACTTGGAATTTCTTTACTTCAAACATATAAATAAATAAAACTTTTTTATTCAAACCTTATATTGTTGCATTATTTTACAGACACTAATGAGTTTAACATTGTCAATATTGTTAAAGGATATATTTTACCCCATATAGGGAAGTGTTAAGGTTGGGTTTGTTGTAATTGTAGGAATCACAAAGAGAAGTCATTTCTGAATAAAATTTTATTAAATATTACAATTTTTTTCCTAAAAAATTGTCTCTTATATGACAATCAAGTCTATGAAAAAGAGAAAAGCTATATTACATTGTAAAAATATGAAGTGATAGGTTTATGGTAAATTAATGAAAACTACTTAGACATATATGAGAATTTTATGTTTTTTTACATTGAAGAAAATTGCATTGATAAACAATTCACTAATAGTAATGTAGCTGTAAAAAATATTGACAGTACATACAGAATTAAACTATTTGTACATCCAATCTTTTGAAATATGTAAAGATATTGAAAATATCTGTTACTACTGTTATATAATATAGAAACAACTTCAATTCAACCAACAAGCTCAAAGTACATCTACACATCAGCTTCATAAACTAAATATCACATGAATCAAACATAAATATTATAACAGTGCTGAATATACAACCTTTTTTGTCATTTGGAAACCCATTTCATGGGTATGAAATAATAATCCACATAAAGAAAATGTAAACAAATATCTCCTAAAATATAGCATGAAGTTGAATATTAAAAAAAATATCTCGTGTCTCATCAGTCCTCTTTTTCTTCTAGATAATTTTTGTGGTTGACACAATTAGGATATCTTTTCTGTTTTGATTTAGTAACTGAAAACAACTTTCAAAAATGCAAAAAGTTGAAAAGAGGCAATCATTTATATTGCGACAGGTGCTCTTTACAACACATAAAGCTATTAAATGTGCTTGCATAGATAAAAGCTTAGCTATTTAAAAGAGACTGCACGGATAACAATTTTTTTAAATTACTTTTTATTTTAGCAATAAAGTTTAAATTTTCATCGCAAGGAAGATTATGTTTTTGAAACATATTTGCTACACATTATACAGTATTTTTTAAGGACAGTTCCTACATTAAACTAATTCATAAAAAGAGCAGAACTGAGCAATGCGGTCATCATGACCACAATGATGTTGGGACCACATCCTGGTGGGTAGATAGGTTTACCATGTTACCAGATGCTTCCCGAATTGTAAAATGTGTTAAATGACAATGACATATGTAATTAATGCCTTTCTATAAGGAATGATGTACCTATCTGCTGAAGGAATTAAAAAAATAGGTACAGATTACACTTTCTACAGTGTCAACAGAGTCTACAGAGTCATCTCTCAAAGTAATTGCTCAGCCCAACCTTTATCCATCCTTTATCCATGCTTATAACAACACTAGAGAAATAAATATATTGAGGAGCAGCACCTCATTACAAAATTCGTGGCACAAAGAGCTTATTTTCGCAATACACAACTTATATATTACTACCAGTGATACCTTCAACAGAAATCCTTGTATCCACAAGTCCGGGCCAAAGTTGCTGCGTGCAATAAAAAAAAAGTTAAATTCTTCTAATAAATCTATTAAGACTTCATATCACAGTAGATAATTGATAACGCTTAAACTTATATATTCCCATATCCATTCCGAACGCTAAAAGATAGCTGCAACGAAGAAAAAAATAATTTTGTAATAAAATGTAAAGAGGTCTTTAAAAGAAAACTTATACATGAAAGGATTTTCAATTTTACCTGTAAAAAGAAAAAGCACTTAGCAAGTTTTAAAAAGAAGTTATACCTGTGGGTCTATACTTGTAGGAACTGGTTGAGGTTCGTCAATACACAGATCTGAATCTGAATCGGTCCTTCGAAGTCCATTATTGTCCTAAAAATCATATATAGCTTAAGACAGATGAATATAGGAGCTTCAAGAAAAGAACGTCCCAATTCTTAAAAGGTCGGCAAAGCACACTGCGAGTCCGGACAGTGTCCATAGCCGAAAAATAAAACGAAACGACTAATATATTCGATTGGAGGTGATTAGTTTAGATGCTAGATATCGTAATCAAGCCACATAGTTCACGTTCTGTTTTCAAATTATTGTTTACTCAATAAATAAAACTTAAACTTGTAAGTGATAAATTATTTTAAATTGTAAAAGTATCTTACTCCTTGTGTGTACTGGCGTGTGGTAGTCAAAAGCCGCGCTAGAGGTCTAAAGAACGCGGGCAATGTCTCCGTAAGTGGTGGTCTCGCGTGCGTAAGCAGGGGCTTCAGCAAACGAGAGTCCAGCGCACCCCATAACTTAGCTAGCCGGGATTTCTCAGTTCCGCTATCGCCGCTATCACGATGGCTTTCCTATAAAAATGTTAATTAACATAAATTAAAGTCCACCAAACTAATGTTTAACCTGGGAAAGTTCATCGTAAAATCTCATTTATTTATGGTTCGTTGATTTCAATAAATAACATACTTACATCGCAGGGAGTACTCTATATATATTACATATATAGTTTTAACGAGACTGGAAGGGTTAAATATTTTAAAACAAACACTTAAAGCAAATAAAGGGAGATATTGACAGTAAATAAAAGATACATACGTCCTCATAGTTAAGGTGGCAAGGCATTATGACTCCGCTCTCGTCTTTTCCCCATTTAACTACCATGCGGCCAGTCTAGACATTGAAACCAAAAAATTGAAAATAGTTAACATGCAATATTGCAGGAAAGATTTGTGCGTGTTAGATTGGTTCCCATTTGCAATATTTCATGCGTCATGCGTATGAATGAAAAACGCTAACCAAAGCGAAAATCTTAATTTGAAGCTTTTCGATGTTGGCTAACGTTGAGAATTATGAAAGAAGTTCCGTGTAGTTATCATGCGATGAGCAATGTATTGTTAACATTGGGTGAATAATTTATGGTTTATATAAGGTGGGCATGCTGTGCTTGTTAGCTTATTAAAATTTCCGCATGCTATAAAGGATCTTACGGGTGCTTGCTCACTCGATGTTGTTACGTCCACGTTTCTTAGCCCCAAACTAATATCACCTGGCTGATGAGAAATTTTAAAATTATAACGATTGTTAAACTTTAATTACTACGGATCTATAGTAAAGATACAAATGAATTTACCTATACGAAATTGTTAGTACCGAAATGCTACACGGAAATTTCTTTAGCTATGAATGATACGGTACGCTGTTGTTAGTGAATATGGGTATTCTATAAGCACCTAAACACAATGTTAGCTGCGCAATAACTTGTATGTACGTACCGAGCTGCCCACGTCCGTGGCCTGGTACAGCTGCCACAATAATTTAAAGTTAATCACATGCGTGACTCGTATAGGGTAAATAGTACACCCTCACTAGTTTATAATTACGGTTTTCTGTATTTTTTTCTTTTTTGTTAACATGAGCTTATGTCTAAATTTAATTTTAAACTAAATTCTACCATGAAGATTAACATATATGATATCTATTATATAATTTTAGTGTAAAAACTACGCGAAGGTGCATTACACAATGAGTCCAGCGATTTATGAAGAAAACGCCAACACTTTTTTTACATAATGTCTTTCATATGGAATCTGAAGTGAAAACCAACGAAAACTAGAAGAAACACACCAAGAAGAGAAATACTGTGATGATGTATCATATCAGGTGACCTAGCTTTGGTTTTTTTTATAAGAAAATCAAATTAATGTCAATTAAAAACTAAATAGTTTAATAATGGAGTGTGTTAATTCATTACTTTTTCGCTGGTTAACAAATCTTGTTTGATGATATTTAAAATTATTTAGCATTACCTAAACCAAAACTACGCTACATGATTTAGCAATTGCATTCTGTTAGCACTATTTTACAGTATCAGAAGCATTTGTAATTGCTCAGAACCAAAGTCCCAAAGGGGAAAAGAAATTGCTGATTGAAATTTAATCGTGTTTCTATTTAAGATAGCAGTGTGCAAAGAAATAATATTATAATTTACATACATTTCTGACATCCCTGTAAGGCAACGTGTCGCTCTCTTCGTTCTGTCCTTGGCTGCAATTATTTATAAATTACTAGCTGATCCGGCAAACGTCGTTTTGCCATGTATATCATTTATAATAAAAAAATAGGGGTTGATCGTAGAGGGGTGAAAATTAGGGGTTGTATGTATTTTTTGATGCTATATCATAAAAAAATAAATAATTTATCTAAACATTAAAAAAAAATTTAGGGGGATGAAAAATAGATGTTGGCCGATTCTCACAGATACCGGATAAGCACAAAAAATTTCATCAAAATCGGTCAAGCCGTTTCGGAGGAGTATGGCAACGAAAACTGTGACACGAGAATTTTATATATTAGATTGGCAAAAAAGCTTAAACTTTGTATTATAAATGAATTTTTATTAACACAAATTTAATAACTGAAAAATATTAGACTGAAAACATATTTTCTTATAGTCTTAAATTTTGATCTAAAGCACTCAGTTTCGAGGTTTCAGGAATTAATTTTAAAGTATTATATTTTATAGTATATTACATCAAAATGGAAATTAAAAGAAGTGTTAGTTAATTTAAGTCCTATTTCTCCATCTAAGAAAAATCATTCTTTACATTAGTTACATTCAATGTAAAGAATGATAATCATATAACCGATTCCCAAGCTAAATTTTAACTGAAGTTTTTAACCTAAGTTCGTACCCGGTGGGTATACGCAAGTACGCGAGGGCGTGCGTTGCTGCGCCTCCTTGCAGGACCACCGTGGCTATCACAATCAAAGATGTGGTCGTCAACATCGCCTGACGCGCCTCTGATACTGTGTTGCGGATTGCTAGCGCGAAAGACATAGCGCCACGCAATCCTAGAAAAAAAATTAAATAGACATTAATATTAATTTTTTACGTTTTGTGGAATAACTGGATAATAAAGATAAGTGTGTTGATCATCAGGTCAGCCCCCAAACCGATTGCCCTCGTTTATAAAAAAAATATGTGTGAGAATGTAATTACCTAAATAAAATAATAAATAAGTCTAAGTCTTAAATTTTTACTAAAGCTGTTAAAACACTGTATATACTTTGTATAATGACAAACATTTGGTTAATCGCAACTGCGATTACTACTGCAATAATTGTGGTATGTGTTCTTACAAATCTACATTGTAATATCGCTAAGATCGCTCACATGTTGATAATAACTGAACTTACTTTATGCCATACATAATTCAAAAAGCATACGTAATCAAAGATGCTTTAAAGTTATATAAATAGGCCAATGGCAATTGTGTAACCTTGAGAAATTTTGATCACTTATAAAACAAGGAATGCCTTTGTGAAATATCTATTAACATAATATTAATCTTACCAGAAAAGAAGAGCATGTGTTGGAAATTCATGGGTATTGGTGGTTTTCGTCCGAGATTCATTAGAAATGATAGCGGATAGATATTTACTGCTCGGCCAAGAGTTGAAGTCAACTGATGTTTTCGTTAAGGATATATTAATTAGCATATTTAGCACATTACGTATATGATGATCGCAATCATGTATCAAATCCAGGACGCATACAACTAGATATGAACCATTTTTTTTTTTAAATTGCTTTATTTATTTATTAGTAAACTAGCAAACTCGGCGAACTCCGTTTCGCCACCAGATGCCTTCGTTTTATGTAACATTTCGTTTGGTGATCACGTTTTTCTGTTGAAATTTTTCCTGAATTTTCTTTGCTATAAACCTCACGAAGCCCGAGACCTTTCCAACGAATGCAAAACTGTGGAAATCGGGTTGTGCGTTCTGGAGTTATAGCGTCAGGAAGGAAAACCCGACTTATTAGTATATTATATAGTAGATTTATGGTGGAAATGCTTCAGCTCTCTAAACTAATAATTAATCAATGAAATAGATGCAAGTGTCGGCCTCAGGGCGTTGTAGGATTTGGTTATATTGATTTCACGAAACCCCTGGTCCCAAATATTTTGGTTTTTTTATTACTTAATCCTTTATTTCAATTAAGAAAAGCTCATAGCAAGTAATTAATTATTTAGAAAAGGATACAAATCCGGCGATTATAAACCAGGGATCAAAATGGTGCTTCGGGAAAGTGAACATCGAAACACCTATGTATGTAAATATGAAGTTTTCAGCCAAAAAGTTGAGCAATTCAAACAATTGTTTTGTCCGATTTCTCGAGTCCGTAGACAGGTTGTTGTATGTGTAATGGGCCTGACATATACCACAGAATAGTACCGCTACAACACCTGAAAATATATTAAAAAGATAATTTAAAAGCCGTAACTGTAACTTTCTTTAACGATACCGACAGTAATCAATAATGAGTTTTGTATCGCGCATCATTTGTTGCGACATCAGCGCTACGGCTATTGAGAGAACTACATCGAAGTGGCACACAAAAACGCCCGGATCGGTATCGCTTTCGCTATAAGGAGTTATGGAGTACGGGTACTGTTTTTGAAGTTATACTTCTTTAGGCGCGTTATGAAAAATTTATGAGAGTGAAATTTGACGATGCGCGCGCACCGTGACACAAAAATAACAGAATGAAGTTGCCTACGGAAGATGCTACGGCATTGGACATAATTTAAAAACAACAATCGAATAATAATAGAATTTATGTTACACTTAATGTAAGAGAATAATAATAAATATTTATTTAATTTTTCAAATGTAAACTGAACTTTATTGACTATCTACTCTTTTTCCAGTCTTTGATTATTTAATTGTAATTAATTATTTGCATGCAATCAAAAACTATTTTTAATAATTCCAAAGAATTATAACTTCTTACGCGCGTACATAAGTACACGCACCCTTTTTGTTTAATATTCAATAAACCACATCAAGCTAGCTACACTAAATATTACCGAGTTGGAGAGTTTAGTACAAAGAATTAATTTCGAGAAGATTCTGATTGCTTAAGCCGTCGAAACACAAAAAAAAATATATAGGTACACTGTTTTATTATAGCGTGTAAAGTTTTTTGTTTTATTACTTCTTTATCATTTAATAATGTATTTATTTATTTATAAAAATTAATCAGTCTAAGTACTGTCAAATTATGTTTACGCTGTGATAAAAAGTCAGATGACACATTATAGATAAAACAGTGTGATAAGACTGCTTTACTTTAAATAAATAAGGGGGTTAGCTTTAAATAATCATCTAATTTCGAGATATCGTCGGGAAAATCATATTTAAAAAATCTAGAAATTACTTTTATTTATTTGATTTAATTTCTTTGTATAATACACAATAAGATAATTTATCAGGTCGTAAACAAACCGAGCCTTATCGTTTACACTTTTCAACCCTAGTAAAGGAATTTAAAATCAATGTATGGGTGAATGAAAATATCAGATAGTATAAAATAATTAAAAGATCATGACAATTTAAGGCAAAATTAATAAAAAGTCCAGCAATTTGACACAAAGATCGTACCATTCCCTCAAAGGTCATCAACATAAGCCCACACACCCCCGGCGTTCTAGGTGTCCATGGACGTTAACTACTTGATTCAAATATTCTAGTACTTTGAATTTGGCCTACTGTCATAAAAAATTAGCACTTTCGCATCTCATACCTGTTAATTCGCACACTTCGGCGATAAGGAAAGCCGCGTATGACATAAGAACAAACAATGCCGATTCCAGGAGGGGCCAGTCACGTACGTGCGTAAACTTTGTCATGTACATTGTATTAAGGAAATATAATAGTACTAAGAACTAGCGAATTACTGCCTGTTAGGGAAATTAATTAAATTATAATAGCACCCTAGCAATTATCAGTATATGACGAGTGCAGTAGATTAAATAACTATGCACTTTAGGTGAATAGCCAACATGATGAATTTCATGACATTGAGCCATAGTTCAACTGATTTTTGCATTTGTTTTAGGGATTCAGCCTTTTGTCCCTAATAACCCGAAACAATATTTGTTTTGCGGGAATCAGGTCTAGGATCTTCAGGGTCAAATTATGCCATGGTGCTATTAAAACGATTCCCTTTAGACATTCACTATGAATATATTTTTGGAAACATATGAACATATGGAAAGACTAATCCAACGGATAAACTATAAATCTCTATTGTAATATATAGAAGTTATTTATAATGAAGTCTTATTTTCTGATTTAAATTAATAATAGTAATATTAATCATTAAAATTAATTAATGTCGCGTAATTCAGCGTATCTTGTGGCGTAGACTTCCTCTTGCGTTATCATTTGAGTACTGTTACACACTGTCGATTATTATATATTAAAAAGGATATCAATGCTGTGAAACAACCCATGAGAGCTCCAACAATGAGAGAAAGGCTGAAAATTCCGATAAAATCGCCTATTGCTTGTAAAAACGCTGTTATTTCAAACTCGCCATCCGTTGAATATCTCTTCTCGTAGTTTTGAATAGCTCTGAAACATTTTTTTTATTTCATAAATTTTCAAAATATACCAAAGACATTTGACCTTTATACTACAGCTATTAAACAGATAAATTTCTGAATGCGCCGTTAAATATTTGACGACAAACTGACAACTTTTTATTTCTAAAAAAAACAACAAATGTTTCACAGCTAGGAACAGTTTGTATTGGAAAATCAGATTTTCGGTTTATGTTACTTATTATTTATGTTTCTTTTCGTTTGAATCTCTTCCGAACTAATATTTCAAGTTCAAAATCAGCCAATTTAGAGCATTTAAAATTTTTATATTTATAGATAACAACAAAATTTATGATGTGAATTCAACTATTTTTAATCTAATTTTTGGAAAAAAGAACAACATTAATTCAAACATATAAATCGCAAGCTGTCGTCCGTTAATATTAATAAAAACATGACTACAATTGTAAAGTCTAGTGTAAAACATCTTCGAAATTATATAGGTATTTGATGGATAACCAGTTTGATAAATATTTGTAAAGATAACAAGTGTTTAATATCTTAAATAATCAAGATAAAAATAATTATTAAAAAAAGATATAATTGAATTATCTAAGCAATTAGTGTGAGTATACACGATAAATGTTGATTGTATTAGTTAAATTATAGTATTTAGAGAAAAAATAAATATTTCGTATGTACTTGTGCTAAAGTATTAAAAATATTTTTATTTGAGATTTTAAATACGCAGGTCTTCAAGGAGATTTAAAAAAGGACAACTTTCTATTAAATTAAAAAAACTGTTCATCAATGATTTACTCCATTCTATACTGATTTTTACCAAGTGTGACCTGTTTATACAATATCAGCTATAATTGTTTCAGAAACAATATGTATATTGAATGGAGTAAATATAATATATCCATTTCATATTTGGGTTTTAAATTGAAATAATCTCCATTTTATTTTTACTTACCCACTAAGTACTAAAGCTACTGCATCATTTAGGACACTTTCTCCAAATATCATTGCATACAAATTAACATCAACCTGAAAGTAAATATCCAAATGATCGTACATTTTTGTAAGAAACTGTAATACATATTTTATCTTAATAAGAATAGCTAAGTATACTAATACTCTGCAAAGCCATAATCAATATTTTATCTTGTTTCAAAATTCTCTTGTTATATTGTTTCATAAAAGACAAAAAACTTAAAAGGGCATTTTTTTAAATGATTATGAATCAATGAGCAATCATCAACAATAAAATACCTTGACACAATTATTGTTCTTTGCTATAAATTATATAGCTGATTAACGCTTCAGAAAGCAACTTATTCTATGGGGTCATTAACCTGATTTCTAGGTATTAAATTATCATATCAGGTGATCTGTAAAGTGAAATGTCTACCTAATAATATTTGATATAGTAAATAATGTTTTCTGGTTAACTCACAAAAATGTTTACTATTACTTTATATTGTTTTTTAGTTTTGTAAACCTTACTCAGGCTAAATGTACTTTGATAGACATTTCTATGTCTATACAATGTTTATGGTCATGGGAATTGGGTGTTTTATCATTTAGTTGTTTTGTCTAATAGGCAATTAGACATACGGTAATCAGCCTATTGTACGAGACCCAAGCTATTTTTTTTGGGTCTAAAGCATACTTGTTCTCTAACAAAGTTTTTTATTTCACGGGTTCAGGTTGAACCTCAGGGAAAAGAATCACATGTGGAAACCACTTAGTCAACACTGCTCATATTGTTAGTAGTCCCTTAAATACACAAATTTGCCACACATTTCCAAGTCCGTTTTACTAATAGAAGTTTTGCCTACCCGTCAGTAAAAAATTTTTTTGAACCTGAGGTGATAAAGTTTTTCGTTTCACATAGATAGAATATTACTTATAAATCTTTTACCTTAAGCTGCGAGAAAATAGCAAGAACTGTTAAGGGGTCTGTTGGAGAGATCAGTGCCCCAAAGTAGAGTGTGTCTAAAAATGTGAAGCTTGATGCCAATGATGCTGGCATCAGTTGAACAAAACCATACATAAGTGACCCAATAACCAATGCAGATAATGCTGTCCCAACCATTGCAAAGGTCAATATAGCACCTAAATTACGAAAGAAATATTTCTGAAAGAAAATAAAATGTTTTATTGAATAAACAAATCTCTGATGTAATATCTTAATTGTATTTCTATTTTGTAATATTTAAGACACTAAAGGTTCTATGTTTTTTTAAATATATAACAATAAATAAAATTAATACAGAATGAATTTGAATCAATAAGCCGAACATTCAATATTAGAAGACATTATTGTATCTTACCATCTTTATGAGTATGTTTGTTAAAAATAGCATTTAGATAGACACAGATTGTTGAGATTGATTAAAAAGATATCAATCTTGACTTTACTAATTTTGTTTACAATACACAAATTTGGTATTGCAAAACCTTGTTAAGGTAAACAATCTAAGCTCATATTAACTAAATCAAATTTCATTTATAATGTCTTTCAAAGTGCAATTAGTAGTTACTTACTCTTTTTAAACAGTACCCGGCATGGAAAATAATAGGTGGAAGAATGATATTGAAAAATATTTCAGGATCGAATGTAGCTTTTAGATCTATTTCATTCTGTTCTACATTAACAATTTCTCCTCTAAAGCTGTAGGCATATGTTTTGTTTGGTACAGGACCATCTGTAAAGACATGTTTATTGTTTATAACATTCCCAGTCATTTTGAATAAAGTAGAAATTATCAACTTTAATAGTATGTGTTTATATAAATATAAAATATGGTGATATCCATGATTTAATATAATTAGAACTAATTGAAAGAGCATCTGCAATAGGTACTCACCACCCGTTACTTGAATTTTATCTGGAAAGTGGAACCTAACCATATCTGGGGGAACAGACAGGTTATATTTTGAATCTGGATCTGGATGAGCATCAATATAGGTAATTTCATTTGTACTGCTTCCATATCGAATAATGGCACCAACTATAAGACCTACAACATAATAAAATTGTATTATAGTTAAAATGATTCCCCATTCATTATATTTTACCGCTTTAAAAAGACAAAAATGTATAGTTAAATTAATGTAAATATTAACTAGTTTTAGTAAGTAGTAACCATCTACCACCAAGGACAAGATTTTGTGTTTTTAGATAAGATCAAACTTATATACTTATTCATTCGTTTAATAAAGCCTACCATATATTACAGCCAAGCCCGTTTCGTGGAGCCAGCTCACACGACGATGCTTAAAAACCCAAATTGTAAGCACGGTCAGGGTAAGAAGACATGTATAAATTAAAAGATTTAAACTATCTATACGATGGAGCAAAGTAGCCTTAGCATCAAGTGCTATATCAGCTCCAGAAGCATCACATGACACAATTATATACAAAAAGATATTACAGTAGACAAATAAAAGATTCATCTTGCACAACGAACGAAAATATCACATCACCGGAAAAATCGATTTGAAACTATCTTTAGCTCACATAACAAAGAAATGTTTATTTGTAAACAGTATAGATTTTAGAATAAATTCCTCTGATATATATTACACTGCTATTTAAATTAAAATACTGCTTGTTAAATAAAGCAATCCGCGAACAAAACAATATTTAACGAATATTATTCTAAACACTACACTAACGTCGTACTTATATTCGTCGACTTTACCAAAAAATTTAATGACACCTGACACAATTGAAAATAAATATTGGTCAAATGTCAGCCTTTACTCATCAGCATCTTCACTCACTTATCTTCTATTGAAGTTTCTTTTCAAATTTGACAGCGGACTTTTGACATATATTTTTTATGATGATTTACGCGGGAAATATTAAAATGGGTTTACTTTGTACTTTAGAATCAAACATGTAGTAGAAGTAGCCATTAAATTGCATATTATTTCGAATGTTCAATTTATTGCTATGAATAATTTAATTCATATGTTCCAGTTATTCATATCAAAGATGAAAATCTTTTCATCTTATTTGTTAATGCGAGCTCATACTGCCGAGTAGCCAAAACATTTAGCAATAAAATTGTGTGACCGCAGCCTTTGTTTTTACAAAACTACAGTTTGTGTAACTACGTATAAACAATTTGTATTAATTATATCACATAAAGGGCACTACAAAAATTAATGTAGTATTTAAAGTGAATGGCGGAAGGTGGAACACAGGCGAAGGTTGTTAAATAATAAATAATAGCCATTAAGACACTTTACCTAAGTATTAATTAGTAACAATTAAAGCAATTAAGAAATTATATACTATGTACTTATACTTACTGTAGAGATTATGTACTAATTTGACATTCGTTATTTGGCCGTCATTTATTGTTTTGAATTAATATTGTAGGTAATAAGTAAGCAAATTATACCTACTAACATCCGGAACTCACGACACTATAATAAATGAATATCAAATCGGCACCCAACATGTCAAGTTATCAAGGTCTGTATGTGATATATCCGATATTTTTAATAGGCAGTACCAAATGCGCTTTATTAGTTACCTACTTACTAAATACAAAATGTACCTAGTACACATAGTGGATTGATGAAGCAAAATTAATATAACAAGTATGTACCTACTGCAGAACGTAACGATTTCGCATTGTATATTTCTCCACTTTTATCTAATAGCTCAATCAATATTATTAACTTTTAATAAACAATTATCCCAATCAGTCTAATTTACATTGTATAAAAGTTTTCATTTTTTATTACACGATATAATTTTATGTATAATTAAGTAATGTAATTCTATTTCCTTAAGGTATTTCGTGTCAAGGAGACCGTAACGTTGTAAGATAATTTAGCTGTATTGTAGTTATATATGTACTAACAAATGCATTGAGTTAAATATATATTTAATACCTTTAACTTTAGTTTTTTTGAACCTGTATGATTAAGTTGTATTATAATCACATTTTTTTATAATATAAAATTTAAACAATTAGATATTTAATTAATATTTACCGTTAACATTAAACGTATATTTTAAAATATAAGTTTATAATACCTTAAATTATATACAGTATATTATGCGTATGTAGTCGTGTGGTATCGGCAGTTTCAAACCATGTAAATGAGTTCTAAGCTAAATTTTATTATAAAAAATTAGCCGTTAATAAAATACGTCAAAACTAAACACAAAATAGCATTTTATATTTGGCATAAATCTGCTTGAATAATTTCTCTATAGAAGTAAGTGATTAATATGAATTTTCGAATCCCTTGGAGCACTTACCTCTCTCAAACCAAATTTTTGAGCTTCCTTTATTACCAAACCGATTAATAGTAAGACATAAAAAATACATTAAAAGTTAAGGTAAAACACATTTTTAATTATAATAGAGGAAATGTTATATATGTTTTTATGTATCCTGGAAGTTTCACAGTAGGTAATTATTACTTTACCAAGTAATAATTTGCAAATTATACTTTTATGAACCTGCGGGGAGATCCCAGATTAATAAAACCATAATCCAAGAAACTTTCTCGTATGTACGTAAATAAATGTCAGTACATTTTATTTCTTATTTTATATATCAGGGGGAAAACGTACAGGAGGCTCATCTGATCTCCTCCTCTCCTCCACATTCACACGCAATATTTCTAAGACAAGCTTGATTGTATAGAACGACGTTTCGAACAATTTTATTTTGCTGTAAAATTATACTCGTACTGCGTACATGCATATCATAGACAATAAACTGTTCATTTCGATACAATTCACCCGAATGCTGGACGTTGTAAACTGCCACCTCCAATCCTCTACATCCAAGGCATTACGTCTTTCAAGATAAAATGTAAAAGTTATCTTTTGGAATTTTAGTCGGCAGGGTTGGCAAATTAGTCGCATTATATTTATGCTGTTTGTGTTTGAAATTTTTTTTTTTTTTTTTTTTTTATTTGAATTGGAAACATTTTTCTTTTGATTAGTGTGTATAGCGTCACTCTAAGATAGTACAGGCCCACTGAAAATCAGTGATGCTCGGTGTTCGTATTTCTTTTATTTTTATACATCTATGTTATTTAATCAAATAAATGTTTTTTCTTTCTTTCTTTAATTATTAAGCACTTTTAACTACAAACAAATTTATAATATAATATAATATTGTATAAAATTTAACCTGCGGTATATTATAATTGTAGGTAGAAATAACACACCGTTTAATAGTTGGCACTCAAGAACATTTTAATAATAGTAGATTTGTGTGATAACTATTAAATAGATCCATTCTCATTGATTTCTTTATATATTACATGAAGGTAATCCCCCTTTTCTCTTTTCAAGCCAAAATTTTTAAATCGAAACCTGGTGCTTTTAATAAAACTCAATTTATTGTCAAGGCAAATAGCACATTGTTGGGCACGTTCTTATCACGTCAGTCGATATAGAGATAAATCCTTATGTCTTTAAGTACTCATGTGATGGTTTGATCGCTCTTGGAGAATGGCGATGACGTTTGATCCTCGATGGTTGAATTGCAAGGCTTGAACGTGCAGTGCGCGATTGATTCGCGCGCGTATTGCACGCATTCACAACCTTCCAGTAACCACAATTTTCTAACGAAACTAGTATTTATAGACATGTAAACGAATTTACCAGTGATATAGTGATTATAACGTAATAGTGAATTATTCAACATGAAGTTTATTTCTTTTGTTTTTATTGTTATATTTATAAGGTAAGTACTACATCCTTCGAGTATAAAAAACCAAAAAAATACTTTTTAAAATAAAACGAAATGCCATATAAAATTAA
The DNA here is from genome assembly GCA_963693345.1 of Pieris melete. Classification (NCBI taxonomy): domain Eukaryota; kingdom Metazoa; phylum Arthropoda; class Insecta; order Lepidoptera; family Pieridae; genus Pieris; species Pieris melete. The sequence goes on from CAVNZK010000025.1 coordinate 856,068, forward strand.
CGGGTAAACCGAATATTGTCTTTGTTTAAAGGTATTGGGTGTTAGATAAATTGTTTATTTATTTCGTATTGTGGTAATAATATATAATATGGTAAATATTTAATGTCTCTTATCATTTACAATTTTACATTTCCCTGAATTTTTTTGGAGATCTCTCGAATTTTGTACAACACAGGGCGTGTTTTCGAATTCGTAAAAAACAGTTCGAACCCAAGACCCTTACAATAACCCAATTGGATAATTTGAAACGTTTTGAATCACTTGCATAGAACGGTTATTTACAAATTATATAGCCATTATTTAATGTGAAGAGAGATTGAGATTCAGGTAGGTTTCTAATCTTAATTTAAAAGTACTCTGAGTGCATTTAAAAATATTCGTAATTTATTTGTATTTTATCATTAAAAAAACTTTTTTACAAGTGGAAGTGTAATTAAAAATTTAATTTAATCCTTAAATGCTGTATAATTGACGTTCATCATTAACATATCAATGGTTGTTATTTTTTAAATGAGGTAATATATATGCAAATTTTAAACGAAATTTGTCACACAATCTATATGGTTTTGTTGATTGTATTGTCGCACCTCCTTGCTTCATTTCATAACACACCGTACATATAAATTCTCCCACTTATTCTTAAAAAATAAATCAGTTCGATTGCACCTGCCTCTTTTCGCCACTGCGTGAACATAATTTAACAGAAAGAGGCAAAAGATACCTTTAGCTAAAAGAGCGTAATTCGTACACGTTTAATTTTTATATAAAACATTAGGACACATGTGTAATGCGAGGAGGAAAGCAAACTCAAACTCAAACTTAAACTCAATATAATTTATTCGATAAGATGTTAAATTGATTGTAGATTTACATTTACTACCAGTTCGCAAGTCAAGGGCGTTTAATGTTCACTTTATAAAAATATATTGTTTCCCTGAGAATCGAACCAAGAGTCAAAAAGATAAATCAAAAGAATGGTCAAGTAAACCAGATTGGGGATTACATACATTAGATTAGAAAGTAGTTTTCATATATAAATAACCTTCTACACTGAGTTTGATTTTCCTTTTATGCGACAGTTGAAGGATTTCCTTACGGAAGTAACTTCCTTTAAATGATAAATTATTACGACGCCCTAGAAATTTGGCCTTATGTTAGGGCACTTGTAAATTGTTGCTGTCTGGTTTGTGCCATATTCAAAATTCGAATATCATATCTACGTATAGTAGCAAAAACGGTTAGTTCGTCAATAAGCTCTATCATACTGAGAATACCCTTAATATGCAATAACGTATTTATTTAACGAAAGCTAAAATAATTTCTTCACAGAAATTCATTGAAATGCAAAGCAGTATTGTACCAATTATAAGGCTCAAGGCTATTAGATACAAATTACAGTTGATTATATATTATTTGAAATAAATTATATTACTACGCCAACCAAAATCCTTGCAATATAGCTATTTACAAGTATAAAGACACTTGTTTATAATAGTAACAATAATTATCTATGATAAGGTGCATTATGGGAGTATTAACTTTACACAATGCAAATATCATTCAATCACGTTTTATATTATGAGGATTATAAATCTCGACCCGAATCTGCATTAAACAAGAAAATTACGAAATTATTATATGAAAAATATAGTAATTAAAAAAAAATTTAAAAGTAAATTTAGTAAACTTTATAATATATAAAGCATTTATAAGATTTTTCATAGAGAAATATCAGTAAACACACTATGAAAATATTAACAAATATATCTATTTATTTTTCTTAAATTTACGTTTTTGCGGTAGGATTTGTTAAATCTTCATATTTCCATATGTATATAGGTTGTTAAAATATTAAATTAACCTATTATTTTGCATAGGCAAGTCCAACATAGATCAAGTTTTTTTTAAATATTGTATTTGAAAAATATTTAGGTCTGATTCTGCACATCCTCAATTTAAAATAGCATTAATGCCACTTAATATATGTACCAGACGATCTTCATTACTCAAGAAAATCTATTTAAGCAAATATATATAAAGAGATCTAATTTGGAAAAGTATAAATTACACTCTTTATTTATTTAATTAAATATTTTTGTAAACTAAATTAATAATATATTTAAATAATTCCCTATAAGAAATGGTTGACCACATTATTTTCGCAATTCCGTGAGCCTTTTGTATTAGGTATCGTAACTGAATTGAGATATTTTTACAGAAATGGCGAAGGTGTTAACTTTTCCGGTGGCCTTAAGTCGAACTATACGTTTCCAAAAGATTTTTCCTTTGGAGTTTCAACAGCTGCTATACAAATAGAGGGAGCATGGAATGAAGATGGTAAGGTTTATTAACAATACAACCATTAATATATCCAAACAGTTCGTCGAATCGCGAACAACAAATTCGTTGCCAGTAAAATGATTAATCCCTGACGTCGGACACGGGACTTAACGTTTTACCAATCAAGTTTTCAAAAGCAAATAAATAAGGATAAACTACCTCCCGTTCCACATAACTTAATTCTTTTAAAACTATAAATTTTATTTTTACAGGAAAGTCTGAAAGCATATGGGACAACCTAGTCCGCAGAAATCCAAACTTTACGAAAGATGGTTCGACTCCCGACGTAGCAGCTGATTCATATCACCTATACAAACGTGATGCGGAAATGGTCCATGAACTCGGTGTAGATATTTACCGTTTCTCTATATCTTGGCCACGAATATTACCCAACGGCTTAATAAACTCCGTCAATAATTTAGGCATTCAGTATTACAAAAATCTTATCAACGAACTAGAGAAATATAACATTACACCCATGGTTACTATATATCATTGGGATCTGCCCCAGAAATTGCAAGATATGGGAGGTTTTAGCAACGAGCATATTGTAGAGTACTATACAGATTATGCCAATTTATTGTTTGAAAACTTTGCTGATAAAGTGAAATACTGGGTCACGTTCAATGAGCCGATGCAGACTTGTTTGGAAGGTTATGGAGGTACTTATAGGGCACCGGCCCTGAACAGACATGGTATCGCCGAGTACCTCTGCACGCATAATCTGCTGAAGGCCCATGCTGATGTATATCACTTGTATAACAAACAGTACCGACCAATATATGGAGGTAATAATATTTATTTTGTTGAATATTTCCGGTTTGCGTAGAACTTGTTTGAATTATTGGTATGCGCCAGTAATTGTTAATCGCGGCTACAACCAATGTTTTATTGCTGACTGAAACTATATTGAATTCTATTAAAATAAAGATATTAACAATTAACGAAAAGTTTTAAACTAAGTTAAAAATGAAACAAATTTACATCTAAATACTAAATAGTTACATTTAAAATGGTATTTATGCCAATCGAAACCCCCCCGGTATAAGCGATATTACATAATGTATCTTATTCTTTTCTATAGGTAAAATTGGTATTTCACTTGACTCTAATTGGGCACAACCGAAAACTAACTCTCCAAGTGATATAAAGGCTGCTGAACTATATTTAAGAACTCACGTAAGTAACATTAATTTCTGTTACTATTCCATCCTGTAATCATAAAATATCATATCTTTCAATATAATTTTGTTCATTATTTTTCTATTTACCCTAATATAAATAAAATACGATGTAACTAATGTCATCAGTACCTCCGTCATTTAAGTAGTCTTTAAGAGAATGCAGATCTAGGTCGTTTAAGTTTTCCTGTGAGTCACGTTATCGGTGACTTTGACCCAGCCTTTGGGAAAATACCATTCAATCCTAAATACCAGTAATTATCCACATTCTAGGACTTTACCGTTAGTTTGAATCCGGATTGTAGTATAATTATTGATCTCTGTAGTACAGTTGACTATGAACGAAATGTGGTTCTGCTAGGAAAAGGCAGAAAGCGGATCTTTGATGGTACAGTGTTTTTTAATAATTATCGGCAGAACAGTGTACCATTTCCAACTAATTCTACCGCGGCTTATTCGCTTTAAAACAATGCGTACAAAAGAACGAAGGTTTAAGATTATATCTGATATAGTTCATATACATCTATTTACTTCAATAAAATTACTAAAAGATAATAAAAATGTGTCCTCTCATACCCTTAGATAGTTGAATGTCACGTTGCACTAAACACTTTATATTGGGGTTTTTAATCTGATAAGTCTGCACGTTATAAATACTAAGAATAACTTTATTTAATCTAAGATAACATAAAGATAATGAATCATATTCTTTTTAACAGGTTGGCTGGTATGCTCACCCCATTTTCTCAAGTGAAGGAAATTATCCACCAGAACTGATTCAACTTGTAGACGAAAAAAGTCGCCATCAAAACTACTCCAGATCACGTCTACCGAAATTCACTCAAGCGGAAGTGGATCACATTAAGGGAACAGCAGATTTCTTTGGCTTGAACCATTATACCACGTACTTGCTGAGCATGGCAGAGAAGGAAGTGGGTCAAATCCCATCTCATGAGAATGATGTTGGTATTGTACGGGTCCAAAATCCTAATTGGCCTTCGATGTCTTCTTCAAATTGGTTGAAAGTAAGTTGCCTAAACCCTAACGTGTATGTAACAACACATACTTATTTTCTTCGAACGGTAATCGAACCTATATCAGTTATTCCATCCTCATTTAGTAAACAATTAGCCTACTAAAATAACGAAATTGCGCTAAACAAAACTTACTATATCTTAAAAATTTAATTTCTTAGAAGTAAACTTTTCTCCGCAACGTACATAGGTCCTTTCTCTGTTGATATTGTTTAAAAAAAATCCATATATTTTTTTATTTCCCGAGACGTTTACAAAACCCATTGTTTAAATAGAAAAACATTTTATGAAGAACACGACATACATTAAACGTGAAACAAAGCCTTTATAAATGCTTTTTTAGAGTAGTATTAACAATATATTATATGTGTTTATTTTGCATCATTCTATAATTGTAAAAATAGAATAAAATAACAACACGACAGGTTTTAATTGAAATAAAAAACACAAAGCATTCTGTTTCTTAGAACTGGTTCTCCTATAGTCAATATTGCAGTTTTTATTTCTGTATGTGCAAAACATTCGTCAAGGATTCTGATCGAAAATTTGATTTGGTACATATTAATTCACTATTAAGTTGTACCTTAATAAATTTACATACGTCAAATATGTTAAATTTATTATTGTATAATAAACGAGGTAATTTTTTTTGAAATTAATTTGTTTTGGAGTCCAATAAATTATATTTAATGGGATAATAACATTAAAGAATAAATTAATAAACCGTCTAACTTTGAGACTTTCATGCGCCAGAGAGACCTTTATTAGCGTGTGATTGGATCTTTGGGGAATTTATTTAAATATTTACAGACTCTAACAGATTTGTTGTATATTATATATACGTATTAACTAGCTGACCCGGCAAACGTTTTTCTGCCATGTGTATTATTTCTAGGAAACTTTTTTTAACTATCTACTATAATAAAAAAATGGCGTTTATCGTAGAGGGTTTACATTAAAGGGTTGTATGTATTTTTGTATGCTGTACCACAAAAAAAATCAAAACAAAAAGTTTTATTTAAAAAATATTAATAAAAAATTAGGGGTGGGACGGGACCACCCTTATTGCTTAGTTGGATGAAAAAAAGATGTTGTCCGATTCTCAGACTTACTGAATATGCATTAAAAAATTCATAAGAATCGGTCGAGCCTTTGCGGAGGAGTATGGGAACGAACATTGTGACACGAGAATTTTACATATAAATATTAGATATCAACAATAATTTCCTCTAAGTATGCATTGGTTTGGATTTCATTAGATTTAAATACAATCCTTGCTGTGCTCTGGCGTTATTTGCTGTGTGAATTTTTACTAAAGTTTAATTTCTTAAATTTTAGGTGGTACCATTCGGGTTCCGTCGTCTTCTAGCTTGGATAACAAGGACGTACAATAACATTCCTATAATCGTTACCGAAAACGGCTACGCGGATTACAGTGGAATTCATGATGACGCAAGAGTTACTTACTACTGCCATTACTTGAATGCCCTGTTACATGCGATACATGAAGACAAGAGCAATGTTCAGGGATACTTCGCGTGGAGCCTAATGGATAACTGGGAATGGGACGATGGATTTGTGTAAGTTCTTTTATAAATGAATATCATAAGGATACCGTATATGGGTGCGGCGTAGATTGTGTTTGGTTTACAGAATAGTGTCTGTAAATGAACTGGGCCTAAACCAATGAAACGAATCGCGCTGTCGTCTTTTGTTTTAAATTCTCAACGGTTTAGATTCCTTGTTTGGAGCTTACAAGTAATAATAATAGTACTTCTTTGTAAATATAGAACCACAATGGTGTGGACGGATTTAGGATAGTCAGTTTTGAAAATAACACGCTCAAGCCATTAGGTAACACTGATCTCTGTTGTAATAAAAGTATAAAATAAACTGGTTTATGCGATTTATAACGATTAAAGGTGTCTGCCCACTATCCCGTAGCATACCATGACCGTGCTAGGAACGTATCAGGCACGGAAAGCAATCCGGTACGCTCTATTTCGCCCACTGAAGGTGTCTGCCCACTATCCCGTAGCATACCATGACCGTGCTAGGAACGTATCAGGCACGGAAAGCAATCCGGTACGCTCTATTTCGCCCACTGAAGCGGGCCGACAGCGTTCTAAACCCGTTTACAACCCGTATGTAACCCGTATTTAATCCGTATGATGCCCGTATGTGACACGGCAGAAATCTTTTCAATACACTCGTAAGGCATCGGTTCATTCTCGTACAAATATCAGTGTTAATATTGGACATTATTCAGGCACTTAGTTGATGACGGAGAAAAGTTTTTTCAGTACTTCCGAATGTGTACATTCAAATTTAACGCATTTAAAACGGGTTTGTAACGGTCATACTCCTCGTTCAGTCACCGGTCTGGCAACGTCGCGTGCCATGCACGTAGCGTGTCCGCACCGGCAAAATATTCCCTCCGACGAATAGTTGACGGCCCGTGCATGGCACGCTACGGTGTCGGCCGGTGACGGAACGGTCTAGTGGGCATGGTCTCATACTTCTCCATACAAAGAATAGTTTTTTGTCTGAAACGGTCCTAGTACGGTCATGGTATGCTACGGTGTAGTGGGCAAAGAGCTTAACTCAAACTCAAAATATCTTTATTCAAGTGGGTATCCAAGTACACTTTTGAATCGTCAAGTTAAATTAATCGTAAATTTACATTTCGTTGAGTTCCGAATTTAAAAAATACATCTATAAAATAAGATCTAACTGCAGAGCTACTCTTTACTCATTTCCAAAATCTACACGATAATTAGCCGAGATAGACGTTCAGTAATGTAACGATTCCAATTATTATAACATCTTAAAATAATACCGAATTGCAATGCAGTACTATCACGATCCATAGTGCGGATTTGCTTAAAATAACGTGATCGATTAGGTACTTGAGATCGCAATCGCTATTGAAGTTCTCGGGTTAAGCCGGCTTTTTTTACTGAGATCTCGACTTCGTATAAAATAATTATATTCAGTAATAATGGTAAAAACACCTTACACAAGGAAAATTGCCTTTTAAATCCGTAGACGGTGATTATATTCGTAAAACGTCCTTAACAATTTAATGAACACTAGAGGTCATTCATTGTCACTGAAATCTTTAAATATCTTAAAGTCAAACTAATGACATTTCAAGAATATGCAAATACACATTTTGTCTTATATACAATATTGTCACGTACTGATTAGGAATATGTTCTGTAGCAACAATGAAAATGTATATTAAATTAATTACTGTAGTTGTTATAATTTAAGAACATTAGGACAGTGAAAACGTGCTATAACCAGGTTTAAGCATGAAGTTCTCAACTGTGCCCCAATAGATTTTTCGATGCGTACATAAATTTATGGTAAAGGTAGAAATCTGAAAATGTACCCTGAATTGTGCCAAACTTAGAAGGCAATAAAAACAATGCAACAAAAATTGAAAAGCGCTACAACCGCTACAATGGGTTACTAGGAAAGGCTCAAGTCTGTAAGCTTCAATGCGATATTCAATATATAACGATAATAAATTTAAACTAATTTTCATTAAAATATGTGTTATAGGACCTTGTGAACTACTTTACATATACCGTAGCGAATGCTATGAAGTAATTGTTTTTTCAACTGGTGTACGTTTTTGTTTAAAATTATTTACGCGTCACCCAAAAAACAAAAGTGATAAGACTAATCATATTTAATACTCATCTTTGTCGAGAGGAAAGATAAAAATTATGCATCCAAGGCTATATAAAAATCTATTTAAATCATAACGGAGTAGAGTGTGCAATACATAATTGTGCTCACAGATATTGTTGCACGTTTAATATATTTTTCAGTCATAGAGAGAATTACCCACAATGTAAGTGCGTGCTCCTATTTCACCATGCCTCCTGCTGATAGAGGACAAATCTTTGTTTTTAATTTATTTTACTATGATGTATTACTTAAGATGTCATGTGGAACATGGTGTAATGGTTCAGCTCCTTACGAACGTTGGGTAACACAAAAAACTTGGCGATTAAAAAGAGTGGCGGAGAGTTTATTGCCAGTTTTTCTCTTCCGTTCCCGCCCTTGATTTGAGAACTGGCGGAAAATGTAAAATTGGAAGAATTTCATATAAATTTTTTGACGTTCATAAGTGTACATTGTAACCTTTATGAATGAATGATTTTTGACTTGACTCGATGAGGTCTTCATATATACGGACCAGTTTAGGGTTTCTCGTGACCTCAGTCAATCATATTCCGCTCGATCAATTTAAAACTCAATCAAATTAAAATGTAATTCAAAGCTTGAAAATTTTTGGGTTAAAAAGCTCAATAGAACGTCACTAATAGAACATTACCAATATAATATAACAAACAATATATATAATACAAATCTATACAGCCAGTGAACTGTATGAAAGTGATTAAATAAGCAATAATTATAATCTTTAGAGTTATAAATAAAACACAATATCCGTCATTCATGATATATTTCACTCGTCATGTATGTAAATGCATTTGCAGGTCTCGCTTCGGTCTTTACTTGGTCGATTTTGAGAGTCAGAATAAAACGAGGACGGCCAAGGACTCGGCACGATTGTACACGAGTGTGATCTCCTCGCGAGGCTTGCCAGAGAATTACGATCCTGATGACTACTCTGCCTTCTCATCAGCATCGAAAGTCCTGCCTACTGTGCTCCCCCTCATCCCCCTATACCGATATCTACTTTAATTATATACCTCTGTATATAAAATTAATAAAATTAAGTATTTAATATCATAATGTTTTCATTCTTATAGTATTAATACTCGACAGTCATAAGTTTGCTTGCGTTGTCGCGGGCGACTTCTCTTTTCAGCTGAGCCTGTATGCAAGCAAATGATTTCCCCTTGGTCTCAGGTAGCACGGCTAGAATGAACACCAGCCCGAGGATTGAGCATGCACAGAAGCCCCAGAAAACTGTGTAGATACCATATGTATCTCTTATTACCTGGAATTATAAATTGCTGATATTAGTTATGTTGATGACAGCTTGTTGATCTGAGATGAACGTCATCTCAATCAATGTGTGCGTAAGAAGTAATAGGTACTCGTAACACTTGATAATAATTGTTTCTTAAGCCACTAATCAAAGAGCTATTTGACGTATTTATTCGTTTTCCTTTCATTAGAAATACTTTATATTTAAGCGTCTCGTTGTTCTGTTTTATGTTACATTTTCCCAAAAATAAAGAATATACGTGTGTGTGTAAAAGTAATCTTAGATGATACATATAAACGGAAAGGATGGTTTAATATTAAATAGTTTTACCTGGAAGAGTTTTTGAACAGCAAACATCGAAACTCCAGTATAAATATGAGCGACACAGGAGGCGTACAACTTGACGTTGGTCGGGAACATTTCTCCAATAATCACGTAGGGCACCGTGGACAGACCAACAGCATAGCAAATAATGTAAATCATCATAGCCGCTATCGGTAGCCAATGAAGGATTGCGACTGACTCCTTATTCGACAGGTAGAAGTAGAAATATGTTCCAAGAACGCCATTCATTAGTCCCACCCCTAGCGCAGACAATAGAAGCAGTGGTTTCCGTCCAACACGATCGACCAAAAGAACCGACAGGCAGCAAGTGGCAACTTGGACACATCCCACATATATTGTTGCCTTATACGGCTCTATGTGGCTATCAGTGATATCGAATATTGTTTGGGCATACGCAACAAGAGCCGCGCTGCCACAAAACTGTTGGATTGTGAAGATTCCTAAACTTATCCAGAGGGCTTTTCTGTTTGTCGCTTCGGTTACCAGATCACCCCATGTACCTCGGTTTTTCATGTCCTCCTGAACGTTGATTTCTATGGTTTTAAGTTCCAATCTTATATCACCACTGCGTAAATGTCTAAGAGCACGTTCTGCTCTCTCCGTGCGCTCAAATTTCAGGTAATAGTAGGGCGATTCGGGCAGAAAGATGAAAGTTAATACGAAAGTAATGGGCAGGATCATGTTGATAGCGGCTAAGGTTTTTATGGTTACGAATGGTCCGATGCAGTATTGGGCAAGAATTCCAACCTGAAATAAGAAAATGTATATTGTTAGAATTATAATCAAAAGTAACCAAAATTCTGGGTTAGCTTCTAAGATTTCAGAGTCAACAAACATTTACATTTAAGTTCGTTGTCTATATTTTTTTTGGTTTAGAATTAGTACTTGATATTCTACTTTCAGTTTTTCAGGTAATCATGATTAAGTTAAGCTATCGAGTATCCTTGAATAAGTTGGAAAATTAAAAAATATCTGTGTCGTGTTATCTTTCTTATGAGTCACGAGAACAGATAGTGTAAAAATTGCATTTCCTTCAAAATGTTTGGACCAAGTCATTTTATGTAAGTCTCCTTACTCTATATTAGGGTATGAGATTAAGACTCTCAAGATTAAAGGCCCAAAACCAGCCTGCCTTTTAACCCGCATTAAAACTAGGACTTTCAAATTTCGATTCTCTAATTCACTCATGCACGAAGGGAGTTGTTTAAATTAATTTATAATATAACGCTTTGTCAGTTTACTCTTCCTCTCATGTCTTGTTAATAAAACACCATAAAACTTTACTATTTAACAAATGAATGTTGAAATCACACGTGGCCTAGATATTAAAACAGTACATACAGCGTTCTGCAAATTCAATAATTAAAAATATCTCTCAAAATTAGTTCACGCAATCGTTATTTCAGCGATAATTAAGTTTAATAATTTTTACACAACTGTTTAGTTATTTTCACAAACGTATGGCCTCGTTTCAACAATGTTATTACCTTATTCATCAATGTGATAAGTGTAGAGAGGGCGCCACGGACTTCATTCGTAGCTATTTCTCCCGTGTACATTGGAGCAACTGTGTACACTATTCCATAACCAAGCCCGGAGAACATTCTAGCCACATATAGCACGGCAACAGACTTGGCTACGATGACTAATATCCAGCCAATTATGAAGGGGACTGCTCCAAGGAGTAATGTGGTTTTTCTGCCAAAGCGGTCTGCGAAGTATGCTGATGGTATCGGCGTGAGTGCCGAACACAGGATCATGATGGACACGATCCATGATCCTTCGTCTGCTGTTGTTGGTATGTAACTCTGCGGTGACTGCAGATACTGAAGAATGGGGGAAGGCCAACCGTAGCAAGTACCTGCTGTTGCGGTGATCAGCGTCGCTGAAATCGAAAATATGTTTATTATATTACTTGAATGTATGTCTGTTTATTACTCCTAGAACAATTATTTGTAAAATAAAGTGTAAATACGTGACTCAGTTTTATTTAATGTCACACGTACTGTCCAATAATTTTCCACAGTTACTAAAGGATTGATGTATTTATCTAGGCAACATGTTGACAAATATAATGTTTACCTACAATAGATAAGGTGTCCGTTAACATCGAGACAGATAAAGGACGCACGTACCCTACTTCACAAATTACGAAATGTTTATTATTTATTATATTAGTTTACACGCGATAAATTAGTGGATAACGTCTACAGTGTTTAAATAGACATAGGTATAATTAGATATCTAGAAAATATAGAAAATCTTATATGGATATCTTAAAGGTTTACAAGCATTAGACCTAGAATAAAGAGCACAAGCAAAACTTATTGTATAATGTATTCAATAGTCGAGAGCCTGAGGAAACTCATACCAACAATATAACGCTTTATTAAACAAATAACACACGCCTTAACTTTGTATTGTTCTTCGATTCTAAAGTGTTCTACCATTCTCACGGAAATAGGAAGACCCAATTGTACTAATCTAAAAAGGCCATAGTATGTTATGCGAGTTTTAAATTGGAGTAAAAAAAATAAAAATTGATATAACATTTAACCGACGATACAGACGAGTTGTTCGGTTATCGCGGTTATCACAATTTGTGGAACTTCTTTCTCGAATCATAAACAATTATTATACGGAAATAAACCATTGTAACGTCGTCACACTGTATTAATGTACAATGTAATTAATCTTTTTTAACTAACAAAGAACTTATAAACGCTTCTTGAGTTTATGACTTAAAGCTTAAATTTATATGTGGTATTAAGGTTTATTGCGTTATTAAGGAATATCAATTATTATTATAAGTAGATGATATTCGGACCACAAGAAAACGCGCTATCTTTTATTTACTTGTTTATTATAGTGACACTTATTAATATTAGAATACGGTGTACCTACATATTAGATTACTTAAGCTTTTATGCTATTGTAGACATTTCAAATTACAGGAAGCATAGACGGATAAGGATCATTCAGTAAAAGCAAATTAAATGATTTGATGTAACTGTTGAGAACGGAAATAATTTTGTAAAGAAAGGGTTGTGCGCAGTCAAGCACTGCGAAACTTCAACTTGTGAAAACCGGTATTTTTCGGATTAATACTTTCAGAACACATATTTAATTAGGCTTTACTACTATAAAATGAATATCCATTTAACAACGTGGCAGAGTATAGGCAAATTCCTGTATTACCTATTTATACGCAAGTGACACAATACATTTGATTTAAATAGTATTAACCAGGCTATTGCAGTATGATTTTGTGCCATTTATAAGCGTTTATACGTTTAATTGTATTATTATTAAACAGTAGCAATGTTTAGTTATTAAATCAATCATGTTTACTCATTAACTATTAAGATAACATAAAAAGTAAACAGTTTTAGAAAATTAAGTCAAATCTACGAAAATACCCATTTATCCAAAATGATTACGAACATACAAAAACCTTAAAGGTTGTAGCGCTACTGGATTTTTTTTCTTTTATCGAAATACATAACCAATTTTGATTAAAGCGTAGTAAAATTATTGACGTACACAATTTTGATCATAAAGTTAATAGTATTAGCCCGGTATAGTGATGTAAGGACAAAGAACGATTGCCAGTTGGCACCAGTTTTTGATTTTATACGGCGGTGTAAACTTGGACTGTAGTACGTAATTCCTAATTTAATTATTAATTAAATACATTTTCTGGAAGACATAAATATGGAAACGCACGTTATATTCATAAATAAATACCTTGGGTATTTACATTTAGAGGTTCGTCATAAATTAATTAGGCATCGTTATTTGTCTTTGACATAATGTATCTGACTTAATTGTAATAGGGAAGTAACGGTTTGAATACTACTGATTGCAAATTATTTTTGCAATAATTTACATCTTATTAAAATAACGAATTGCTACATTACCTTTTATTAATAAAGACAACTAAATTATAAATAAATATATATGGCAAAGATATTTATAGAAAATTCTGTTTATTATACTGGTTTAAACGAGATTCAAAAAATCTTTTGGCAGGGTTGGCCTAGTGGTTTAGGCGTATGCCTTTTAACCCTGAACACTAATTTTCTGTCTATCTACTCATTTAACACTCGCTCGAAAGATGCCTTAGACCTTAAAAATTGTTAGCGTGACAGGTAACAGGCTGATCACCTACTAGCCTATTAAGTGAGTACCGATTGATCTAACATTAGTCTTGGTACATAATTTTTAATGATTTCCAACGCTTTTACCATAACACGACTAATTTTGGCCTAGCTTAGTCTGAAACGTGCACAAGAATTGGCAACATCAATAATTATTACATTCAACGAACGTGTCCATCCAAATATAATTTGGTACGTTAGTAATTTTGAATACCATATAATTACTAATAATGTGTGTCTATAAATTGTAATATTGACGTTATGACGCAACTCTAACAATGTTATTTATTGCGTCATGCATTCAAGAGAGGTGTTTCTTAAAGTGTAACACAAAAAATCTGACCAAAGACTCAATTGGTTTATATCATTAAATAGTTAACGATCACCATACATGGATAATTGGGATAAAACATTATAGGATTTTCGACAATGAACGCAAACAATACGGATAACGATTCGTTGATAAAGTCTTACAATTCGTTATCCGTTAGTCCGCACCGGCCATTTCACAAGTATAAATAGCTCACGTGTGTGAGTCACGTGTTTGAAGGTAGCAGTCATTCGCTAAATGAACACAAATGCGTTATTCTTCCCCGTCTAGCGTCCAGTGTCAACGATCTAGGTGAACTTTCAACTATGTATTTTATAAGGTAAAATGAAATGTCATTTAGGAAGATCTATTTTTTAGTTGCAGTTGCCAATTTTTTTATAACTATTCTAGAAAGAGAAAAGAAAGTTGTTACCGTAACCAATTAAATATTCTAAATAAAATCTTGTAATGACGCCTAGTCATGTAGAAGCAACCATTTTTTTCATTAACAGTTCCACCCGCATTAAGCTAGTGGATAGGGGAGGGGTATAATTTCAACAAGCTTAGAAATTAAATATGTTTCGGTACTGATACAATAATAATACTTTTTGTAATAATGCCATAAGCCAAAACAAATAATAGCGTTGACTTTAATGAGAGCCATAAATATTTCAAAGCTATCCGTTTCGTATCGAATGTGTTGGTAAGATTACCGGTAAATACCTTAATACAAGTGAATTGGCCATTGAGTACTTCAATAAACTTTCGCTCTTTTATCAACTCGACAAATAACCTGTGTGACATTGAGAACGTGTTGCTTTTTTTGAAGTTATACTTCTTTAGGCGCGTTATGAAAAATTTATGAGAGTGTAATTTTACGATGCGCGCGCACCTGTGACACAAAATTGGGAGTGTGATTATAGCGTGCGCGAGCGAGATAGGAATAAGACAATCTACAAGTAAAAAGAAATAGAATATGCGTGAATTTTGAATGACCACAATGACATTTGTCATTTACCTTTTAAACAAATAAAGGAGTTTTAATTATTTTTTCAAAGAAATTTATTAATTTTATATTGTGCAATACTGCCAAAGCTACAACATGCATGTTAGTGTTTGGTAGAGATGTTCTAAATATATAATAATATATACTTTGAACTAAATAGAATTTATGTTACACTTAATGTAAGAGAATATAAATATTATTAATTTATTTATTAATAATAATAAATATTTATTTATTTAATTTTTCAAACGTAAACTGAACTTAATGGACTATAATGACTCCTTTTCCAGTCTTTGATTATTTAATTGTAATTAATTATTTGCTTGCAATCAAAAACTATTTTTAATAATGCCAAAGAAGTATAACTTCTTACGCGCGTACATAAGTACACGCACCCTTTTTTTTACATTTAAGGAAGAACGATATGCTAGGTCAGGATATCCATAGTTGCTCTCCTCACACTATAAGTCGATTTTTGTTTAGTTTTTGTAATTTTAAGTTTTTTGATTATATTGTATTTTTAATGTTTGTTTTATTTAAAATTGTTTTGATTAATATTTCTATGATCTCTACATGTATGTCATTTAAGTGCTTGTCACATTGAAAATTGTATATTGTGGTTGTTTTACCAATGTATCAGTGTGCCAAACGTTGGCAAGCTTTTTATCAATAAAAAAATAGAGTCTGGCTACTGAAAGAAGATAACGAAAAAGCGCGGCAAATAAATAAAAATTAGTATGGTATCCCTAAAAGTTTGATATATTTAGTGGATTAAACTTACTTGATACTTGATTTTATTGTGTTATTTTTTACATTGATAGTAACGTATTTAGTCTATTACAATCACTACATAGTATAAAACAAAGTCGCTTTCTCTGTCCCTATGTCCATTTGTATGCTTAAATCTTTGAAACTACACAACGGATTTTGATGCGGTTTTTTTAATAGATAGAGTGATTCGCGTTCTATTTATATGTATAATAACATCCATTAAATAGTGGAGAAGTACTGTTATTTTTGAGGTTTCTAATGTGATGTCGTAAATAATTACATTTTTTCCGCTTACATTGCAAACGCAGGTTGAACCCTACTAGTTTTATCAAAATAATGTACTAAGTATTGTACACATTGAAAAGGTGGATAACCCACAATAACTTTTTTTTGTCATTTACTTTTTACGACAAATAATGGCTAATTTTCGAAGCGATTTTAACCAATACAGCATTAACCCTTAACCAATTAAATACCTTGAATACATTGTTCATTTAATATAGATCTATATGGCCCTTTACAGCATATGATTTAAATGAATATTTCGAAGATATTACAAATTTAAAAATTGCGGGACGCAGCGCGTCGGAGGCCGCGGATCTCCCTATACTTTATAGCACTTTGAATTTAGTATCAGCATTGCATCCGTGCGAAGCCGGGGCGGGTCGCTAGTTGATACTTAAAATGACTAGCATTGCAAGGAAAATTAAAACTATATTTATGACAAAACACAACTTTATAATACGGAATAATCAAAATCAGAATCCAAAAAATCAATATGCATAGATTAATCAGATTCATTGCTGTTATCACTGTCTCTCACATTGATTATGAAACTTTCTAAATATTTAGGCTATTATACATGTGAACTATTCGGAAAAAATATATAATAGAAATAAAAATGAGTAATTGCATGAAGTATCAAGACAATAAATCATACTAACCAAAGAAATTCAATGACATTCTGTGTTGCCATCCGAAAGTTTTCAAATAATTCAATTATCTTCTTTCATTAGCCACTCTAGCTATGATTAAAATTGGGTAATTTTTTATAATTCAAATTGAAACCAAATTAGAAAAAGCCAACTTTATTTGATTTTAAAGAGTATTTTAATTGACTAGCGAAATTTTTTCTAGCTTTTCAATTAAGGAATACAGGTAGGATAAGATGGTTTTTTATGGCAATATTGCAAGTGTGACAATTTACCAGATCTTATTTTAAGACGTCTGCAAAGAACAATACATAACGTATTTATGAAACACCTGATTCCTTATACTATATCTAATACTGCTACATTTTAATAAATCCTATCTGTAAATTTTAAAAGGGCTAAAGTCCAAATGATCTTTAGGCAGTAAGTGGCGCTCTGACAATCAAACGAACCGAAAATTATCTTAATCCGTTGTCATTTGTTGAAACGTCATGCTTTGACAATGTAAGTGTTACGTTTATTTTTAAATCGTTTCGAGCGCGTTCTATTTATTTATTGGTCAACACACGAAGTAATCGAATTAAAACATCACAAGGAATTTATAAATAATAAAAGTAAGGTAACCCGAATCTAAAAAGTTTTAAAATGACTAAGGACGCTAAAATAATTTAATAATCATGAAAATTTATAAAAAACTAGCAAACTTGGCGAACTCCGTTTCGCCACCAGATGGCTTCGTTTTATGTAACATTTCGTTTGGTGATCCCGTTTTTCTGTTGAATTTTTTCCTGAATTTTCTTTACTATAAACCTCACGGAGCCCGAGACCTTTCCAACGAATGCAAAACCGTGGAAATCGTTTCGTGCCTTCTGGAGTTATAGCGTCAGGAAGGAAAACCCGACTTATTTTTATATAGTAGATAAGCAATTATTTTAAGTATGAATTTAAACGAATAATTTATTTTATTATTTAACTTATTAAGACGTAAGTTACTTTATTTCAAAAAAATGAACGTTGTATCAGTGGCTAAACAGTATTCAGTGTTTTCTAAGAATTATAGTTAGGCCATAATCGAGCTGTTTGTAAACTCATTACGTACCTGACTCTTACCATACATGGGTATAGGTAAATCTTATAAAATCGCGCCTGAATGAAAGCTATGTGTAATGACACTTACGACTACACGTAATCTGGATACATGTAAACACACAGGTACATGTACAGTTAACGCCAAAGTTCCACATCCGCCTCTCTATATCACCTTGATTGTTTAGTTAGTAATTCTTAGCCTACAGACTCGAATGTTCTGTTTCTCGCCTTGACGATTTGAATGAACTTCAGAATTCAATCAAATTGTAACTTTGTATTTTCAGTTTTCTTCCTAACTTACAATTGACTGAAGTAGAAGTTTTATCTTTCTATTCTTGAGTTAAATGTTATTTGCGTATCGAATAGTAATTATATATATCAGGAATTAATGTTAATCGCTGTGCTATAAGGGAGATAGGAGGCAAATAAACATTTACGAGGATTCAATTTTTAGAACAGTTAAAGTTCTTACGTGCAGCAACCATAAGCCGTGAAAATTATAATACGCAGTTTTTGACTTGTTTTATCTTGTAGTTCTGTGCCTCACTTTAGTATTACAAGTATTCATCATTACAAACATTTTTTTAGAGCTTGCATTTATCGTAGCTATGTTGAGTTTAATCAAAATGATTTATAATGAACGTTTTAAATTTTAATCCTAAATCAAACTTTAGGAATGATAAAGCGGTTGCGCAAAATTTTTCATACTCATACAAGACTCAGACTACTCAATTATATTTTATGTGATGTAATAATTATATTAAATGTACCGTTCTATGGTAGCATAGATAAACATTTTTTTTAGCTTTTACTAAATATCTATAAAAGATTACTCTGAGTTCAACTATTTGAGACTCATTGCTTTCTTATTTTAAAATATACCAATTAGTAAGGAAAGATTTCACTCATTATAGGTGGCCATGAATTAATTAACCATTAAAATTTCCGCAAATTATTCTCGTAAAGCCATTAAAATAGAACAATGCATATGATACTTTATAATAACCTCAGCGAATGTTGCAATAGTAAATTATATAAAAAAAATTTACCACGGTAATTTTCCCTTACTGTATTTAAAAACTTAAAGGCTCGAAGGCGTTTGAAATATTTATCCAAACTGAGACTCACATCACTATCTGCGTACATAAATCTAACGACTAACCCATTTATTGAAAACAGCTAAATCTGCCTTAAAAACTGTTTTAACTAGAGCACTTATTCGTCTGTTTCTGATTTACTGTTATTAGACTGATTTAATGCACAATTATTTCCTTATCTCTTTTCATTATGGCGTTAACACCATTAGGTAGAAGGTAATTATATTTTAGCTTAAATGTAATTATATTATTAGTTGTTTATATTTAAGGGTTAAAGGGAAATGCGTTTTAAGCATTATAAGTTTTTTAGTTAAATAGAGGAAAACAAATTTAGTAACTAAATATTACGTCAGAAAAGCAATATCGCCTGATTTATTTTTAAATATATTTTCTATGTAAAACTTAAGTAAATTTTTGGATTTCGGACGCGGTTTTTTATTGTACTTAGAGGTTGGTAAGTTTTTAACAAAAGAGCCGAAACGGCTTACCTGAGGAGATCCCTTTGAGAAGTGAATAATACTCAGCAGGATAGTTTTTCAATAACATTCCACTCTACATCCTTTAGTTTTAATTGATGTATTAGTTAGCGATGGGTTTTTTTATTTAAACATTTATTTTATTCATGTTAGATTAAAGAAATTTCGAAAATAGGATTATTGGCATATGATTTTTGTGTCCTAAAATTCTTTTTTGTTTACTGTAAAGACAGAATAATCAAAGTTTCTACAAGAACTGGTGACCATCGCTATAAGTATAAGAAATAGCCTATGTCAACCCTGTACATAATAAATTATAATTTATTATATATTGTAGAATTATACTTCTAAATGCTCCTTTCCATACTACTCAGTAAGCATTTTAGACTGGGTTATTACATGCCTAATATAACATGTGCACAAGGAACCGTTTATTTCGTTCATTCACTCATTCGTACGGAAAATTTTCGTTTTATTTACATTAATGTATTCACTTTTTATGAGTTATATGCGCATGTGACAACACTTTCACAAAATTAATATTTCTTAGTGAGGTGATAAATTAGAAAACTGTATTAATAGCTCAAAACGAGTGCCGGGATTCAAAATATCATAAGTAGCTCCTGTTTACACGTAGGTACAACTAATAAATGAGAATTCCCTTGAACCCAATGACACATTTGCTATCAAGCAATTTTCTGTCAATGTGTGGTAAGAATGAAGGAGGTCAGGGGATCATATTATTATTCTGATAACGGTCTAGTAAAGTATGAAAATCTCGAGAATATTGTATACGTATAGTGTGCTTGCCGCGTGTAAGGAATGCGACACGTTTCATTAAAATGTCGACATTTGCTGAATGCTGACTAGGCCTCCAAATACATACGTTTGCAATTAGCCACTGCGCATTATATAAAATATTTCATAAAATATTATCAGATAGAGACGAGACTGAAGCATAATATTATGATTGCTTGTTATGAGCTAGGATTGTGAAATGTTTACACTACAATAGTGTGAAGCAAGATGTACTATGTTCAATCCGCGCATAAAGATAGGTTATAAAACTTACCACACAGCGCTGTTCCATATTCCTTCCAATGTGAGCGAGTTTTTGCGGTCATTGTAATATTGAAATTTAAAATACAATACTAAAAAATTAACTGGGTTTGGAATGAGATTATCTTGAGCACTGATTTTTTATAATAAAATTTCTATATAATATAATTCGAACTCATGGTTAAATATAAATTATAACAGGATATACTAACTAAATATCACAATAATATATTATATTCGATCTAAAATTTAATGGATTTTTAAAAGTAAACGTTATAACCGATTGGGCTTCATTTTGAAAGGTTTATGTGTTGGTTTGCAGGTCCATAGTTTTGCGAGAAAACTCGTAGAGTATGTTAACGCGACGGAAGCGAGTGAACAACTGAACGAAACACAGACACTTGAACACGAATGAACTGAACGGATCGCATAGAACGGAATGGAATGAGGTAAATCGTCGCAAGCGCACGCTTTTGGTCCTTGTTTATCGGTCGGCTTGGTTTGCCGGCAAATCAAGCGGGCTCCAGGCTGATAAGAAAAACGTTGATATCATGAATGTATGCGATGTTGATCCACGCGTGTGAGTGACTACCACTTATTCAGTCGCACTGCGAAAGTCACCCTGCTTACGAATGTTTGCTGAGACAAATGTATTTTTAGTTAAATACAGTCCAAAAATAAGTCTAACAATACTTACCGACATGGGCTAAATACGACCAATACATTACGATTTAATTAAAAGAAAATGAGGTGCATTTAATAGGCTGTGTAGGTAATAGATTTTAAGTATTTAGCCGCCAATTGCTACGTTGGACTAGACTTTTACAAATATGTATATGTATATATATGTATGGGCAATGAGACTATTAAAACTGAAGCCTTGAAAATGTACGTTTACATTTAATCGTAAGTTAGAAAGTTAGTATGGTATTTTTGCATTCTTTAAAAGCACATAATATTTTCCAATTTAATTAGATTTTCACTCCGCCAGCGAATTAAGTAAATTATATATTCCACACTTGTAATTATTTTTATTGAGTAGCTACAGTTACTAATGTAGATACATATAAATTTAAAAAAAATTTAAACATAATATTATCATGTATTAGGAAGAGACAAGGAGCCAATGCGTGATCAGATTCTGTTAATATTCTTGTCGATTAAAATATTTAAATATGTATTATCGATTATCTCTTGATAATACCTATTATAAAAACTGTGTCACCCGTTATAAAGATTAATTATAATATCTGTAATTAACAATTGCTATTGTCAGTTTGTACCTATTAACTTTTTTTTTAGTGGGATAATGGTACATTTGTTTTGCGTATTTTTGTACCAGGAATTTTTATTTCTACCAAACAGGCATATGATTCTGCGAAGGATCTCTTTGAATGTACTATGGATATAGGTAGTCTGTGATATTACTTTTTATAGTTTCCAATCAAGAGTAATAATAGAAGTTTCATACATTATTTTTTATTTATACATACACGATTGGCAGAGACTATGGACTTGCTATTGTCCTGTCTCGCTTCATCGACTTTTATGACATTCACCATGCATGCTCTTCGCTTATTATGACTCTGTCTATCTCCTCTACTACGTCCTGTATTTGGTCCAGGTTTTTTTTGTAGAACGGGGGGCAAACGGGCAGGAGGCTCACCTGATGTTAAGTGATGCCGCCGCCCATGGACACTCTCAATGCCAAACGGCTCGCGAGTGCGTTACCGGCCTTTTAAGAATTGGTACGCTTTTTTCTTGAAGGACCCTATGTCGAATTGGTTCGGAAATACTTCAGTGGGCAGGTGGTTCCACAAAGTGGTGGTGCGCGGCACCTATGCCTTGAAACTGCCTTGAAAAACGCTCAGTTGTGTAACGGCGGACGTCGAGGTGATACGGGTGAAATTTCGTATTCTGCCTCGACGTCCGATGATGAAACTCAGCTGCAGGTATTAATCCGAACAACTCCTCTGAACACCCTCCATGGTTTTCACTTATTTCGTGGGGAAATGCGTTACGCATACCCACCCGCGGCATGGTTGGCCTGGTGGGGAAGGGTTATGTGGGACTCGCTGTTGTGCATACCCACTAAAACCCCACGGCGCCACCAGCAATCGCCCGGGGCAGGACACGGGGGGGTAACAGCGAAGTCTTGTCCGCATCCAGCCACGCGATCAGCCGTTAATATTACGGTCCTCTACGGCCACGAATGATGTGGAATGGACCTTGGCACAGCAAGGGCCTTTCACATCGGCCAATTCATCCTGTTTTATAGAGCTGGGGGAGGCCGGGTACAATGCTTGCAGGGATGTGTCTTGATAAGGCCTACCGACCCAACCTCACATTTCACGGTTGCCTTGTCCTAATATACTATCCTACTCGTAAGCCGCTTTTTTTAAATAAGCGTTGTAATTAATGTAATCCTTAATTCGATACCTCCTAAGTATACTGAGTCAACTAACATTTTAGTAATTTTATAGGAGAGCCATTTTAAGGCAAATTGTTTATATTTTAATGAAATCAAACTAATTCTGAATAAATTAAATGTTTTTTTAATAAAGATTGAAAGCTCTTCCTTTGGTATAACATCATTTTGCTGAATTTTGTTTTTAAATGATATTTTATGTACATGACTCATTATACACGGGCGGGACTCAATAGTAAAATGGTTTAACTACCAGTTATATTCATGTAGGTACGTCGTACATGAAAATCCATGGCTTACTCGAGAATATAACGAAATATGATAATCATTTTATTAATATCATACTACTTTTGGTTATTTTCTTTTTTTTTTGTCCCACTTAATAATAAAATGTTGAAATTACATCACTTGACTCATTATACTAGGAAAGTACTTACCTATGTTAGTAGTTAAAACCTCAACGTATACTGGACTAATATAATTAATCGAGGCTTTTTAATTACTCATATTAGGTATTTCGAATACCTAACGAAATTAATAAAGGTTAGGAAGAAGTAGTCTCATTAACAAAACAACACATTTAAAGAATCACGATGTATTTTTCGTTTATACTAAGTAGGACCCTTTTTTGTAGCATGTAGTATCATTAAAGTTTCTTGAAAAGTAACTAACATCAATAAAAATAATAGAAACTAAAAATGGTAACTTACGTTAATCAATATTAATAAAAATAATAGATATGAATAATATAAATATCTAAAAATCTAGGAAATTCTAACGCTCAAAAAATTGCTATAAGGTTAAACAAAATAAATAAAAATATTAAAGGTTGAACGAATCAAAAATCAGTCTAAATCATTATCTTCTGCTCCATAAGAGTTATTTAGATAGATAGATAGATCCATCATTATAAGTCCGTTGTTTATAAGTTTTGACTTTGATTTGAAGTCCTTTATTAAATCCTGAGACACTTCAATAACTGTGTATGTATCTAAAAGCTGTATATCATTGATCAGGCATATAAAGCTTTTTATCTTTGTCTGTCTTTCAATTAAAGCATGCATACTGTCGCCTTCACTTTGTGAATTACCCACTATTAGAAAGCGATGGCTAATAGCTATACTACACTTTAAACTACCTAACATATACATTAAGAAATAAATCCTTTTTCTATTTTGGCCTCCACAGTTGTCTGACTAAAACCGGTAATCATTGACACCTTCACCACCCGTATCTTCTATAAACTTAAAATGATAGCTGGAAATTTCAATTGCACCTCTCTTTGCTGTCTGTTGATACCATCAAAAGCAATCACCTTGGCGAGATCCCAGAATTAATATCGTGAAATTATACAAATAATGTTTCCGTTTATAATAAAAAGTACTCACGCTTCCGTGAGGTACATACATTAAGACACTTTTGAAGATCAGATGCTGATGTAAGGATTTCATTATTTTGTAACGCTGATTTTTTTAGCTTTTGTTTTCATTTTTATAGCTTTCTCTTTTTTTTAAATGCTCTTCATGCTTTTCTTTATCTGCCTGTAGAACTTGCTTGTTATTTTCATAAATGTGACATTGTTCACAAATGTCTTTTTTGGGTTTATAAAACCTATATGTATATAGATATTGTCTCACGGTAGTCCATAAACCATTCGATTCATGAACAGTTTTGGGAAGGATAAAAAGCCTTTCAGATAATTTTTACTTGATTTTTGGCGAGTGTAATGTGACTCTACAGGAGATAATGCTTCAACGTGATCTATAACACTGTGAACGTTATCGGATGGATTATATTATGTTCATCCAAAGACCACGCTGATCTGATTTAATAAATCCATTACCTTTATCGGACTTTTCTAAATCTGTATAAGCAAAATCAAAACTAATAGAAAGGGTTCTCAAGAACATAGTTTTGCAAACCGATATTTTTGTGGTCTCCATATTATCTCCTTCGCTCCTTTTTTTTATCGACAATATTTTTTCTCTTTTTTTCCAGCTTTTACAACATATCTTGCCAAAAAACCCATTGTCTTCGGTGGTCCAATAATCCAAAACATTCTGTTAATTTCTCCCTGCATTTTTTCCGACAAGTTGAGGGGAAAGAAGTTTTCATAATTCTCGTAGCATGTACTCTTCCGTTTCTACTGACATATTCCAATCCTCTATTAAGCTTATATTTCCTCTCCTTATCCTTACATTTTTATTTTATATCACAATAATTTTCTATAATGCTATTCTGGATGGGCGAATTACCAGGAGTGTTCTCTATGACTGATGGCGATCGATCTCCTTTTTGAGTTCAGTTATCAACATTTGATACCCAAGGCTAAGAGAAAAGAATATAATCTAGGAATAATATGTAAGCATTAGAAAGGATATTCTGCGATACTTCTTTGTTATCATTCTAATCAATATCATCAAGTATTGATAGCTCCTCTTCCATAAAATTTGCATGCGGTGGCAATGGAGACTCTAAAACAAACAACAATTAAAAACACAAGAATTCATATTTTATATTTAACGTGCTAATATCAAGTTATAAAATTTATAACACATACAAAAATATATTATACCACAAATAAAACAAATATATCAAAAATTTAATTAGTACATTATTATAGCCAGATAAGTCAAGTGTCTTCTTTATAAAGTTTGTTCGTTGTAAACAGGTGTAAATATAGTTGTATCAGTATACGGCGTACTAAGCAACGTGTAACAATTATCAAACAAAAATGGCAAAATCACACTATATGTAACATAAATAAAGTATATCAATGTAACTTACCATATTCATCCCTGTTTTGTATTATATCACCGATTCCTGAGATATTGCTAATTGTATTATTAGTATTATTCACCTTATTATTGAGAAAATTAAAAAAAATTCGCGCCCTCGACGTCATTTATCGTATACTGAGCCATAATATACTTGTATCAATGCGTCCCTCCTCACGCCCCGCGAATACTGATACAATGTTATTTGGATCAGTATACAATGTACGATTTTAACTGATGTTGAAATTGATTTAGTATACGTGAAATTATCTCGGTAATTATAGGTCTTTTTAAAAAAAAAATTACACTAACATTAAGATCCTGGTTTATTATGTACTTTTGTATAAAAAAAACAAAATACCTAAATTTGTTAGATGACTCAGTATACTTAGGAGGTATCGAATTGATGTCACACAGTTAATACATGTATGTAGCAAATGAATATATAATTACAATATCGTTTTGTTGCAGTAAAAATAGGACAATAACTAATTAGAACTTTAATCTTAATGCATGAATATTCTTTTTGTATGCATTATTCAGTATCTTAATGAAACAGATATATTTTAATACAAGCTGTAAATAAAAATATATATATTGCCTACGATCACTGGCTGGACAGATAAAATTTCGTAAAAAATGTGAGTCATATTATATCTGATTTTTTAATACTAAGGGTCTGTTTCACAATGTATGGATAAAGTACCAAATAGCTATGCAACACATAAATTATTTGGAAGATAAATTGTGCTATTTGACATTCATCGGACTCATAGCTTATGATGGACTTTATGTGACGAATAGCGCTATCTGACAGTCGTGAAACGCAACAATAGTGTTTATCCTACCAATAAGTAATAAATAGCTAATTTGGAACTTATGTAGAACTTATCCGTACATTGTGAAACAGACCCTTAATCAATAATGGAAAATAGAAAATTAATCTCAGAAAAAATTTCTAATTTATGTACATTTACTTTCCTCGATAGTGATAATTATACGTTGAATAAACAAAGCTTATCTTTTAGACAATATGACGTCTTTTACATCGCACTTGAATAGATAAAATTAATTAGGTTTTATCTGGTTTTACTGTGATGCAAATTATATACATATATATTTAATATATACGTATATTCCAACCGTACGAGACGAGTTCACTCTCCACGCTTAAAGGACGATACAGCCTCTCTTATGGCCATCTAATCAACAGCACCCAAGGTCACCATTCGTGACAGTCGACACTTTATTACCCACAAAAGCTAAACGAATATGTATGGGGTGACGTTATTTCACCTGTCGTCACGCGACCATTTTAATATAAATTCGTTTGCCCAAGTATGAAAAACAATCGTGCACGTCAGGTGCGTATTCAAGTAGTAGCAATAATTATTTGTAGTATTTAAAATTAACTTCATTTGAACTTAATATTTAATAAAGAATAACAGTGCATAAGATGTTAATTTATAAAGTCACAACGATTAAAACATATTTTCTCAGCACCAGGCTACTCAGTACTCTTTAAAACCGATAGTGATGACATCGAAATTGACTCACCCAGCCAATTCCATTATGACTCCTATAAAAACAAAATCTAAAAACTTAATACCGTTATTATTTAACATATTTTTGAACTGTTATTAAATATCCGGTGATTTCACGTAGTTTTAATTTTGAACGTAACGTAATACAGAAACTGATGAACGTAATTTTTTTTGCCACAGTCATTTAACGTCACAGCATTTTGCGCACATTGCTTATTTTTAATCGTCACATAATTATTTGAACAGTATAGAAATAACATAATTTTGTTGTGCAATATTTTTATTGATTTTTTCGGCTCCCTTGTATTACAATCGTATTAGACTTTTAACTTTGTCTATAATCTATGCTGTATATAATAACAGTTAGGATAGAATTTGTAATATGTTGTTGAAAACATAGTTGAGGCATGGGCAGGTAGCGATGTAATAAAATGTTATATTTGAATAGTCGTCGATTTTCTATATATGTATTTGCATTACATTGTTGAATTGTGTAATTTTTATCGTATACATTTGTTATTGTCTCGCTAAATTGTACTGGATTAGTATGTTTTTGTAAATTTCCTAGGATTGATAACATTTTATTGGGGTAACAAAATATTGAATGGTCGTTGTAAAAAAACAATACGTAAACATACGACAGGAAAATAATTATATATATAAATATTAATATTAATTATTCAATAAGTTAGAAAAAAAATATGTGTGCGTCTGAACTCGATTTGAGAGTGCAGTGTTGTTATAATAAATTATGTTGTTAAGTGATAAGTCGTAGTTGACTTCTTGACATTACGTGACGTGGATGGGTACGAGGGCGTCCACAGAGTCTCCATCGCGTTCGGTCTTAATTTTTTTTACCTCTAAGTCTTTCCGTCTCTCTTCGCCTCATCTGTAAAAGACGTAGTTGATACACCATAAAATTAATATTTAAATCATTGGCAGTATCGTATCCTAGAATAATATTTGTTATTTTATTACCCATTTAATTTAAATTTTCCTTCTAGCTTGACTGGTATTAATGCTTGATAATTTACAGATCGACGATGAAGAAAAGTGGAATTGAAATGCGGTTATTTGTTTAAATAATTTTGCATAAAAAAGTAGATATGTATGTACTTTCAACTGTTTTTTCCAACATATTAAGAGAAAGTTTGATTTTTACTCTCTTTAGTGGCCAGGATAAGTTGTGGATTTTAGAAGGCTTTGATGATTTGTAGTAGTTTTACTACATCAACTTTGGTGCGTTTCAGTTTGGAATACTTTTACAGATCGTCATAGATTTATTTTTTGTCATCATACATGTTTATGGTCTCTGATGCCATAAATATGAAATAATTATTACTGTACATACATAGCAACACATTTGTGAATTTATCTATTCGATGTCGGTAAAGAGAAAGATTAACTCAAGCATAAACGTTACCTTATCGTATCAGTTTTATTGCGTTTATTCTTAAACAAACACTATTGCAGGGAAAATTTTGGTAATTTAAGTTTACTTAAATTATTTGTTTAATGCACCTGGTACTTAAACACACAAGTTTTATTGATTAGCCTTGATACGGTAGACGTTTTAAAAAGGCTATTAAGCTGAATTCTTGTGCGTTTGTTGGAATAGTTAATTGCTTTTCAAAACATTTCACCAATATTTGTCTTTTTGGATATATTTTTTTTAATGAATATATTTAAAAAAAATACTAAATAGTATAACAACATCTTAGTTACCGATGACAGGGTCTAACTATATTGACTTATTTGATCTCCATTTCGTAACTTTATGTCAACCTTATGTCCACATTTAAGCAAGATAACCCCAAAATAACTCCAAAACGAACATTGTTAAGATGTTAGTACATTTTATTTTCGCCAATCTTTATAAAGCGTAACATTGTTAAGCCTACATCGATAACATGAATTGCAATTAAAGCCGTGTATTGACAAGTCTAAAATTAATTAATAAGATAAAACTTTGCATCTTTTTACATCATTTGAAAACAAGAATGTGTATAAGTTATCATCCGATCAACGCGTGAAGCACACACTCATTCGTACTATACATGTGTGCCAAATAACTCACTACACCCACAATCGTGTAAATAAAATGTGTGCAGCTCACAACTACACTGACAAAATGGGACGTATTCACAGCTTTAATCGCATTTTTTGTGAAGAAATTGTCACATTATATCACGACTTCGCGCAATTACAATCATATAAATCACTGAGCTATAGAATTTGTCGATTGCGGTGAAAATTATTTTTTAAAATCTAAGAAATGTCCGTTTACTTATAGAGATTTTTCTTTGAAGAGAAGAAAGGTGCAATTATTTAAAAATTGCAATTGGGGTTGGAATTGCATGGTACACATCCAGATTATAACATGTATAATACCTATAAGTGAGCGTTTTAAACGACGTTTAATATAAAATAATATACACCATGCACTTAATTGCACCGTTTAACTAATGTACCTTGTCACCTATCTCGTTTAATCACGGCGTAAACATAATTGATTAAAAGAGTGTAGACTGTAGTTCTTATAAACAAGTGTAGGAAATGTTAAACTTAATAGTTGTCTAAACTTGCTTAATTATTCGGTTCATTATATGTTTGAGTGCATATCTGTATTCGGAATAGCATGACGCAGACGTTAAGTACAAAGTCCAACCGTTTCAAACAGAGCTTCAGTGAAAAATGAGTACATGTGGATTGGGAACGAATACAACGCCCATTGTAACATTTTTGTCTTAAGAGTCGATGAGTTGCAATAATTTAAAACATATTTTCGAAACTGAACATCTTTTATTTCATACTAGTTACAGTAAACTCGGAAGATGATGCAAAGGTATCGAGCCAAAGCATAATTAGTGGTATTCATGATAACATTAACAATTCTTCCAATAAACGACAAAATACGGAATATCTTCATAAATTTAGAGTAAGAACTAGCGCCTGTTAAAAATAGATGTTTTTGACATAAAATTGTACGAGTAAAACAAAGCATATTAGATAGTATTATTACATAGGATAGTTAAAAGAGTACCGAGAGTTTTTTACGCCGGCTTTTTCTCTCGGCCTACACCCTCTGTCTTCTTTGCCGATGAGTAGGGATGCCTTCAAATTGAAATTTAATGACGTGGAATAAGTGATACATGTATCTTATGTTCCATAATAAAAATATTTTATTTTTTTTATTTTACTATACGGAACGGGACTAGGACCAGTCCAGAAATATCCATATACTGTTAGTTCTTATTTGTGTTGAGTTGTTTCATCAGGTCTACACAGATAATCAAGATGTTCAATGATGTCTTGTAATGACGTATGACACAGCCACAAAGAAAACATTAATACTTTACCTATTATACATAGAGTCGTTGTATTGTTAATAACTATCTATTAGAGGATACCTCGCAGAACTATAAAATATTTTAGCTCCTAAATTGTGAAATAAGTACACAAATAAGTAAAAACTGTTAATTTTGGATAATTTTTAAATTTAGAAAACAATATATTTGTCATGTAAACAAGACTATATTCGTTTAATAAAGACCGATAAGTATGTTTTGGAGTAAGCTTAACGGAAAACCTGGACTGGATATCCGGCGAAAAGATAATTGTTTCCGGTATGAAAGGCTAACTATCTCCATCCGGTAAAAATGATGAAGATCCAGAGAAATGTTTCTACCTAATTAGGGAACATCAAACAAGTTAATTGATTCATCGTGTATCATAAATAACAATAAAATATATTTTTCTTGGAAATTTATGGCGTTATATAAGCCAAGAAGGAATCCATTATTTTCTACTACTTTGAAACATTTCCATCGACTTTTCGTTGCTCAGTGGATGTTGCTGCTGGTGTTAATACTAGATTAAACGTTGGTATTTAGATTACTGAATCTTGGGGGAAATCCTCCATACTTATTCGTTTCACTTCCAAAATTGATATTACAGGCCTTTATACACTGTGGGCATAGAAACGCGTCTCCCATATGTTTTTAACATAACAATTGCTTTGTTAGACGGAAGATGAATTCATAATTTGAGTTCCATGGGCGTCCGGTAAAGTATATTTAATATGACAAATTAAACAAAATAATTAACAATCACAATATATAATTTCTCTTAGTTCTACGATCCACTTTTTCAGATCAGTTTGCACAGATGTAAATGGCACACAATATTTAAGGCACTAGGAATGTAAATAGGATCACAATACAATATAATTACAGACAAAACCAGTTATAACATAATGAGACCAACAGATAATGTTTAGCTTAAAAGTCGGGGTTAGATTCCTATTACGTTTAAAAGATTGTTTTGTTAAACGTATTACGGATATATTTGTTAATATTATAATTGTTAAACAGTGTTTGAAAGATATATAAAGTTATAATGGTGTGTACACACTCGTCGAAATACCCCGAGACAGGCCGAGTGCGAGAGTGTACAATAGAGCTCTCGTCTCGTCTCGCGTCCTCGCAGTTGGTCTCGCCTCTCTCAGTCGCCTGTCGGTTTATTGCGCACGAGTCAAAGGGTCTCGCGAGTAAAACGAGAGCGACCTGTTCACAGTCATTCAATCACTTAATTTTGGATAATATTAAAACTTTATGATCCTAATTACCAATTTCTGTTGCGGTGCAAAGTCACCATCTTCTTCTTCGCCATGGCTTCGTATTTTTTTATATGGTAAACGTGAAGAAATTTATAATAACTTATTGCACAAAGACAAACAGCAGCAGCGGTTTCGAATACAATACGGG
Organism: Pieris melete; assembly: GCA_963693345.1. Lineage (NCBI taxonomy): Eukaryota > Metazoa > Arthropoda > Insecta > Lepidoptera > Pieridae > Pieris > Pieris melete. The sequence continues at coordinate 888,358 of CAVNZK010000025.1, forward strand.
TGTTTTAAATACAATTAACGTAACGAGTGTGTACAGGCTGCGCTCTTCTCTCGGACCTCTCGGTCGAGACTCTCGCCGAGTGTGTACAGCCACCATAAGCCTATCATTAAATCTGTGGTCGTTATATCCGGCTATTTCTGAATTGAGTTATTTAAGGCCACGCTTAAGAATTTAACCCTTTCCTTCTATAAAATACCTTTGGTGCCTGTTTAATAACATAATTATATTTGTATATATCATATAATAGTTTAGTAACAAAATAATATTTTGTTTGCCTAAAATTTGTTTTGATATACTATATATTTAATATTTGGGTTCTTTGTTACATAACTAGATAAACTACAATTATTAATTCGGAATAATAAAATCGATTGAAAGGCACTTAATTATCAATATATTTTAACTTTATTTGGCCCTTTCAATGGAAGATCTTTTAAATATATATTTTGGTATTAAAGCTTTTCTTACAAGAATTAAAAACTATACAGATTATGCCTAAATATTTACTCTTACACCTCATACATTTTATTAAAATACTTGGCTTAAAGTTAAAATATCAATTACAATAAGAAATTATGATTCCACATTTTTCAATTTTTACTAATATCTTGGACCCTTTCAGTTTATTAATAATAATAATATTGCGGGGGTGTTTAATAATTACAGTATTAGGAATATACAATTTAAGTGTTATCACAAAATTAAATCTTACACCCAAAACATTACTCCAAGTAATCCACAGGAATACTTAAAATGTGACCAGTTTCGGTATAAATATTCAAATACTGATTACTGAGATGTTTTGAAACAAATTTCAGGAATTATTAGTTACCTATCACTATCTAGTTCGAGGACAAGATTATTATCGAGTAGGTTATCACAATCCTATTTGAGATAAATTTTAAATAAGGTATTCAAGGTCTAGACGGTATAATACAAGGTAGGATAAAAATGTGTGTGTGAAATATCTGCGGAATGCTTTATTTAAAAAAGGACGGAAATATTAAGTACAGGTATAGCACCTTCGAATTGTGAGTTTCATAAATTTATCCGTACCCTTGCAACACTGCCGTCCCTCTTTTCATACACAACTTTATCGCTACAGTATAACCTCTCTTGAATGGCAGCGAACGATTGCCCTTTAGTTTCAGGAAGTAGCATTAATATAAATATAACGCCACCGACCGACAGCAAGGCGAAACTCCAGAATGCGACATATGTACCTAAGTTATCCGCGATCACTTGATATAACTTTGTAACTGCAAATGTCATCAAGGCAACACATATTTGAATTATACATGTGGCCTTTGACTTTATGTGAGTCGGAAATATTTCTGATGTTATTGCAAACGGAACTGTCGCCAGGCCAATAGTGTAGGAAAATATGAATATTGGTATCACAACAACAGGAATGAATTTTAAGTTAACAATGTACTCACTGTTTGCATATTTCATGAAAAAGTACGCTCCTATAATAACATTAGCTAGGCCAACGCCGCAAGATGAAACTAAAAGTAAAGGTTTTCTTCCTAATCTATCAACTAATTGCGATGAAATTGCGGAAGTTAGTAATTGGACCGAACCAACCACTATACACGATTCTCGAGCGCCTAAACCGCCCTCCGCAGCTCCAAATATTTGTTCCGCGTACGATATTATCGCGGTACTGCCACAAAATTGCTGGGTAAAATATATCCCTAGCAAAATTATCAGTCCTCTTTTATTACCACCTACGGTGACAAGATCCTTCCAACGACTCTTTTCCTTCATATTCTCATTGACAAGGTGAGTCATACTATCTAATTCTTCCATCATGTAATCACGGCCTCGAAGCTTTTTCAGAGATCTCTCAGCTAAATGTGATTGCCCGGACTTGAGGTAGTAGTATGGCGACTCCGGCATAGCACTAAAGGTTACGACGAAGAGTATAGGTATTGCAATGTTGAAACTCGCCAGCCCTAACATAGATACGTAGGGCCCAATGCAGTATTGTGACAGGATCCCAAACTGAAATGGAGAAAAAACTCAATCAATTACACAAACAATAAAGGTATGTAAGAAATATATTATATAATTATTCATATATTATGCACTCTCGTAATAATATAATAAAAAATACGTTTTTTTAGGAACTTTTCATATGTTTAAATAAGGTTAGGTTAGGTTATACGATCATTAAAGATTTTGGTTTTGTTGTAGCGTGTAAAACTCATTAATAGTTCCATACCTTAGACATTACTGTGATGAGGGTGGCCATAGCCCCTCGTACCTCATTCGATGCAATTTCACCGAGGTACATAGGAGCTGTTGTGTATGCGATGCCATAACCTAAGCCCGATATGAGCCGAGCTGCGTATATTGTAGGGACGTTGGTCGCGAGCATCACCAGGATCCAGCCCAGGATGTAAGGAATTGCAGCGAGGAGCAACGTCTTTTTTGTGCCAATTCTGTCTGCGAGGTACGACGCCGGGATGGGGCTTAATGCTGAAACAGTATGGGGTTTCAATTAGATAAGTTACAATTTTAAATATGAATTTTCATTACTTTATGATTCCGATAATTTGCTATTCTAGAAACTTCTATATTTGAATCGAGGTAAAGAAACAGCGTATGTATGAGGAAATATGTAATTATAGAATAGCTAATAATTACGCTGATTATATAATGAAACCAGAAGAAAAAAACTACGTCAACATCTCGTAAATCTATAAAAATTTGGCGTACAATATTTACATAGGCCAAGTAAAACTGTAACAATAGGTAATATAAATACCTGAACTTAATATCATTAGAGAGGCAATCCATGAACTCTGATCCGGCGTTGTTGGAATAGGAGAGTCTTTGTCCTGTAGTTTCGGGAGCGTAGGAGATGTCCATCCCACTGTAGTTCCCGCTGCCGCCGTGATCAAGGTCGCTGGAAATTTTAAAATGGCCATCAAGATATTGCTTGATAAAACATTTTTAACGTTTTAATTGTGTGTCTTGAGACTATGAATCGTGAATAGCCAAAGTGTCAAGGCACGCATACCACATGTTTTTCAAAAACTTACTAAACGTGAAGTTATAAGGTATGCTAATCATATGTAGTTAGATTGATTATAACAAAGGAATGTGTAGAAACACTTAATGTAGGTTACTCTTCGTTTTAGGAGTACATCGTGAAAATATTGGGATTTTTGTTTTATTTAGTGTATATCTAAATTTGTAGACAATCATTTAATCTATGAAAACTTTGTTAATTGTTAGTCCAATGTTCTAAAACCAAACTAAATCAAACCGATAATCTATTTATTCTTAATAAAGCCCAACTAGGTATGTTGATAATAACCCAGTGCCGTTAACCCTGCATGGGTGACCTCTGACAATGTGAAGTGTAAGCTAGTGCGTCTAGTAGTCTTTGGAAAAAATCTAATCACAGACAAGGACAACCAACATCGGTTTCGAAATTAGAGAAATTGATGTGCCACAGAAATTGAAAATAGCTTTCATCGTTTTTTAAACTACAAATTGAATTTTGAGTAACTCAATAAAATACAAATCTGGCAGATCTAACGTAGTATTAAATCCGACTCGTATGTCCTTAACAAATGATAAAAAAATTGAATTACAAATAATGAAAAATGATAAGAACATGATAAGTCTTTCATTTAACAGGTAGCGACGATGATTCACCAGATCTTGACCTAGATTCATATTTTACATTTCATCAGTTTTATCAGTAGTTTGCGTAATTTTTTAATCAAATTTGTAAATCAATGTGAATTAATAATTATACCAAAAATTAATTTGTACTATTAGTATATTAAATTAATATTAAGAAAAACCTAAAGGGACTCCTTTTAATAATATATTTCAGTTATTATATTTTAAGGTTAGTTATTGTTTTTGATATAATAATTTATATTAGTTAGGATTTTAAGATTTACATAACAGCATTTAGGAACAGGAGAATCTTATACAATTATTTTTATTGTTATTAAAATTTCATATGGAACCTGGCTTTGGTGGTTGTTCATCGTATTTTGGCCTTTAATTGCTTAATAATATGTCTAAAGAATGACGTAATCGCTAAATTTAATGCCCGATTAACTAACTGAACTAACAATCATCTGTAAGAGAGACGTTTCTAAGGTTCAGATCAGATATATGTTAAGGCTTAAGTATTATTAATGAATAGTTAACTTTGAGTAATTGCTCTAAATCTGATGACAGAAATAAATAATGCATTACAGAAAAAATGGTTCAATTTCGAACTTGAGAAACTGTGTTTTTTTAGAAACGTAACAATCTTAACATAATTAATTTGTTTGGTTATTTACAAAGTTTTTTAGATCTGGGCTGATCACACTGCCTGCGTTTGTTATGGCAGATGGACCAAAAACCCTTGGAGAAGATGTAATAAAAGAGATAGAAAAGAAAAGATAGGAAAATAGTAGCCAAGATGAGAGATAAGTGGAAGTATTTGGAGGCCTTGAGTGCTTCGCAGGACGTGTGCTAGTGTGGAATAGAATAATAACATAAACTTAATGTAACTTAAATTACTACTCGAATAAAGGATATTATTTTTACAAAGTTCACTAACAATTCATGAAGATGCCTTTTGCGTCAAAAGCCTCAATTAAAGGTGTAATTGTAAGAATAAAAATAATACCAACATCCGTCGACCTAAACACTTTATTGTCAGCATTTTGATCATTTGATACGCATTAACCGCCTTAGAAACAACAATGAACGTGATGATTTGCACTTATGTATCGCGTACATGACTTTTAAGAATTGTACCTACGCCATATAAAAATAAACCTTCTTATTTCGTGAGATATTCAATACATATAGCTGGGGTACGTGCCCATTTACTTCACGATGTAGGTAGGTACATAATTCATACTAAAAGAATGTAATAAGATTATACTTAAATAATTATTATCCTCCGAAGATCGAGGTATATGATGCTGATTTAGGCTTGGATCTTAGCTTAAATTAACGGTCCAACGTTTCTGCTACACAATTATAGTAATATCGCTTCAAAAAAATGAGAAAATGAACTTGAAGGGTTATATGTACCTTTTGTTGCCAAATCTGTAAAAAAAACTTTTCTTAGATCTAACAAATATACCAATTTGATATGATACGAGAATTTTATATAAAGATAAATAAATGTATGGCCTATTTTCTGTTGTTTGTTGTTAAGTTGGTTTTGAACACCGAAATTAGTCTCAAAGCGGATACCGCAGTAGCTTTCTACTTATAAGTAATTTCGAGATCATTATAGAAAAGGTTTATCTATTAAAAATAACTTATCTGCAAATATACTCTGTAAACCTAACTTGTGTTGATAAAAGTATATTGATCACGTAACAAAACTACGTGTAAAATGACGTTATAATTACCAATTAACCACTTATAGTTCTAGATTGTGCTTAACACTCGTGTAAATCACTTGAGACAATTATTTAATAAGTAAGCTATTTGTCCTCAATCTCTTTAATTATTTTAACGTCTTTTTAAACCACATTGAGTACAATAAAAATGGCGCAATTCAATTTAAAATTCGAATTCAAAAGTCTTCTAAACACAGGTATATATATGAACGTTGGTGCTAAAATACGGGTATTTGTTAAGAACTCATCCCGTAGGTACTTAAGGCTCGTCCCGTGTGTTTTTAAATAAAAAGTAATAATTAAATAAATATGGAATATACATTAAGTATCATAAAATCCAAGTTTTATGTAATGGGTTGCAAACGGGTCGAACAGGATTCGTAAATATAATAAGAGAAATCAATATCTAACGTCGGTACCAATACCGTGGAATAAGACGCAAAGGAACAGGTTGCGTTTTTTTTCGTTACTCAAAAAACTTCTCACACATGTTCATACTTGATTGATACGTTCACATAATAATAATTTAGTAACGATACAACCCTTTATTGGTCTTAACCTCAGATTGAAACCGTTCCTTTGAACGTCTTTGATTTGTAGGTGCACCTAAGATATGTCAGAGCAACTGTTCACTGACACAAAAAGGAAAGATTTATACTTTGGTACAAATAAAACAACGGTTTGCACGATTTAAAATGTTCGCCGTAGAAATGCCATATTATTCCTGTGCAATATAGGCTATTTATTTAAAAATTCGAAGTCGTTTAAACCAGCCTGGAAGTTATTCAAAATGTAACAAAATACATATAAAACTTTGGCGCGTTTTGTTTGTGATTAATCTTTCAGTCATTTGACTTATTAAAGTCAATCTATCAATCGTCTTTCACATGACATTCTGACCGCCCAGAACGCATTTGGACATGCATTTTTGTTTATAGGATAGGGGCCAACGAGCCTATAGGATCCACAAAGGGCCAGTTCGTCATAAGTGACGCGGACCGTGGAAGACTTCCGGACATCAAGATGATGCGGTCAAGGTTTAAAAAACTTTTTCGTACACACTAATTAGTTAAAGTAATTTAATGAGATGATTTAATTATTAGGAACAGGACACTGTCTGTGTGTTCAGAATAGCGCCTACAAAATGTAACAGCAAGATATAGGTAGTATTATTGAATTTACTTTAGACATAATCACATTCTGTAAATTATACTTGAAATAAATGATTCTTTTATGGCATTTCGAAACTGGTTTATATATTTTTGTTATGTCTAGCAAAGTGATTACAATATATCTATTTTAAAACGTATTAACTTCAGGTCCATTATTTATGGGTAGGTACACACATAACTATGTGTTTAATTACTACTTACATACGTATTTATTTCTCTTACGTTGTAATTAGTTTGTTAATTTTGTTTTTAAGCAAACACAAATAAGATAATGTTGAACCAAAAATGTTTTAATCACAGGTACCATGTTTTATTGACCTATCAGTCAGATAAGTTGTAAGAATAATTTCGTAGGAAACATAAGTAGACCATTTTTGGACAGCCAAACATTTTCTGGAAGAGGAGGTTGAAAGAACCAGAATGATTTTTTAATTAACGCTACCCTCATTTTCTCTCGCGTATGACTAATAACAACACAAGAAACGTGAATATGATACTAAAAATATGTCGCTATACCGTGATAATAATAATACCTATAGAGTTAAATTTTTTTGTAACTGACAAACTCGAACGATTAAAATACTCATCTCGTATTAAGTCTCATAAGTAGGTAGACCAGATTCGCAAGAGCCTAGAAAAGTGCCGCAAAAGCGGAACTCATGTAAGCCTCTTCTGGGTAAAGGCGCACGTTGGTACGCCGGGGAACGGGAGGCCGGACACGTTAGCAAAAGAAGCGGCGGGAAAACTAAGAACAAAACCTGAATACGCCGCAGACCACATGTCATTAAACGCCAGATAAGGTAAAAGATGTTAGAAGTATGGAATAAGCGGTACCTGGGGGGTGAAACAGCTGGTACCACAAGAATGTTCGTCGGAGATGTTAGAGCTGTATATAAATTAATAAAAGAGAAGCGTTTCACACCACAGATGGAGCAAATTATTACAGGGTACGGAGCCTTTGCACATTAGATGTATAGGTTTAAAATGAAGACCCACATACCTGCAATAATGGCGAACAAACCGTAGAACATATGCTTATACAATGCCCTATATTCCCATTCAGGCACGTCCTGAAACAACAAACACAGATGACAGTAGACCGTAACGGTCTACAGGATATGTAAACAAAGTACCGACCTGGAACGGTTCAGCGACAACATTATTAAATATGTGAAGGAGCAAAACAAAAATTAAAGAACGGGTCTTGCAAGCAATTGCGCCCCGGTTCGCCCATGAATATTGCAAATAACAATACCGACGTAGCAGAGCGTATCTCACGAAGTACGATTTTATTTTATTTATTTTGTAAGTAACAATATAAGAGATGGAAAAAGTCCCCGGATACAATGGCAGGGCAGTGGAACGAAATAAAAGTCTCATAAGCAAACGAAGTCGTGGGCAATCATTAGTAATTAATAAACTAATAGCAAACAAAGTAATACGATTTCTTTATAAATGTAGATATCAATATATTATAATTAAAAACAATATACAGGATAAATGGAATTTATACTCGTGTGTTAATAGCAATTAGGAATTAGTTAACGACGTAACTTATGAGTGTAATAGTGCAAAAAATATATTAAATTAGAAAAATAAACAACAAGTTTTCTTTAGACTATACAGAGCAATGATCGTAGGAATTGTGAAAACCCCAATATATAAGAGTTAGCGTAAGTCTCAACTGAATTGTACACTTAGAATTTGCTTTTTGGGGATTTTTTTCCATTATTGTATTATCCTATATGTCCAAGGTCAACGTCTATACAGGCTCTTAAGACACAACCACGACGCATTAAATACTTTTTTATGATTTGGCAGCAGATTAGGATTGCACAATAAGAATAAATCCGCGGTAACATTTTGTGACGCCATAGATCTACATCTATGGCGATACGCTATTGTGCAATAATACAAAGACTACAATAAATAACCCCCTAAAAGGTTATGACAGATAATCATTCAATATTAAAATAAGTTTCATTAAAAAAAAGCCCCTAAAGTATTATTTTTCAAAGGAATTCTTGAAATTCTCTGTGATATTATATTTTATTGAGTTTTATCCGCTGTCATATACAATTAGGTTATATTGAGATTGCAACGAGACTAATCAAAAAGGAATGCTTCTGTCTGCCCGGGCTTAGTCGAGTAAAGTACCTACTTTAATTACGAGTTCTAGAACATTCCGGAGTAATTTTATTCTTATTGCGATCTTCGCCACTACAACCCAACAATCTTTACTAATCTTTTACAAAGTTTATCTTATTTGTTCTAAAATTGAATTTATCTGCTACGATAGATAGATTAGCTAAAGGACATAGACGAGATGTTAATTCAAAGAATGACCGACCGATGGAAACAAGAAAATACATTAAACGTATTAAAAGGCGTGCAACGTTCTCGCGAGCCTTCTGACGGTATAAAGTATTTTACTCTAATTCGTATATAAGTCACAATCTCGCCTTCAGCGCTGTCAAATATGCCAAAAAACTAGATTTAAGTTCGATTATAATATGGACACGTAACTTCAAGTAAACCTTCTGTCTGGTTACTCTCCGTTCTATAATAATACTACTAATACTAAAATAGAAAATGAGTAAGACGGAATCTATATCCGTAGAAAGTTCAATTTGACGTAAATTTTTCTCTATTTTCGCGTATCAATGAATTCGCCTTAGAGACGGCAATTTAGCAGCAACATCACATCATATTAAAGGATCTTTAACGTATCAATCATTAATGAAAAAACAATTCAAGTAAGAAATGTTTTAATTCAGTAAAACTTAAAAAGGTTAGATCACGCTCTAACCAGTTTATTTCTATAAACGAAGTAATGCTTATATATTCGAACTATAAAAGAGATGCTATGAAATCCAACCAATCCAACGAAATATGAAGAGAATAACTAAAGACTAGTACTTCGTACTTCATAGTTAATGATCTATTCGTTATTTGAATTGACGTCATTCGGTAGGGTTCTGCGCTAACTAAAAACTATAATAAAAAATAAAAATTAACTGAGGCATGATGTAGTTTAAAAATAGTTAATATCACGTGAAGACTACTCATACTATTTACACATAAACCATATTTAAAGTTCATGAAATGATGAATAAAACTATCCTATACTGCCTACTGGTGGACGGCTGGCATTTGTTTCCTTCAGCGACTAATCTTAGAACTAAAATAATTTGTTTTTGTACTGACACTTTAAGTACAATTTATTTAAGCAGCAAGAGAGTTGACTATGTGTAAATAACTTTCATACATTATTATAATTTTTATCTTAATATGCGTCTATTCTAAACCAGACAACATAACAGAAATATACTATACACTATATTAACATACGTTTATTTCAAATTTAAAGAAAAATCCAATTCATTGTTGTCGCCAGCTTTATTTTTTACTGAGAAATTATTACGACACGTGTCCATTACTTAATGGAGCAGGCCAAACCTAGAAAAACAAGGTTATATTCCTGAAAATAGTATAGTACGTAAGTTAACTGAATATTTGTAAGAAAATATCTCTAAAACAACAAAATGTTAGGTTGTACATTTTCCCGCCTGCTCTTAGTGGTTAAAATGTAAAACTCGGTCCTGGGTTCAATTCCCGTCATTATCATTTTTAATTCAAATTACCTAATAAGCCTGTGTATCAATGAAACAGACGCAGTACTGTTTATACAATAATTCAGTTGATAGCACACAAAAACTCGCGTCAACATAATTAATATTTAATAGTTTACAAAATTAAATGACGATTGAATAGTTTATTAATCAAAATGTTAATTGGTATAGACGTAATCAATCATTTAGTCACGTGCGTATGAAATAATGTTCAAAATATGTAAAGTCCAGCTATTAAACATTTATTTAATACTAGCGTCTGTTCATCTTACGCATGGATATCATTATTTACAAAAGTACATAATTCTCCGTGGAGAAATACATACATAGACATAGGTCTAAGACTCTCAGATATGTCGTTTCAGCGTGAACTTATAAATACAAACAAGTGTCATTCCCGCATATGAAAGAATTCCATACTTCGGATCATACTTTGGTTACCGCGTCAAACCTGATTCTAGAGAAACGAACTCTTACTCATTAGGATGCTTTCCTACTTTTTTATTCGCACTCATACAATTTGAATACAGTTTTATTTTTGTTAGTCGTTTTATGTTTTATAAATGTTTTGAATAAATCAGTCGAATTAAATAAGATAAATCGAATAATTAATATTATTTATTATTAGATTTTAATTTTTAATACACTGTTTAATATCGCGCCATTAACGAATACTATCAAATTATATATAAAAATTACTTCGCGTGAATTCGATCTCCAACTACCCACTTTCGATCACATTTTTTTAAGGAGCAACATTTAAATCTACCTTATATTATCTCCAGAACATAGTAACCTAGACAAAATGCTATATAGCGTAGATTATAAATACTATATTTATATTTAGACCGCAAACTTCGTAGAAGCAAGTTCAAGTGATCGTTACGCGGACCTTTTGAAATGTGGTATCAAGTCATGTATATTTTATCTATACTGATTATTTTCGATCGAGCCGAAACGCGAATTTATTAACTATTAATGATGAATTCATTATATATTATACTAATCCAGATATCAATAAAACCTATTTGATTAATATGTAAAATTTAATCAGAATGAGAACTAAAAAAATGTTTCAGAAGTAGTAACTATGTTAATCTTTAATAATACTTATTACTATCACGAACTATGTAAATAATAACCTATTTGAATGTAAATTATATTATTAAATAATCTAGCAATGTAAATAATACTAATACATATATATTTTATACATTTATATTACGTAGATATTGGACATACATATGTATCAGACGTTACGATCTTGAAACTTCGAACGGTGTATCTTCAGTGTTGCTTGTATGTAAATTTAGGTTCGAATTATTAACCGTGATTAAAAATAAGTGATTAACTCACCACTCAGTGCCGTCGCATATTCCCTCCACTTGCGGCCGAAGACCATTGTTTGTATTCACACAATTTTTTGAAATAAACATTTATGGAAGTTCTACGCGGGCAATACAGTGCATGTGGGCGATCACTGCCTGCGTTTTGTTATATTTTGGAAACTGCTATCGTGTTAAAAATAGATCGCCACGTGCTATTCGCGTTTCGGCGTGATCGTGAATGGTAGCCAGGCGACCGTGGCTTGTGTTTATGCGGAATGAATTCACGATGTTGACAGTTTCAGCTGTCAATAATCGCTAGCAGACGGCCGCTGCGGGGCGCCGCCTCCGCGCTTGTGTCACCACAGATAAAAACACGCTCACCCTGCTTTGGCATCATTTGTGGCTGCCGGCACTGATAACGTCATACATCGATTTTTATGTGAAATGTAGGTTTCGAAGTTGTTAACCTTTAATTTATGTCTGCAATGCTATTTATCTCCTTCAAGTACTAGGGCAATTATAATTGTATTATTAATATGTAGGTCTATGTCGGACCTTACTCTTTCCGCTGATATGAAACCTTTGAGGATAAAACTGTTCAGTAAACATTAACGTTAATTCAATAAATGCTATTGAATTGTGCTCAATAATATTGCATTTTATATGACCTATTTAAGTGAAACATGTTAATTTTGCGCGTATACTTTTTATATATTCATGGTCAATGATGTGTGGTATGTTTTAAATTATGATTATAACATAAAATAAATAACATACATGATATAAATCAATATATGCTTTTAAATTTTCCCCGTTTTGTTTGACTACATGTCGGTCGCGGTTGATTCGTCGGGCATGTTAAATCAATTTCAATTAAATTGATCACGGTACGTTATAAATAATTGATCTTTTAAGGAGATAAATATATACAGTGTTACTAGTAGTATACGTAGCAACATATAATTGGAATGATACTAGTAAGTTTATTAAAAAAGTACAGACAATTTGCCAAGCTTTATTATATATTATATATTATACTATTAAGCTATATAATATGTTAAAATGTAAGATCAATAAAATAACAATTTCTTTTTTAATAGTTGAAGATAAGCTATCCGCTATCAACCGTTGGAGAAATAAGATGTATCACAATAATTAAAGTTCAATGAACCATTTAGTAAAATCACTTTGTAGACAGTACGTATGAAATGACGAAGAGATTTAATGATTTATTCACGCTTCTATGGCATATTTAAATTATTAATGGTTTGTTTGGTACGTAGAAATAACACAAATACCGGTATAGTATTATTGATATATTCCTCGTTACTTTAAACACGATCATTATATATATATATATATTCATTGTTATAATTTGTAATACCTACTCTGATATGGGCCTGTCTTACATTTTTTCAAGTTATCTTTACAAAACCTCCTCCTACGAGATGAAAGTAAACATTTTTAGACGGCTCATTGGTCTTATTGGTATATATATTGGTTGGTTGTATTTATATGACTATCTATCTATGTATGTATATCCGTTGCCTAGTACCCATAACACAAGCTTCACCAGCTTAGCATGGGACTGGGTCAATTGGTGTGAATTGTCTTTAAAAAAAAAAGAAAATTATATACTGACTCCAAAACTCAGGGTTAACACTCATTAAAAGAATTCTTGATAACCTTTATCCCCTTGAAATACTAATCTAAACAAATGAACTTGTTATTATAATGATTAACACATGGCTATTTCAAATAAACAAAATACATCCAAAGTTGCAATTGGTACATTTTATAGTAATATATTTTAATCAGATATTCTTCATTGACATAATACTTGAATAAAGTTTATTATTTGACGTAACTTGTTATAGACTTGTCGCAGCCAACTTATTTACCAAGCTTAATTAGCATTTCAATTAACAGCCTAACCTTTTAACGGCACCGTTTAACTAACGGCCTGAAAGATGTTCAGCCAGTTGATCAAACAGCTAGGCAAATGACTTGGATCGATGACGGTTCATTACTAGCCTGTTGACTGTTAATTAAAATTTAATTCCACTTTCTGCCAAACTAGAAACGAAACTCTTCAAACTGTGAATATGGCGTCGGCAAAGCACGGATGGTTTTTTTTCAAAGTTTCATGAAAAACAACAAGTACAAGGGAAGAGTGTAGTGACAATGATATGAATTTGACTCAAGCAATTTAATTTAAAAAAAAATGTCATAATATGTTTGATCTTTTTTATTTCTGCCTAATAATGACTTTATCGTACGAATGGCCTAAGTATTAGCCAGCCAGTTTATTAAATGTTGTTACAAACGCTATGGCTGAATATCTTTCAGGCCGGTAGTTAAACGGCGCCGTTTGGTTAAAAGGCTGTTAATTGAACGGCTAATTAAGCTAGTTGGCTGCGACATAGTGATCTCAGTAGTGATCGCTGTTGTAATCTAGTGCATATTTTTCAGGATATGTATCGATACTAAACTTGCGCCGTAATAACTGATAGTTATGTCATAACCAAGAGTGTTTTATATGCATCAGTTTCCATAATTACAAATAAAAATGAACACTAATAAATATTGATACCAACCCAATTAAAAAACTATTAACGTGAATTTATAAATATTCCTTCTAATTAAAATGTAAAAACCACAATATGTGGTAGTCCAAAGACAATTACTTCAGGTGACCATTGCTAATATATGTAATTAACTTTCAAGAATTATGAGTTTAACAATGATTTCCACTAAATTGAGGCTTTGGCCTCAGATTACATCCCTTTCTTTAATATTTTTTTTTCATAGAAGGTGATTGGAACGCTAATCACCTTATAGTCATAGATTTTTTGAATTGATACATTTTCGTTTCCTCACGTAATTTCCAGCGAGTTTTAGATGTGCGCATATACAGAAAGTCCATTGTTGCACAGCCGGGATCGAACCTACGACCTCAGGGATGAGAGTCGGATACTAAAGCGACTGCTTACTTTATTAAGGGAAATATTTTTTTTTATTCGTTTTATAATTTACCACACAAAATTTTAGATCTTATATTTATTATAACAATTATAAATTGTCGAGGTCTGAGTATCGGAAACATGTATAATAGGAATATTAGGAAATATTTTTAAATCATAACAAAACACCGACATTTTATCTTCATCAATTGCACTATCATAGGTAATGATTTAATAATCGGATGCTCTTCATTATGGGTAATTTTGTTTAATGAATTGTAATTAAAATTGATAAGTATTCAACTGTATTTTTTCCTTGGGACACTATCTGACAGTTGAATGATATTAATTACGTGAAATATTGAATTGGTCCTTTAAAATTTTAAAGAATGCTTTCCTTACTATTTATTACAGTAATTTAAACGTTTAACTATTACATAATGGTATCTTGTACGAAACATAATTTCAAAATCCCCCATAAGGTGATAATGGGAATGAAAGAAGAATGATCGAAGAAACGGGAGACAGCGATTGAGACCGATTGAGAGAGAGACAGACTGAGAAGGGCGAATTACCTTATAGAAATTATATTTTTAATTTTTATTTTTATGAAATATTAGTATAATGGTATATTGTATTTTATGCAAAATAATTCATTGAAATCTCAAATGACAAATTGTTAATTAAAATGCCACGTGTTTTTATTATAGGAGAAATAAATTAAAAAAAAAAAATTATTATTTTTTTAATCATATTAATTTATCGACACTAATGACAATTAAATTCCTAACATATCTTCCTCCATTACATAGAGGGAGGGACTCGGCTTCGGATACAATATCGGAAACCTAAAGTTTTAGATTGCTATAAATATGAACATGACTTGAAAATTAGTTTCCCAAAGAAGTTTCACTTCTGACACATGGACTTTGTACGTACGCACTTTTTGTTCAGGATTCAAGCCAAATCTTGGCATTTTCTCGCCCTTCTCATTAGACATGTCCATAACATTTTTAAGAATATACTTTATCCTTTATTAACAGTAGTCTTTTGGACTGAGAAGATTTCCAACAACTGCGTGTAAGACCTTGTAGCAAGAGGATATCTATAGGACACACTCTTCGAAGGCAACTCGCTCAACTACATTTCCAAATAGCAAGACTCGACTTCCCAAATAAAGAGAAAACCTTACCAATCCGGGCAACACTCAGTAGTAGCACGAGCTATTGGGATTTGGGTTGAATGGACGTAGACTGAGGTTAAGTGCATGTACGAGAACAGGATCGCAAAGCGCTGTGGAAAATTTCTGCTAAGAACTAGAAAATAAAATAACAAGTTTATATACGATATAGTTCTTCATAATTGATACTTAACAATTATCTTATCTATTGATAGTAAAAATCACGTTTGCAAGAAACTAACAAAATGTAGCGCAATATCGCGGAATAGAAATAAAAATTTATGATCAGTAATTATTTAATATAACGGTTTTGGTTTCTTCACCCTTTTCGGTGACAAGGAAAAGTTAATTTTCCTGTAAATTTCACTGTGTACGAATTATTAATACTTGATCGATTTTGGAAAATATTGACGTGTTGTTGTATTCGTTTGACTTCAATTTTTAGGTTTGTTATAAGTATATCTATTAGCACTTTATTCATATCTGCTTATCGCAAGTGTCATTTTCTCTTTATTTTATTTTAAGTATTCAGCGTAAAGGCGTTACAATCCAGTCTTACAAAGTCCCTGAAGATTACCAATGCATAATTAATACTTGATCGATTTTGGAAAATATTGACGTGTTGTTGTATTCGTTTGACTTCAATTTTTAGGTTTGTTATTAGTATATCTATTAGCACTTTATTCATATCTGCTTATCGCATGTGTTATTTTCTATTTATTTTATTTTAAGTATTCAGCGTAAAGGCGTTACAATCCAGTCTTACAAAGTCCCTGAAGATTACGAATGCATTATTAATACTTGATCGATTTTGGAAAATATTGACGTGTTGTTGTATTTGTTTGACTTCAATTTTTAGGTTTGTTATTAGTATATCTATTAGCACTTTATTCATATCTGCTTATTGCAAGTGTTATTTTCTATTTATTTTATTTTAAGTATTCAGCGTAAAAGCGTTACAATCCAGTCTTACAAAGTCCCTGAAGTTTACGAATGCATTATTAATACTTGATCGATTTTGGAAAATATTGACGTGTTGTTGTATTCTTTT
Organism: Pieris melete; assembly: GCA_963693345.1. Classification (NCBI taxonomy): domain Eukaryota; kingdom Metazoa; phylum Arthropoda; class Insecta; order Lepidoptera; family Pieridae; genus Pieris; species Pieris melete. The sequence continues at coordinate 905,065 of CAVNZK010000025.1, forward strand.
GACTTCAATTTTTAGGTTTGTTATTAGTATATCTATTAGCACTTTATTCATATCTGCTTATCGCAAGTGTTATTTTCTATTTATTTTATTTTAAGTATTCAGCGTAAAGGCGTTGCAATCCAGTCTTACAAAGTCCCTGAAGATTACAAATGCAAAGCAAAACTAGACGTAGTTAAACTAACCTTGCCACTACGATTATAATAATTCCGTAACTTAGAGTTAGATCTTTAACAAGGACCTCAGTCCAATAGTTTGTATTTGAAGTGTTCATATTTGAAACTTTGAATAGTCAAAGGATAGTTCCCAAGTTTGGCAATTTCACATAGTGGCGGGCAAGTGCATACGAACTTTGTCAATCTATGCGATTAGTGCATAATACTTGACGTGATATTTGGCTTTCAAATTTGGGAAGTCATCATATTTGGCTTCAGAGATAATGTAAAAGGGATAATCTTCAGACTGTTTACATATTTCTTTGTATCTCTCATTTGTTTTTACTAGTGAGTGAACTTACCTGGAAGTATACCTTCCTATAAAGCCTCTTTTCCCTTTTTGCTTAATGTTTTCATAAGACCGTAGCAGAAACGTGTAAGCAAGATTAAGATCCGTATCAACTGACTATTCGTATATTAATTTGATAATTATTTCTTTCAGTTTTTTCTTGAAAACACGATTAATTTGATAAAATCACCAGCCTCATCTCTTACTGGTATTAATAATAATATAGTAGAAAGTGATGTACCTTTAACATTACGAAAGTAGTTATCAATATCAACAACAAAAATCAAGCAAATGTGTATGGCATCTTATCTATATATATAAATATGAAACCCGTTTTCCGTTGTCACGACATAGCATGAAAACGGCTTGACCGATTTATCTGATTCTTTTTTTATAATATTCCTTGAAGTATGAGGATGGTTCTTACGGAGATAAAAATTAAAAAAATTGAGTGAAAAGATCTAAAAACAACACTTTTCTATATTCCAAAATATTCGTAATAATATTTAAAGGCAATTTGAACTTTAATACCATATCATAAAGTTCAAGTGTTAGTGGAGGGGTTCCGGGAAGGTAAATTTTTATTTTTTGACATAATTTATTTGTTGTATTATCAACTTTCTTTTTTTTATCTTAGCTTAGCTAGACCGGTGTCCCGAATAGCAGAATAAGTATTAAAAAAAAACGACTGTTAAGCTGCGTATAAATTAAGCGCGGCAGCCGCGCGAGCCAATGTTCGACCAGAGTTGACCTTCATTTGCCGCGGGAGCCAATATGAAGATATAAATTTAGTTGGACGTGACTGCCGCGCGCGGCAGGCGATCGATCACAAACAGACCGCGGCAGATAGTCAGACCAGTTCCCTCTTGTAAACCTGCGAGTATGGACGCGCGTGGTCGGGCGGCTGCCGCTTTCATTGTGATTCACCATCTTATTTGTAAAAAAAATAAAAGAAAATTAAATATAATTATTTATTTAATTTTTCAAATGTAAACTGAACTTTATTGACTATAATGACTCCTTTTCCAGTCTTTGATTATTTAATTGTAATTAATTATATGCATGCAATCAAAAACTATTTTTAATAATGCCAGAGAAGTATAACTTCTTACGCGCGTACATAAGTACACGCACCCTTTTTTACGTATTCGCCGCGCGAGCCAAATCACCAAAACTATAACCGTCCCAACTGCGCGCGAGCCAACGACTGAAGCTCCTTTGATGCGGTCTCAAAAACCGACATCGAGCGGATCGACCCGCGGCACGTTCGAGCGCGGCAATGTTCGAGTCGCCGCGCGCGGCGACCCCGTCTACATAGAGCGCGGCCGCCGCGCGCGCCAATGTTCGATGGTTTGCCGCGCTTAATGTATACGCAGCTTTAGGCGGTACGATGTTCGCCAGGCCAGCTAGTCATAAATAAAAGACCGTGTTGTTACCATGGCTACGATGTTTCATGCAACATGGTGAACAGGGTAACAAAACCAATCTCTGATTTGTGCTAAAGGCCCCAGAGTCGATGTTACGATTTAGAAACGTCAAACAAGACTTAGCACGAATTGTGACTCTTATAAGTCAAAATTGAATTCATTTTTAACGTACGTACTTAGACTTAGCGAATCTTTTTCTTAGCGCTATATCTCTTGTATGCCAAACCCAATAAATAGTATTTGAAAGTTCAGATATTAGACGAAAATGGTAATAATTTTTATATACAATGGATTTTCATTCATTTTTTTCGATACAATTACTAACAATAACCACTGGGTCTTTTAATATAAACGTGCGTAAGTAAATTACAATTTTTGAACTCATGTTTGTTGGAATACTCTAAATAAATTGTAATTTGATAGTCAAATTGCCGAGTGACGTTATAAAATGAATTTAAGATCAAGTTACCGAAATGGGTTAAGCATATTTACATTACACAGAGAATTTTATTTTCCCTCGACTTTTAGGCTGAAAGGTGTGATCAAGTATTCCAAGACACAGGGAGACATATCGTACGTGATCTGATTAGTGAGGCCTCACAGTTATATAAGTGAAAATTACTATGTTTTCATACTTTGGGACGAATATTGGGTCCCCAATAATAATGTCGGCCCTAGTGGTATTAGTTTAAAAGTATATATAGTAATATATATTGCACAGTATATATAAACTATTATTCTAACTATATATAATATAACACTTAAATATTTGATGCGCCTGGTTTCATTAATTTCAGTTAAAAAGTTTAAAAAATTATAAACGTATTGTTGGTAGCTTTGATTGTCACCGTGATTAAAACTATCAAAGTATACATACATAATACATATACTGTATCTTAATTTAAAAATGTTGTTTTGTTTTAAAATGGTGAAGGATTATCTAATGTTATAAAGGTATTTATATACGAATATTATAGTACGAGATCCGACCGCGTGATTTATACGTTCATATGTTTGATTAATAAAATATAATTTTTATCGATATTTATAACTAAACCAATGCAGATCCGCAAAGGTGGCCATCCAAATTTGGCCGCAATTAATTTTAATTAAAATGTAATTAATTATTTATTTTTGAACAATTACGTTCACTTGTAATTGTTAAAAAATATATTTCATTACAAAGAAATATACCTGAGATACCGAGAAAGTTCAAGGTGCCATCCCTCACTTGGCCGCAACCTAATGTCAGCCAGGTGTAAACAGGTATAATTTCGTTAAATATATACGTTCATAATGTATTATCATGTTATACATACCAAATTGAAGATTAATTCTTTCCCTACATGATGAGATATAGGTGCCTATGCAAAAATGCCCGCAAATAGTGACTGCCAACGATTAAAGATAAATAAAAGCGAGAGAAACTTTAGATAAACACCCCATGTCGAATAAAGATAGAGCATCCCAGCTGCTTGTCGTTTTTATGCTACTGCGCATGCGTCCATAGGCAAGGTGCTCAACTAGTAGCTCGCGTATTTGCTTGGAGTTTAAAATACTCCAAAAATTGAGCAGTAAAAATAATATGTCATAATAATTAATCTACCAAACTAGTGTTTTCAATATTTTTTTAATTATATTCAACTAAAACAATATTTTTAACTGTGAAACGTCATTTTAAATATAAAATTTATCTTTTAAATAAATTTTGTTTTATTACAATTTTTAACAATATTAAGTTTCGTTTATTTTCGGTCTTCATAAAAAATGTCATAAAATTACTATCCAAACCAGTGTTTTTAATTTTTTTTTTAATTATATCCAACTCAAACAATAACTTTGAACTGTAAGACGTTAATTTGAATCTATATTAAAATTTATCTTTATACACAAATGTTTTTTTTATTTTTATTTTCATCAATATAAAGTTTCGTTTATTTTCCTTGAATCCTTGATTAAAGAACTGAATTAAAAACAATGGTATTCTGTTGAATTCTGTTTCCATTGCTATAAATATAAATTTTTCAGTTTTATTTTTTGAAAACAAAAAATGTTGGAATCATTTATTTAACAATTATTATTTGTTTAAAAAAATTATTTGTTAATTATATATTTTAAAAGAAAAATGCACAAACCTTTTTTTTCATTTGATAGGGATAGTGACAACAAAAAGTGAATTATTTATTTTTGATTTAAAATGCAACTTTTTTTTACTTTTAAAAAATGATAAAAAATACAAACACTTCTTTATTAAAAAAAAATGATAAAAATTACAAAAATGATAAAAAAGATTTTACAGTCAGATAATTATCAATACATATCGGAGTACTTGTAACGAAAAAAATTTCATTTACGTACTATCGTCACTTGAATCATCAGAACTGTCACTCTCATATGTTGAAACGTCAGAATCTTTATCGTTTGTATCTTCTAAAAACGACAAGCAGCTGGGATGCTCTATCTTTATTCGACATGGGGTGTTTATCTTAAGTTTCTCTCGCTTTTATTTATCTTTAATCGTTGGCAGTCACTATTTGCGGGCATTTTTGCATAGGCACCTATATCTCATCATGTAGGGAAAGAATTAATCTTCAATTTGGTATGTATAACATGATAATACATTATGAACGTATATATTTAACGAAATTATACCTGTTTACACCTGGCTGACATTAGGTTGCGGCCAAGTGAGGGATGGCACCTTGAACTTTCTCGGTATCTCAGGTATATTTCTTTGTAATGAAATATATTTTTTAACAATTACAAGTGAACGTAATTGTTCAAAAATAAATAATTAATTACATTTTAATTAAAATTAATTGCGGCCAAATTTGGATGGCCACCTTTGCGGATCTGCATTGGTTTAGTTATAAATATCGATAAAAATTATATTTTATTAATCAAACATATGAACGTATAAATCACGCGGTCGGATCTTAGACTATTATATTAATACATTATAATATTTTTAATTATACGAAAAACTTCAATAACTGATTCCCCAAACATTACTATCGAGTAATTACTTTTACAACCAAATATTTGTTTATGGTTATTAATCAAATATTGGAAAACATTCGTCGGTTCTAGTCCAAATATTGGAATCGTTTATTAATATAGTATGTACTTTTTAAGTATTTTGAAACATTGAATCTAATATCCAAAGAGAAATCGCCGTAATAATTAACTATAATAAATAAAATTCCATCTGCTTTTAAGCCTGAAGTGAAATAAATTTATATTTGGAGGACTAAAACAAAGACAGCGATTACGGAACAGGAAAAGGTCCCGATAAATATATATCTTCCTTTAGAAGGACAAATCTTATCTATTTGAAATAAAAACAACTTTTATAGTATGCTATCTTTTGCGGATTTCAAGTAAGGTTTTAATACACTAAAAAAAGTTGTCACATCGAATAGCAATGATTCTTATTATTAATAATGTCAATAGTCACACATTATTCTTCTTTTGTATATAATCTATGTTCCAATGGAATAAACTTATATTTCCGCATGATTTTTTAACTTTTTATTGCTTGAGGAAAATTTTCGAACTACAAAATTATCCATTCTGAATTTAACTTCGTTACGTTATCATTGATTGAAGAATTGAACAAAAGCTATTTCCATTGAAAAGTTTGCGGCGACGGTGAACATAGTTGTATTATTATCAGGTGCGACCGCGGAGCTAAGGCGCCAGCCACCCACAAACTTCCCTAACTTTCAACTCCAAATGCCGTATCGAACTTCAAATTAAGCATCAAGTCGTCAAAGCGTTACCTTAAACACTCCAGATTCTCTAATGGAGTTCTAACGAAATTGTTCCACTAAATAATTCTATATAGTATATCATAATTCCCTGAAACATGAAAGGTCAAATTGAGAATGAACAAAACTGTTACTGATCAGATATTTTGGAAACCCATAATGTAGCGACCACTCGTAAATTTGACCTTTTATGGGGCATTAAAGTGTCGATAATACGACCCAACGCGAGCCCAATATTGGTGTCTATTCCTTTTTGTAGTAGGAAAATTCTGAACCAATGATCTTCTAAATAATTGCCCAATTCTACTTACCATACATTTTCCTCTTTATTTGTATGTTGTCGTCGCAAATTCTGAGTACGAGACATATCACTGATTCTAAGTTAGATTATACTTATAAAAGCATGAATATTACAATATTATGTATGTACGACCTTTCGAACTGGAATATTAGTATAAAAGATAACATCTACAACATCTTGGCCTTCGATATCTGTTGTTTTTTGATAAGATTTTTTATTAATATGCAAGTAGGTGTTCAGGCTATCTATTTTTGGGTTTAGACGTTTCGTTTTTCTCACGAATCGGCTTGAAATCCTTTTACAGTACCAACAAGTGTTAAATGCTCAAAAGTCCATTGGCATAGTCGTGATTCGAACGCACGTCCTAAAGGTTGATATTCACACGCTTATACCGCTAGGATACTGTTCTTGAGTTATTCGAAGCGGACAAAAAAATCCTATTTTTTCTATTAAGAGAAAAGTTAATCATTAATAAATCTTTCAGGCGCATTAATATTGGGTAAGCTAAAGGAACAAGCTTAAGCTGAAATAATTCGATAGTAAAATGGATCGGGTAATGAGAAAACAGTCGCAGTGCCGACGATTACTTTGCAGGGACGGATTTAAAAAAACAACGTAAAATAAAAAGTTTTTTTTCTACCCCTTTGCACCCAAAACAAAAAGTTCTTATTTTCTACCCCTCTGCACCCCATTGCGCTTATTATACAATTCTATAATGTCACCAAAAATAAGCATTCAGACAATTGTATTACAATTAGATTAAATTTGTCACTCATAATATAATAATAATAATTTAATATAACATTCGAGTTAACAATATTGCCGTTAAACCTGGTAGTAGATATAATTAAACGAACCCATTTGCTTCCCGCTATATGCATTATACAAAGTAATAAATTGCGAAGGACAGTCAATTTTTCAGCCCCGGCACTGTAACTTTCCTAAGATCCGATAAAGCCCTCGTTTTTCTTCGATAATCCAGAAAAACCGTTGGCAACCGACATCGACATTTGCTCGGAAATGGGCGAAATATCTTTTTAATTTGAATGTATTGTTTTAAAATTTATATTTTATCAGGATATTTCGCAATCACGAAATCTAAAATGTTCACTTTATATATCAATAAGAAATGAAGTTACATAACTAAGTTGGTACGGAAATCTGAAACTCCGTGTCAGTTTGTTGCTGTTTTACTTGTTTTGGTTGTAGTGAAACTTTGTTAATATACGCTATGTCCAATCTATAGTTTTACGCACGTTCCCTTTATTGTGATTATTGGCTTAGGACAACACAGAGTATTAGGTTGGGATTCAGAAACGAGACAGTGGTAAGTCGGACTACCGTACGTCAAATGTATTGGAACAAAAAGTACTTACTTTAAGTCAGCGTAAGAAGATTTAAGCGTACTGTTAGCGTAAGATTCAAAATTGAGACAAATATTATACATATAAACAAAAATTTATCGCAAAATATGTTACCAAGCGCAGACTTCGAAGACAGCTGAACGAACTCGAGTATTTATTTAAAATTTATTCCTTGAACTTTGATGAAGGTTTTTGTGAAAAAAATTAAAGAAAAAAATGGCATAGAAAACCGTTTCAATTATTTTTCTGTAATTTTGAACGCAATTTCAAATTACTATTTGAATGAAAATATGATTTAACACAATGTTAATAAATATTTGCATTGTAAGAAATAAAACTAAATTTTCCAAGTAGTTCTCTTACATAAATTATTATATATTTAGTACTTAGGTTTTTATTATGGAATCTCTATAAGGTAGCATAGCAAAATATATGCATAGTTTCATATATGCTACTAAAAATGTAGGCTAAATAAAAAATGACGGGTTGCACTCCGAGAGTGCCGGCAGAAGTGAAAACTTGAATATTAAAGTTGTGCATTTTTGATATTTTGGAATGGTTAGGGCATAACATTTTTTACCCATTCCAAAAAAAGTGTACAACGCCGCTAAAGATGTTTTCACTTCAAAAATCACATTGAAGCGAAACGAAATTCGCGTAGCAGCAACTTCATGTCTTTAAAGTTTGGCCTAATTTACCTTTATATGATTATAAGTAACATAAGAACATATATTTACTTGTAGTTCTACTACTTTGACAATTAAGGTATTTCAGTCAAAATTCAAATTCAAAAATTCAAATTCAAATTCAAAAATCATTTATTCACGTAGGTAACACAATGTACTCTTGTGATTCGTCATTAAAGAAATAAATATTAATGCTTCTAATTTTACATTTACTGCCAGTTCTCAAATCAAGGGCGTAGAACGGAAGAGAAGAACTGGCAATAAACTCTCCGCCACTCTTTTTAATCGCCATGTTTTTTTTTTTTTTACACAGTCGTATACTGCCACCGAATATGTTACACAGCCACGATCAATATTAGGATTGTAATTTGTATTTAAGATTGTAAAACCGCAGATATTGGCTCCTAATGTTCCACGATCCAAAATTTGCACGAGTAAAAATATAGTGTAACGACTTCTCAACGTGAAATAGTATTTTACAGAATAACTGCTTTAATACCGTCCGCGCTAAATTGCATAAAATATGATAATTATATTATCCAATACAAAAACTCCAGGAAGCCTCTGTTGTGAAATGAAATTTTCCTTTGTCGTGGCTTTTCTTTGACGTAAATTAAACTGAAATATTGCGGAAGCTGCAAATTATAAGTCATATTTCGTTTATCCCCAAAAATAAATTCGCGAAATTTTCGACGGCTCAACAATATTAATACAGCGGATTAATATGAGGATGCTTCTGAATCTTTCGAGGTTAAGCTGATGTTTACTTGGGCCACTAAAAGCCTGCTCTATACTTGACACGATTTCTTTTTGATTTTTTACTGAGATAATTTATGTTAACGAAATGTGTATCTGTAATCTACTATATGATTTAACGTGCCATATTAAGAGTTTTTTTTTATAGAACAGGGGGCAAACGGGCAGGAGGCTCACCTGATGGTAAGTGATACCGCCGCCCAAGGACACTCAATGCCAGAGGACTCGCGAGTGCGTTGCCGGCCTTTTAAGATTTGGTACGCTCTATTCTATTGGACACTAAGTCGAATTGGTTCGGAAATACTTCAGTGGGCAGCTGGTTCCACAAAGTGGTGGTTCGCTGCAAAAACTGCCTTGAAAAACGCTCAGTTGTGGAACGGCGGACGTCGAGGTGTTACAGGTGGAATTCGTATTCTGGCTCGACGTCCGATGATGAAACTCAGCTGCAGGTAATCTAATAAGCTGATTAATCCGAACAACTCCTCAGAACACTCTCCATGGTAAATGCGGTAGAAGATGCAGAGCGACCCCACATCTCTACGCGACGCCAAAGGAACAAGCCGCTCGGAGAGGGATTGGTCGTCGACGATTCGAACCGCTTTTGTCTCTTGTCCCATAAAAAAATAGGTTATATATTACGGCTTGCAAAATAACACGATAAATCTGATATTTATTAAGCTGGTTGGAGAATATACGTGATTCACTATAATTTAATGATCTAATAAAATAAGTTGAACGTTGTATGCAAGGAAAATATCCATTAAAAGTTGCAATTGACTTGAAGAGTACTGCCAAGTTGAGATTAGTTCCGTGCACAAAATCATTAATCTTTTAAACGTGTGATAGCATCTGACATTCTAAATTCGTTAACAAATAATTTATTTATTCCTTTATTTGTCACGAGAACAGGTTTATTAATCACGACACTAGGTGGTCCCAAAATTAACTGGCCTAACTATAAAATAAAATAAAGAACCTGATGAATTTTAAGTTTGCAGTAAAATATTCGCTAATAAATTGCAATCCCCTCTTCAAATTGAGCAATAATTTCAGGAGTTGACTCCTGCTCCCGCATGCACTGGCCGATGGCATGGCCGATTTATTTATTGTGCTGTATGAGGGCGAAGATTTGTTATACACACCATCTAATCGTATTTATGTGGGCTAAGCCTTCTTTACGATGCTTCAACATTTTGAAAAATAGACTCAACTCTCTTTGGTCAAATCACTGTTAAACTGAAAGATCACTTCATGTGCACTGTGCAGCGTGTTCATAAAAACTAGAAATAAAATGAAACGATTTTTCAACGACACATCAATATCCCAATATGTTGGGAAATAATTTTATGTTAATTTAAAATGTAACAAAATCTCTTTATAATAAACAAAGTCGTTTCCCGCTTGCGATTTCATTAATAGATATAATTCAATAGAAAAGTGTATAAAGATACTATAAAGTGATAATAGTACTTACTATACATCCATATAATATATGAATCACTCCACACATACTCCTTTGACACGAATACACAAAGCACTCTTGCGAATTGAATAGGTCACTAGTGTAAATTAATTCATCATCTTAGACTTAAATTTATAGAGTACAGTTTTTAATAAGATTGTGTGAAGTGTGCCGGACCGATTTTCTTATGAGAAAATTTACGTGAATTTTCCTTCATAACTTTTAATTGTTCGCGCTTTGATTGCTTTAGTGCAGTTGAGTACTAACTGATTTCTATATAAAGTAAATGAAGAAATCCGAGAATAATTTAAAACATAGTTTTGCAATTCAAATGGAAGTACATAGTTTCTTGAAACTTTTACGACGACGCTAATAAAATATTCAGTTGTTATCTCCGCGGGTTTTACATATTTCATGTTAATACCTAGTTACTTAGTAACTTTATAACTTTAAAAAAAAAAAACAATACCCTAAAAACATTGAATTTACTCTAAATTCCACAGAAACATCATTATTCATTTACATACAAAAGTGACGTTAAATGATATTTATGTGATTATAAGCATATTAAATATAGGAGCGCTCCTACGCAACACATGGGTACTAACTACAATTGAGAAAAGACGACGTGAGATAAGGAACGCCCGTCTCCTACCAGCACCTTAGAGCATTTTGGAAGTAGCCAAAACGTTAGTCCGCGGATGCCCTACTGTATTGCGGGATGCATCCGAGTAGTGTCTTCACCTGGCTTTCTGAGCAGCAGAGATGATGCCTGATGTGAGTCGAGTCTCACATATCGCCGTAGCCATTGAACTGCGGGAAATGCGCAAATAACTTTACATTTTCGGTTTTCAAAAAAAGTATATTAAGTATAATAACGGTATGTTTATCTTTACTAATGTCATAACAATCAAATATACAGTTTTTAAAATTTTCTTAACCTAAATAGTAATAGTAAAAATAATTAAAAATTAATAAAAAGAAAATTAAAACAAAAATAAAATAACTAAACAAAGTATTGTATTTATAGAATTTGCTAATCGGGCGGGTATGATTATTATTTATGTATTATGATTCAATGAGAATTTTAATTGTATTAATGTCAATTGGTTTTATTTGACAAGCGATCAATTTTAGTTAATAATATAATATAATAGTTGTCTAAATATGTTTGTATGTAAATACGTAATTTTATATGTCTCTTTATGCAAAGAGAACATAGGAACAACAACATAAGAAAGTTTAGTACAAGTTTGCATAGGTCAGGTGTTACGTTTACCAAGCTAGCTTGCATCAAAGTTCATTCATGTTTTCCTTGCAAAGATTATATTCTTATCAAAGAGACGTTTTATTAATAATTAAACTATAAATCTGCTAACTTTATCTAAGCTACGTTCTAATTGCTATCGCAAAAGTTTTTAGCCTTGTCAGTTTTATTGGTACTGTCATGTGCACAACACCCGATATTAAAAAGGCGTAAAAATAAACAAAGATTTTCGCCTTTCGATAAGTTTTCAAAGAAAATCCATTACTCAAGTTGTATCGACAAGCTCGAACGAGTAACTTTGTGGGGTCATCCCTTTTTCAGAAGATATAAAATAATACAAGTTTAAAAACTTTGGTAAATTTAATTACTAAAATAACTACTAGTTATTTACCTGCATGTTTGCTAATATTATAAACTAGTTCATGTGAAATTTGTTCTTTTTTTCTGTTTGAAACCTAGTTCTTAAAGGGTGAAATCAGTAATAGAAAATAATATAATTTCAGGTTGGCCAAGAGTTCCATTTATTATGCAGGGGTCACCCATGCAAAGCATTTATTTATTAGAAATTGACGCCTGAGAAATAATCAGGGCAAATTTACACTGAGAAACTTTTATAGAATTTTAAAGGCACTTAGATTATATAGTTATAGTTATTTACTTTTATAATTTTCTTGGCTGTAAGAGCAAAACTTCTTTAAACCCAAGGAGAATAGAGTTTTTTAAATTTTTATCTACGCATCGTTGTCAGTGACTCGTGCTAGAGTCATTCTAGACTACCTTTCTGTGCTTTAAACTAGAATAATTAACCATGGGGGTTATGAAGATTCCGATTACAAACTGGTTTTTAGTTATAGATATTTGTAAAGTTCATATATTTATTTAACTTCAGAATAAAGTTAAATGTTTACCTACGAAGGCGCACAGCTGTATAATAAACTACCCACAGATATAAAAAATATTACTGCTATCAATTTATTCAAATTGAAGCTAAGTGAACATGTTAGACAGAATTACTATTAAATTCATTTCTTATAATTACTTTTAATTAATACTTCTTTGGTTACTTTTATTTTTAAGTTTATTGCATGTACGGCTATATTTTATTGTGATTATTTTAAGAACGACTACAATGTTATGTTAATCTAGAGTACTATTCTCATGTAAGTGACATTTTTTTGTCTTTTTGAGAAATAGTCTTTAAACCTAATACAATAACGTTAATATATACCTATAACCCTATTACTTTATGACCTGCCAAAGGTGCATAACATATATTATAAATCGACATACTTAAGTCAGGTATGTGATGTGAAAAATGAGCCAATTTAAATTTCACGCAAGACTCGTATTCAGAAAGGCTGCTTGGAAATTTCATTTCTGCACATATTATGTAACTGAATGGAAAAAGGAAATCATTTCAAGCTTTTACATAGCTAAGATGCTGAAGTTCTTATACCTTGTAAAATCTAGTTTATTCTAGTTTTATATATATTTCTTTATTGATTACTTATTTGTGTAGGTATATGATTTCCTATTTTTATATAGCGTATGTAATCAAATACGGTGTTTAGCTAAAAAAAAAATTACGATGAAATTATTAAATAACATACTGTTATTCGAGTATTAAACGCAAATATCAAAAGTTTAAAGACACGTTTTAAATGGCTTCCTCTAGATTTGAAGAAATGAGCCTAAGGAACGACATTTACCATGATTATGATTATCATAATGTTGCAAGAAAGGTTAGGTGCTTCCTTCAGTACCTTAACACTGCATAAGTAATTAAAATCCGCCTTTAAATATTGTATCGGTTACTTCTCGGAACAGTAAGTATGAATTATAAAGAGCTCTCTTCGGGGAATATCGCTGCCCAACTTCAATTAATCAAAGCTTACAACAATACGATACCAATAAATAAAAATACAACAAACGATTGATTTAGGTTAAATTTTAAAGAATAACTGGGTTGCTTCGGGCTTATTCTTTGATTTCCCAAGAGCGAGAAGTTCAAGTAAGTCGGAAAACCTGTCGGTTTGTTATAAGGTTTTACCTGTACAATAAGCTTTATTCAGTTAAAGTACAGAACTGTGTCGAACGGAGAACGTGGTATTTATTTTACGGAGCCTTTACTATTGTGTTGGCTTTTAGGTTTTATTCTTCCATTTAATTGATTGCAGGCGTGCATTGTTATTATTTAATAAAGAAAGTCTTCATTTCAATTAGAAGCGATTAGCAATTAAAAGATCTTATAACTACGAATAACACAAATTAAGAAAAAAGGTTTCTCCAAGTTTTTTAAAAATTTCGGTAGAACGTTTGGGAAGAGGCAATAATACTTTATATGAGTATTGTATATATAATATATTATAAGTTTTCTATCGGATTGGTAACATATGTTTGACATGTAAACGTTCGTATAAAGAACAGCTCAAAACTCCTATCTCTCTCTCTCTTCAGTTGGTACCTCATGTCTGAGCGACGTGTTCAGCAAGAAAACATCTGAAGCGGCCAATCAGTTTCCACCGGTTTCAGTCCATCTCCTCCTCGTACCTCTCTTATTACAGGTACAGTTTTGAGGACGATAAGTGTTTCACTGGATCGGGCCACCTGGTTGGTGAACGGTCACGTGATCTTTTGACTAAAAGCTCTATACTTAAGTATTAATAGTAAAAGCCAAATTATGAAATGCGCGCTTCTCACTAATAAGGAAAATATAGCATTTCTATACGTAGGTAGTAAAAATGGATGTGAAAGTTTATCCTTTGTCTTTCCGGCTAAGTTTGATAGAGATGTTATGACTTGTTCTACGTTCAATATTTCATAGAATAAGGAATAACAAGAACGCGTGTTTCATTTTGCCTTTATAACGACTAATGTTCTACGTAATGTCAACAAAGTATTTAGACCACAAGCCCATGAACAAAAAATACCTGTGAAATGACCCAACCTGAATTACGCTTAGAAGGCTGTTACTATATCTGAATGGACTTTCTCATGTACAATGGGGGAATTTCGACTAATTATTAATGTACGGCTTTGTTATAAGTGTATAGATGATTAAAAATAAATGTCGAAAAACCTAGTGCCGTACAAAAGTGATGGTGCCGGAAGTCGGTGCAAATTTTTAATTCGACGACAGTTGCAGAAGCAATATAGGTCATTTATTACTGTACGGCATTTGTGTCATTCCTTTTGGACACATATACAGATACTTTACCCGTAAACGCCGTACATATTTCCAGCGGAGCGGTCGAAAGCCAAGGGTCGGAACCCTACCCCTACACCCATATACCCTAAGGTCATTGTAAAATGTACGGCAACATGTTCAAAATATTATTTAACACGGACAATAATGTTTTATAATTATGCCGTCCAAATATCATAGTTAATATTTGTGTAATTAAATATTTATCGAAATTTCAGGATTTACCAAGTTCTTACTGCTGTAAGATCAGAGAATAATGTACGGCAACTTGTTTTTTTACATAATGTTACTAAATATTACCGTTGTACATTATAGCCGTTCATTATAAATGGTAACAAATAAAAATATTATGATAAAAAATATATGAAATTTCCGAAATTTAGATGACTTTTCAAATGCTCCTAGAGTAATATGGGGAGTAATATTTTCAAAGATTATTGTTATTTTATATGTAACAAATATAAATAAACAAAAAAACCAGATGCCGTACATTTTACTCCAGATTATTCTTTACAGCTGATAAAAACTTCGACGACGTTTGAGGTGTCCCTTAAGGTCATTAATAACTGTACATATCTGAGTATACTACCAAAAGGCTGTAAAGTATATTTACAGCCTTATCGTACCAGCAGAGAGAGGTAAAGGAAAAATATTTTTAACAAAAATATATATAATACAGGGCGTCCCAAAGTTATGAGACATGAAGGGAAAGTACCTTAAATATCGCAGATAGGGTATTTTACTAAAAGAAGACTTTATGTTATTTATAAAAGTTAGTAATTCTGCATTCAAAGATTTTTTTTAAACTACTTGCCTCGTCAGGAAATCGAACCGGCTTAAATTAAAAAAAACACCCCTACTTTTATGATGCCAATCGAAAGAATGGCCAAAACCTAATAACTTTTCTAAAGTAACAGACTCGTAGGGGATTTTTTTAGGCCGAATACGATAGATAATGTTTTTAATTTGATTAAAAAGATATATTCACGCTGTTCCTTTCTTTTAAAATACTATGTTACTTAAGAAGAGTTATTAGTTTTTGGCCATTCTTTCGATTGGCATCATAAAAGTAAGGGTGTTTTTTTTTACATTTTAGTCATTTCGATTCCCAGACGAGGCAAGTAATTTTTAAAAAATCTTTGAATGCAGAATAAATAACTTTTAAAAATAACATAAAGTCTTCTTTTAGTAAAATACCCTATCTACGATATTTAAGGTACTTTCCCTTCATTTCCCAAAACTTTGGGACGCCCTGTATTGGTAGGCGGTGGTAGCGGACTATCGAAAGTGTAAGGCATTTATCTTTTATTGAAGATTGTCTAAAGTATTAATAATCTGTGTTATTGCCGTGCAGATAAAAGTCACCGGAAAATGACTCTTTTCTGAGAAAAGTAATTTACCCCATACACCTATGTGTTCCACAAAAAATGTACGGCATGCTGGAAAATGTTATCTATTTGTGAAGTACTCTCAAGATCGTTTAATTTTATGTTGAGTCATATCATCATCACCTATATGCTAATCAGACATATGTTGCGACCCTTGGCTTTCGACCGCTCCGCTGGGAATATGTACGGCGTTTACGGGTAAAGTATCTGTATATGTGTCCAAAAGGAATGACACAAATGCCGTACAGTAATAAATGACCTATATTGCTTCTGCAACAGTCGTCGAATTAAAAATTTGCACCGACTTCCGGCACCATCACTTTTGTACGGCACTAGGTTTTTCGACATTTATTTTTAATCATCTATACACTTATAACAAAGCCGTACATTAATAATTAGTCGAAATTCCCCCATTGTACCTGAGAAAGTCCATTCACTCACGTACTCACATGTACCGCTCAGAAATGACGGCATAGTGCTCAGAGCTATTTTCAGATATAGTAACAGCCTTCTAAGCGTAATTCACGTTGGGTCATTTCACAGGTATTTTTTGTTCATGGGCTTGTGGTCTAATTGTATAACAAAGCACGTTGAAAGATAGTAAAGATTTATAAACCAATTTCAATATAGCTTTTTTTATTTGTTTACTGGTAATTTTAAAAATAGTTTCGCAAATTTGTATGGTACATACTTTTATTGACATTGAGAAGCCAGAGCTTAAGATATAGGTCACCTGGCTGGTGATCTTTTAACTATTCGTTAGTTTATTAGGTAGTATTTTTTCACTGATAATATGATAAGTTTATCATAATATACTGTCTTAATCATAAACCTATGTTTTATAACCTCAAATAGGTATATATAGCAGGTTAAGTCATTTTAGCCACATTCTGTGGCACATGACAATTCAAGAACTCAACAGTTTTTTGTACGGTTTCACCAATAGATAGTAGAATTCTAGAGGAAAGTTTAGATGTTAAATTTAAGATAGCATTATGTAAATTGTCAAACAGTAAGATATCCATGCGGGCCATGATTATGAATAAACAAACGTAACAAAACAGTTCAGGCTTATCGTACGTAATTGTCAAAGATATTTTATAAATGAAAACCATTCACTCAGTAATGAACGGTTTTCATTTATAAAATATCACAAAAACCGGTCTTATTGAGTAGGTCATTGGGACGGCTCTTAGAAGGATTCTAGTCTGAGTAAGTACCTACAAGAAACTTCAATAAATTATTTTCAAGTCTGACTCATTCACTAGGGATTCTATCACATTACATTGTAAGTTAAGCTTTCCTTTTAAAGTCGAGAGAAAATGGAAATTCTAGGTCTCAAGGGACGAGAAAAATCAATTTTCAAAAAGAACGTGTTAATATTTTACATAATTTCCCACCGGTGTAGTTTTTGCTGTTTTGTTATTGAAGACATAAGGGTCATGCATTTATTCTTTTAATTTAGATGAAATATAAAAGTTACTTCCAGTACTTATCTTAAATGATATACAATAATGGGTAAGTAACAGTAGTTATTTGTTTTTATTTTTCGCCAACGATCATGCCGCATATGCATTATTAATTCATTATTAGGTAAGAATAAGCAATTTTATAATAATAATGTTCCTTGTACTACTCCTGGTTTCGTCTAACTTTTGTAGGAACTAGCTAGGTCCGATAGTAGTGGCGCTGTCGTCTATTTCAACAAACTTACTTAGGACAGCGTTAGTTCCAGTTTTCACCACCAGTTCCAGTTTTTTGTTGTCAACTTCACGGGACTTAAACACTAAAAAAACCACGCCCCCGCGACATCTTCCATCGGTCGCAACAAATACAAGATGCGCGCGCACCACCTAGTCGAAGGGTAAGGCTACATTAATGACGGTATCAAGGAAAACTCAGCTAACTCAAACAAATTTTTATTTTTTTTCTGCACTTAATATATTAACAATTTTATTTTATTATTATAACTAAATTAATATTTATTGTTTTTTTTTGTAAGTTAATTGTTCTTAATCGAAATAAAATTTAATCTGTAGTTGGTCATTGTCAGATTGTATACGGATAATATTTATATTTGTTATCGTAATGTATTCGTGATTATGCTAAGATAAAATTCGACTATTATAAACAATAAGAGAGCGTTATCATTATCTATGGTAGTTGTATAGTGTGCACTACGCATAGCCGTCATCCGCCAAAATGGACGTACGTCATTCGTGCGCCGCTCTCGCCATCTAGCGGCATCGGTAGTCCCCAGTCCCCTCACACCTGCCCTTCTGGTACGCGGGGCGACAAGACAATCGACATTTGCCGTCGCGCTCGCACTAGTGGCACGTAAAAATAACCTCAAATTATCTCGTGAATAAACTCAATCATTACCTTCTTTAATTAATTATTTACCTTAGTGTTACCTTGTGTAATACAAGGACGAAGTATATGACATAACACGTAACACAATCAGTATTTGTTATTGGTGAATGTTGGTGCTAGTATCGAAATCGAAAGTTTTTCTGACAATAATGTTCTTTTTGGTGGGCTGTCGACGGGCAGCCCCCAAATATTGTGCCAGTATGTGGTGGTGTTTATTTATATGTGTTATGTACAGTAATCTAATCGGAGTTTTAGGTTCTAATACAACCGCCGTCGCTCATAGTAAGTATAATTTAAATTTATTACCTACCAGGTTCTGAATATTAAGATCTTGATTGTAAATAATCATGTTTATTTATTAAATGATAACATTGGAGTTATTGAAAATAAATATTCTGAATTCTTCTGCTGAAATATTAATTTAAATAAACGCAGAAGGTGGTTTATTGTATAATAACGTATGGTAACGTTGGTATTTAACAGCATAATGGTAATTGTATCGTCGCGTCGTACTCTTAATTGTCATAAACTAGTTTTGCTTGTGTTTTCATTTTATCGACATTACGTCTCATTTTATATAATTATTATGTTTATGTATATCTGAATTTAATAAAGTTTTTTATCAAAGGTAGATAAGGTTAACTATCTTCAGAGTCACGCCACCCAGAATGACATAATCTATTCATCCGCTTAATAAATTAAAATATTTATAGCTATATATTATGTACTGTATGGTTGAAACTGTTAACCTTAACTTTGCAACCAGAGATGAGAGTCAACATATAAAATGCCTGCTTGACAGATTATCAACGAAAATAACTCAAGATCGATTCTTAAAATAAATAATCTACGCGAGTAGGATTCTAGTCAATGTTACATATTAGGTATACCTATTGTGTATACCTATTAGGTAGTTTAGTTATAAGGCTATTAACAAACAATTGTTTCAAATATAATAAAGATCAATAAAAGAAAATCAAGTGAGTTATTTGTATGTACACAAAATATTTAAAATCTAAAAAAAAAAAAAAACTTGAAATCAGTATGTGGCGTTGAAGGTTCTTCCTCTGTTTTGTACATATATTTATTTTTTCAAGCGTAAGCCATTGTCCTTTATATAATAATTTGTGTTATTTAATTTTAGTATAATGTAAAATGAGTATGTTCATGAAGGGCTGTCTGAATTACGACGTAGTACAGGGTTGTAAATGGACAACACGGAGATAATAATATGGTCTCAATACCTTAGAAAATGTTTTTAAGACATTATAAAACAAATGACTGCAGCAAAATAAACTGTTTATGTTAATTGAAAGCGCTTCCTACGGTAAAAAGTAACCAAATAACTAAAAGATCTTGCATATTGCATTACTGAGCTATACACCGCGCAAGAAATTGAAGAGTCCTGCGCGGTTCAATGACTTCCTAATAAGTTTTGGAATTTTTTATTTTGAATTACGTTTGAAGGATTCCTTATGGTAGTTTTATTTGTTAAATGGAAAATTCCTTTGTAATTAACAATTTCTTAGCTTGCTATTGTATGGTTTCATCTGTGTGACGGATTTTATTGAGCCATTACGAGCTATGTCGTCATCATATTAATAACATTAATCGAATCCTCGTCAACTTCACACAACAAAATAATAGGGTGTGTAGCTTTTACTTAGCCTACCTTTTTAGTAGTTACATACGAACATATGGACAATTTTTTCTATGCTACCCCAACTTGATCCAGATACGACGAAAAGCACCCAGTAAAATATAATATAAAAACATGAAAAAGCGAAATTGAAAGCAATCTTCAGTAAAATGGTAAAATTACACGCGTCAACACAAAAATGAAAGAAAAAGAAGCGTAATTACGGATGCGTAATGCCATCTGCATCCTGTTAGCAATTTTAAGTTGTGTTTTTTTTGTTTGCGGTTTTCTGTGCAATTTTTCTCTTCATAAAAATCATCCTCAGAGTTAAATAGATTTAACAAAAAAAATTAATTGTTCCAACTGTCTTCGAGTTTTGCGCTTAGCATATTATGCGATTTATTTTTATATATTACTAGCCGTTTCGCGCCCGCTTTGCTGGACGAATGAAAATAAATTTTATGTTTCATTATTTTATTTTTTTTCATATTTTTATTATTCTTCTTTTTAACTTCCCGCTAAGAAAATTGAAATATTTCGAAAATCGAGTTTTTAACAGATGTTGACGTTTAGAGGTTCTAGGAAGCCTCCCCGAATGTTTCCGCGGTGAAGTCCGAATGGATAAATTTTCATAAAAGTAAAACAGCAATAAAAAAATGAAGGAACGTTGTAATTTAATAAATAAATAGCCATAAACCATCTAAGAATTCTATTTCGAATCGAATGGTGGTAGTTTCATGTCGATACGATCAGTGGTTTAGGCGTGATTGAGCCTCAAACGAAGACCATTTTCATTATATATATATAGATTAAAATAAATAAGAATTAAATATAGAAGGCACGTGATATTTAATATGAAACTTAAGTATTCAGCCATGTTGCGGTTTGCAAAACCATAGTAAGACAATATTACACTTATATTTTGCGTACAACATCGTATTAATATATATTGATCTTAACTATAATAGAGATCCATTCAGTCGACTGAAAGTGATGTTTTCCTGAAACTGAGCAAAGTTCAACAATTCAATGGCATACAGCCAATTTAAACTGAACTATATTTAGTTGTTTATTTATGATGGAAAATAAATACAATATTGCGTTTTCAATCCGTCATAATTATTCATATAAAGTTGATAATTTGCACTGTGAAGAAAAAGCGCTGACGTTTACCATCGAGATACCGCACTTTCATATTAAATCTAATATTAGTAATCTTTTAATAATTTGTCGGATCATAAAACTTTTAGAGTAGAATATCCGCAATGAGAACAACATAACTTACTGCGCTAGAGCATTATTATTCATATTGAGTTTTAATGTTTATAAACAGTTTTTGTCGCGTCATAAAATTGCTTTAAATATTGCGAGGATAACAGTCTCAATTTTGGCATGCCGCTGACGGCTATAAAGCCTCCAGATGAAAGAACACAATCGCATTGTGAGGCAATAAAGGCTTTGTGTTCAAGGAGCCGTCATTTTTTGAAAAATGAAAAAGGTATTGCACTTGTCATAGTAAAGTTTTATCGAATATCGGATAAAAATACAGGATGTAATCAACAACCATTTTATATTATATATTATAAAGCTTGCGACTCTCATCCATGTGGTCGTAGGTTCAATCCCCGGCTGTGCACCAATGGACTTTCTATGTGCGCATTTAACACTCGTACGGTGAAGGAAAACATTGTGAGGAAACCGGGCATGGCTTAGACCCAAAGTCGATGGCTTGTGTCAGACACAGGAGGCTGATCACGAAACATCTGAGGCCCAGGTCAGGCCTTTTGTATTTTTATTGAGTAAATAATATATTCTATGTTTTTTTCCTACATTAATTGTATATTTTATTTGTTCGATATGAATATATTTGGCTAAGTCAGTAGAGCAAGCTACAACCAGTCTAACCTTAATGAAAATACATTTTTTACACATATTAAAATTCATAATTGAAATGCGGTTAAATCTGTTAACTTTGAGCTGTGTTAAGTGTCGTAATAAATATATAATATCAATTAATACTAGACAAACATGTTAAAGCGATCCAAAGCGCAAGTTAGATTTACTCCGAAACTTGTGTCTTGCACGGTTATACGAAGCAATTCACTTTGTTTTGAACTTCATTCGCAATTAATTATCCCGACAATTGAAGAGATGCAATTGCGTTGTGGACTTTGTATTCAACAAATCAAATACTGTTTTTTTAATAACTGCCTTGAATTTCAATGATTTAAGAAATTACAGTAGGTAGGGGCTACTTCCTAGATGATAGATTTATCTAAACAAAATTAATGTTATTACATTTAACTAAGAAACTAATAATTTTCTCTTTTTTATTCTTTTTGCATATTAACTCGCGTTATGAATTGTTTGGGAAATGAATATTTTATTTTATATTCACAAGGCCGCTTTTAATGGGTTTTATTTAAATTGAGATGGGTCGTATGAGTGTTTGGACTTTAAGAAAGGGAGATTCTCGCGTGATTTGTAAAATTGAAACAGTTTGTCACGATCGTAGAACAATTACGGATTTGAAAAAATCCAAAATCCACTTTTTATCATATTTGAATACTACATTGCCTAAATATTACGTATATATACCTACATTAAAATAAAAATTCTATGTGTTTTAAATTTCAAATTAATCAGTCGGTAAAGTGACGGCTTTGATAGAAATATGTGATTGTTGTAGAAAACTAAGTAATTTAATCTGACTATTTTTATTTTGTTTCCAAAAAATCCCTTTTGTTTGCTTGTATGCCAATATTCATAATAACAGAATATGAATTAATATAGTAATGACAAAAACTAAAACCGTTATATTATTTTGAAATGGCTGCCCTGTAAAGTTTACTATTTGTCAGATCCGTCACTATTCTACGACTATGACGAGTTATGTGGCGTACCTACTAATTAAATGAAACTTTAGAGAACTTAGTCAAAAGTGTTTTTTTTAATGAAATCTCGCTGTTGGCTTTAAGGGCCTTTACGGCACAGCTCGGGCTGTTTTGGCGAGCGTAGCTCAGCTGGAATTGGCGTTTTCCCGCGACTAGCGTAAGGGCGTCTCCTGCGAGACTCGGACCTCGGCTTGGGACATCGCGGGGTGGTCAATGCCTGAAGGGCAGGACGGAAGCTCACTAGAGTGTGCGAAGTACGAAGTGAAGGTTTACGCCGTCCCCGGTGAAGGCGGTTTTTACCCTAATCTGATATTGAGTGGAAAGTGGGTTACCACCACAAGGTGACAGGAATTTCTATGCATTACTTTTAAGACTTTAGTCATAGAAAAGCTTGTTTTTATTAAATGGCCTCAACTTGAAATATTTGTGTATATAATTAAACAAAATTATCGGTTATAATATAAAACAGTGTTTTTATGCTGGTTGGAAGTAGGTACACGGAAAGTTTCCGTGTTAGCGGCAAAAGATCTGATATGAGAAAAGTTTACGTTCATGTAGCTGCGGGTCGCGGCTTCTAATTGTACTCACTCAACAAATTTATAACTTTTATGATTGTTTAGAACACCGTAACGGGTTGTAAAACGTATAAAATTTCATGAAGATACATCGCAGTAAGATATTGGTTACTGGCACGTTTAATCGTTGGTAGTGCGTTCAACTAATTTTGCTTACTGTAGATTGTTTTTTATAGTGAAAACTTCTTTAGCGGCGTTGTACACTGTTTTTAAATTTTGGAATGGGTAAAAAATGTTAAACTCGCGTCAGGACACGTGACGAAAATTCGTAAGACGGATGGAGAGTAGACAGCTGGCGCGGCGTATTTAATGTAATATAAATTGTCATGTTTGTGTACGATAACGCAATAAATAAATATTGTATTCTACCACATAAATGATAGTACTTTATACTGATAATTAAAGCAATTCGTGCAAAATTATTCCCTAACTATTCTAAAATATCAAAAATGCACAACGTTAATATTCAAGTTTTCACTTCTGCCTGCACTCCCGGAGTGCAACCCGTCGTTTTTTTTACTATATCAAATGAATAGCATGCAATCTGTAGTCTCTTATGGATGTTAAGGCAGTCTACAACATATAAAGTATGTTCCGTTTACATACATACTATTATATCTTCCACTTAGTTGAATCAAAATATAAGTTTTTGGTAGGCAAGTTGACCCCTGACTTGACTTAAAAGATCGTTGAAACTTTCAGGAATGCGTTTGCTCTATACCTTATTAGTGGGTTACGGGGTTTCAAAAAATACTAGCATCATAAATGAATTACTGGTCACGTTTTACGGTAGGTAAACTGGTTTTTCATTAATTTACACCTAGGACTCTTAATATTAAAAAAAAACTTGTATCAGTCCTGTATAAATAAAAATGATTTAAATGTAGTTCAACATACAACCTTTATATTTGTACAGAACAGTAAAAATCTTAATTTAATATTTATTACACTAACAGTTTAAACGCAAAAATCGGTTGAAAACTATTGTTTTTGTTAGTAGCGCGATGTTTAACGAAACTTTCTTCGGGAGTTGATTTTTGAATAAGTCGCAAATGCAGACGTTTCGAAAATGAGCAACTAACGAGTATAGTTACGAACCCGTAATTTGCATACAAATTGGCTTTCGGGGATAAATGCTCCATTTGTATTCCACCACAGGAACCCAACTCAGTGGCGAAGTATTTATCCAGTTTAGGATTTAAAACGGTCTGCTTATCGAAATTACGAAAGATGCTAAGTAAAGGGATCATATGACCACAGATAACAGATTATTGTGTTATTAACGGTTTTTGTCTGTGATTTTCTTCACAAATATAACTGATATATACTTTTAGTTAGATTAATATAGTTGTAAACCCTGATTTTAAATTTATATTACATACAAATGGACGCTGGAGATTTAAGACCTTATGTATAAGCGTACTATAGGTATGTTCCTAATGTTAACAATCGTGTCACTGGCGATGAGCGCGACAAGATATTCTATAACGTGTTTGCCTGTTATCCTGCTTGTAATTGCCGTTAATGTGTTAAGTGGTTTGGATTTAACATAATAATAGGTCTCAAATATCGTCTTCAAATTCATCCCATTATCGCTTTATAACGGACGGAAAAGTGCTCCAATGTGGACTGCTTCCTGAAACTTTGTCTGAATACGAGTATATGTAATATGTCATGCCTGTACAAATTAAATACAAAAATAAATTAAATTAAAAATAAATTAATTAAAAACATAAATATGTATTAATTTTTAAAATGTTATTTTAAATTTATCCTCCATCTAAATACCGCTCAACACGTGCTAAGTAGCAGTAAATAAATTGTATATTTAAAGCAAAAGATAATATAGTATTTCTCTTGAGCTTTTAATTATAAAGCGCTAGAGTCGGGATGAAAGGCTGGACTCAGGAAATAATGCAAGTGACTGATGAAACAGCTAAGAGCGTACTAGACAGCTTTATTTTAATAACAATTTATAATAGCTATTTCCCTTTTACCCATGTCTATTCAGCGCTTCTGGTCGTTGAATTTTCATCAGCGTCGAGTTACTAGAAAAATTGATTAAATAATTGTTTTACCTCCTGTTTCGTTTCACACACATAGGCCGTAAAGTTAAGAGATTGTCGGCATTTGATAAGTGTCTTTGTCGCATGAAGACCATTCTCATGTGGCCGATGGGTGACTTCACGATTATAACCCTCTGGTTGAGAAAAAAGAACTAATAAACCTAAATATCCTACTATGATGATCCTGACTTAAGAACCTACACTACGAGTATATCGTAGGTTTATTTCAGATTAAGTTTGGTAATTGTATAAGTTTTCAGTGTTATAGACCACAAGCCCATGAACAAAAAATACCTGTGAAATTACCCAACCTGAATTACGCTTAGAAGGCTGTTACTATATCTGAAAATAGCTCTGAGCACTATGCCGTCATTTCTGAGCGGTACATGTGAGTACGTGAGTGAATGGACTTTCTCATGTACAATGGGGGAATTTCGACTAATTATTAATGTACGGCTTTGTTATAAGTGTATAGATGATTAAAAATAAATGTCGAAAAACCTAGTGCCGTACAAAAGTGATGGTGCCGGAAGTCGGTGCAAATTTTTAATTCGACGACAGTTGCAGAAGCAATATAGGTCATTTATTACTGTACGGCATTTGTGTCATTCCTTTTGGACACATATACAGATACTTTACCCGTAAACGCCGTACATATTTCCAGCGGAGCGGTCGAAAGCCAAGGGTCGGAACCCTACCCCTACACCCATATACCCTAAGGTCATTGTAAAATGTACGGCAACATGTTCAAAATATTATTTAACACGGACAATAATGTTTTATAATTATGCCGTCCAAATATCATAGTTAATATTTGTGTAATTAAATATTTATCGAAATTTCAGGATTTACCAAGTTCTTACTGCTGTAAGATCAGAGAATAATGTACGGCAACTTGTTTTTTTACATAATGTTACTAAATATTACCGTTGTACATTATAGCCGTTCATTATAAATGGTAACAAATAAAAATATTATGATAAAAAATATATGAAATTTCCGAAATTTAGATGACTTTTCAAATGCTCCTAGAGTAATATGGGGAGTAATATTTTCAAAGATTATTGTTATTTTATATGTAACAAATATAAATAAACAAAAAAAACCAGATGCCGTACATTTTACTCCAGATTATTCTTTACAGCTGATAAAAACTTCGACGACGTTTGAGGTGTCCCTTAAGGTCATTAATAACTGTACATATCTGAGTATACTACCAAAAGGCTGTAAAGTATATTTACAGCCTTATCGTACCAGCAGAGAGAGGTAAAGGAAAAATATTTTTAACAAAAATATATATAATACAGGGCGTCCCAAAGTTATGAGACATGAAGGGAAAGTACCTTAAATATCGCAGATAGGGTATTTTACTAAAAGAAGACTTTATGTTATTTATAAAAGTTAGTAATTCTGCATTCAAAGATTTTTTAAAAACTACTTGCCTCGTCAGGAAATCGAACCGGCTTAAATTAAAAAAAAAAACACCCCTACTTTTATGATGCCAATCGAAAGAATGGCCAAAACCTAATAACTTTTCTAAAGTAACAGACTCGTAGGGGATTTTTTTAGGCCGAATACGATAGATAATGTTTTTAATTTGATTAAAAAGATATATTCACGCTGTTCCTTTCTTTTAAAATACTATGTTACTTAAGAAGAGTTATTAGTTTTTGGCCATTCTTTCGATTGGCATCATAAAAGTAGGGGTGTTTTTTTTACATTTAAGTCAGTTCGATTCCCAGACGAGGCAAGTAATTTTTAAAAAATCTTTGAATGCAGAATTAATAACTTTAAAAAATAACATTAAGTCTTCTTTTAGTAAAATACCCTATCTACGATATTTAAGGTACTTTCCCTTCATTTCCCATAACTTTGGGACGCCCTGTATTGGTAGGCGGTGGTAGCGGACTATCGAAAGTGTACGGCATTTATCTTTTATTGAAGATTGTCTAAAGTATTGATAACCTGTGTTATTGCCGTACAGATAAAAGTCACCGGAAAATGACTCTTTTCTGAGAAAAGTAATTTACCCCATACACCTATGTGTTCCACAAAAAATGTACGGCATGCTGGAAAATGTTATCTATTTGTGAAGTACTCTCAAGATCATTTCATTTTATGTTGATTCATATCATCATCACCTATATGCTAATCAGACACATGTTGCGACCCTTGGCTTTCGACCGCTCCGCTGGGAATATGTACGGCGTTTACGGGTAAAGTATCTGTATATGTGTCCAAAAGGAATCACACAAATGCCGTACAGTAATAAATGACCTATATTGATTCTGCAACTGTCGTCGAATTAAAAATTTGCACCGACTTCCGGCACCATCACTTTTGTACGGCACTACGTTTTTCGACATTTATTTTTAATCATCTATACACTTATAACAAAGCCGTACATTAATAATTAGTCGAAATTCCCCCATTGTACCTGAGAAAGTCCATTCACTCACGTACTCACATGTACCGCTCAGAAATGACGGCATAGTGCTCAGAGCTATTTTCAGATATAGTATCAGCCTTCTAAGCGTAATTCACGTTGGGTCATTTCACAGGTATTTTTTGTTCATGGGCTTGTGGTCTATTACTTGTAATTTTGTTTTTGTTGATTTGGTTGTGCACTTCTTGCACCAATACCCTTAATATTTTGATTTTAGGTTTTTTCCTTGCTAGCGTTGCCTGGAAGAGATCGCTTGTTAGCGATAAGACCTCATGTTGGATCCCTAATTTATGTTATTTTAATGTAACGAAGTTTAAATAAATACAGAAAATGGATTTTCTATTATATTATAATGATTACTTCTTCTTCTTCCTATTATACTTATATTATCTTTATATATTCATTACTATCTACTATAATATATATATTCATTTTCTATTATATTACACCAGTCGTAGCCAGATAGAGTCGCGTTTCTATATGTAAAGTTTTAAATTAAATGTATGGAACTCGCGTAAACTAAACATGATGTTGGTGTTTCCCAAGTCCCCTAAACCCGATTAATTTGCACTGCATGATACACCGAGGGTGCTTCATAGATTGCCTGTCAACCGGGTTACGCATCCGCAACTGTCACTAGTCCCCTATTGATTAATTAAAATCGCAGTTTTCTTAAAATAGGGCGTAAATTTAATATATTTGTCACGGGGTCAGTTGGAGCAATTGTACAGAGTGAGTGCTATTACTATTAATATATATATTAACAACGATGCGTTATAGTTAACTGTTTCTTAGACTCAGATAATCTATGGAAACGTGTACGAGCCAAGCTGTACATTGTTCTCATTCAGGCTTTATTAGTTATAAAGCGTGGCGATTACCTAAATCGTATAGCCAGGCACTCTCTTCAACAGTTACATTGCATTCATTTAGCATTCGTTTTATATTTGTTTTACATAATATATTGTTGTTGGCGAGTGGTTAATATAGATTAAAAACAAAATCTTCTATTATCAAAACACCCTGATTACCCAGGAATCGTACAGAATATCTTTGTGTAAAGTAGACGGCATCTTAGAAGATTGGATACTTAAGACACAAAACGTTCCTTCCGTTCGGAAGGCATAAAAGGATCAATTACCTATGGGCTATGAGCCTATGACAAAAGTAATCGACACGCATGAATGTGTTTCCCCAATGACGTATTGTAGCGTTTATACGACTTTATTTCTAAAATGATTTGTGTTGCACTAAATTTATCCCAGTTCAGAAAGAAATTATCCAATATATCAGTTTTAAAGGACTTAAAACTCGTGTACGCTTAAAAACGTGTAATTTCCTAAAATGAAGAAATTTCACAATTTTCATCCTTTTTTCTCGGTAATTTTATTTTACAAATTTTAAAGCACACGGTAATAGCTTTCACGTAGATGAGAGATTAATTCCTTT
The DNA here is from genome assembly GCA_963693345.1 of Pieris melete. Lineage (NCBI taxonomy): Eukaryota > Metazoa > Arthropoda > Insecta > Lepidoptera > Pieridae > Pieris > Pieris melete. The sequence continues at coordinate 934,634 of CAVNZK010000025.1, forward strand.
AATGAAGTGCATTTAAGAGTAAATTTTTAATTATTAAATAGGTTTGTTAAGTTTTGCATTTTAAAGTTATATTTAAAATTATGATGTAATATGTCTATGTAAAAAAAACGTTATACTTCTTTGGCGTAACAAGATAAAAAAAATTTCATTATTTTTATCTTTTGCCTTATTCTACGTTTGTAGAAAAACAACACTAAACAATAGAAAAAAAATACTTCCAAGTAACTTCAGGCTGTCGGTTTTTTGTGACGGAATGCGCGTGGCATTGTAAAAATTTACTCTCATCATTTTTCCCTAACGCGCAAAAAGAAGTATAACTTCAATAACTATTATAAATTAAATCACCTTCCTGAAATTTAATTTTCCAGGCCATATTTTAGTCCGTAATACCACATCTGTGTACGATAGAAGTGAAGTTCAAAGACAAGGATATATAACGAAATTCACATACTCTGTCTGAACCCATGTTAAAACTATTTAAGGTATCATAAGGCAAGATACAGAAATTTATCTTTCTCTTATCGTTAGTATGAATGGCGCTCCTTCAAAAGCTATATGATATCATGCAAATGATAATAAATAATCGTAACATGCAATATGATAAGATGTTATTGCGTATAATTCTTTGAATAGTAAAGAGTAGCTGACTCTGACTTGTAAAATGATATAAGTACTCAATTACAGGGACACGTAGAATAGGTATTAGATTTTTCGAAAGAAACAAACCTTTAGTTTATATTAACTGAAAATATTTTTTAAACTCCTTTCCTTAAAAAAGTATAAGTTTGAATAAATTAAAATTTAAGAAATATTTCTTAAAGCAAATAAGCTGTTTATCACGACAAGCTATTATATATAGTCAAAAATATAATAATTATTGATTTTGCGGTAGTCTAGATCATCTATGAAACTTAAATCAGATTTAGCAGTTGTCAAACCATTTTTTCTAAATGAGATACGAACAGAATATGGATCTTAAATTACTTGTTAGCTTATTGGCGTATTCACTTATTATTAGGGGAAAATTAATTTAAATATAAGTATAAGCCATGCCTCCATCCTTCAGAAATGTTAGCCTAAGTGCGAAGTGTCTGAGGATATCAACGTTTTGTTGCAGATGTGTGTACACCGAAACAATTTCAGTGTGCAAACGGGATGTGCATACACATGTCGTGGGTGTGCGAGGGAGAGGACGACTGTGGCGATAACTCGGACGAAAACATCGAAGAATGCAAAAAAGGTACTTGTTTATTTATTTTATTTGAATTCATTCATAAAGTTTTAAATGAATCCCAAATTTTATCAAGATTTTGAATCAATTATAATTTGGTGTTTGAATTATTTCTGTTGAAGGTTCTGGGAAGCTACCACGATTATCAAAACAAGAAATATTTAATTACTCGAATTTTTGTGCACTTTAAAATACACATTAATACAGAGGAAATAAAATAAAATAAATACCTCATCGCAATTCGAAATTTAAAAGTTAAACTAGCCTGCATAGTCTTTGAAGAAAGAAATTACATATATCCCTTTTATATTTTTAACTTTATATTACTTAATGGAATAAAACACATTGATAATAAGGCCTTTGTGTGACCAACGAAAGAGGAGATGTTGTAAGTGTCTGTTCTATTGTAACACTATTACGACTTCATACATACAAAACTATATATATTCAGTATACATTTTGTATTATTAACGACCACAGAGGAATACATAATAGTACCAATGTACCAGGAGGATATAAACTCTAACGAACTAACCGGCAAGCGACAACTATTGTTCGTGAACGATCGCAACCGTCTTTAGCATTCATCTTGGCTTTATTAAAACAAAATGTTGACATTGACAGCGTATTTATTGTAGAGGACAATTTGATTTATTTTCATTGTAATAATTTGTAGTCTTTGAAATATTCGAATAAACTTTCTAGTCTCTATTGCATATATTTTCTTATAGATAAGATTTTCTGATGTTTGAAATAGAAACAGTTAAAATATGAACAGTAAGTTTTAGATTAGTTCAGCCTAGATTTATTACCGTATGAAACAGAGATCGTAGAATCGATTCTCAACGAAATAGTTTAGTTTCGTAGGCATAAAAAGTATTGTTAAAGTTTTGCTGATACCGAATAAACACGAGTTACACATTACCCTGCATAACCTACATCTAAAAACCTATCTCTATACTATACCTCCATCTATTTAGTAATCTTCGTGGAAATAAACAAAAGAAAATAAATATAATTTATTTTTTAGAGTTGATTTAACTGAGCGTTGGAGGTATGAAATAAATGAGAATGATTGCATTCGATGGGTCTGATTGGTATTTGGCTTTATTGATGTGATGACTCGCCGACCGCGACGTGACGGCGCCCTTTTGCCTTATACTGCGCATGCGTCTATCAGATCAAAGGAAAATTGTTATATTGGTTTTAGGTTATCAAATTTCAATATTAAGCTCTTGCCTAAGTTCTATTTCCTACGTTTTACTGAATGAAAACAAACTATCTAGTTTGTAGTTTAACTTACCTACCAACACAAACTATCAATACTAAGAAACTTCATTGATATTCAAATAATTATGAAGAAGACTCTAGAGGTCTCTCAGAATATTAAAATCATAACAGTCTGTCTTCGAAAGGCTATATTGGAAATCCTCTACTCCTAAAATCGTCATATATCATATAAACTAATGTCAATATTCGAACAATGATATAAATTTATATTTTGTAAATGAATACGGGTATACTAGGTAAAGAGTGACGTAAAGCCAAGTCATCACACGACTCACGTTCAGGCGACGCCTCAGTCTGCTAATGCTCCCATACATAAGTTGATGACTAATGGTTCAACGTTATATCACGTCATATCATATCAGGCATATAGCGGAATAGCGGAATATCTTTTTCACTATTGCAGAGTATGAAAGATCTGAGAAGATGTCCTAAGGGAGGGTTCCAGTATTACGTCACGCAATTTTTGGAGATTATTGACCCCCCCACCGTGTAACGCGCCGTAACGTTCTAGACGTAATAATAAAACGTTTCGTGACCACCCAGTGACTCTTTATACCTAAAAGTTACCATTATGTGGTGTAAAGCACTCAATCTCCGCCCCGCATCGTAACGTTTTACACAGGGACCCCCCCTCCCAAAATTCGTTACGTAATACTTAAACGCTCCCTAACTCAATATGGATTCTTAGAAAATACATCAACTTCATTAGATTATAGATGTTGCGTAATTAAACAAAAAATTGTAATGAAACACAAAAAGCAACATACTCGTAATTGTAGGTTAAACAGTAAAAGGAAGAAATATGTATTAAAATAATACCTAAATGAAAACTGAAATCTACCAAATATCTGATTTACTTGTAATATGTAAATTTTATATAGCGTGAACAATTTTGCATATAAAGTAAGTAAATACACTACAAATAGTATCGATGACGGATTACGGGATCGTAAATCTGATACTATACCTACTGCTTTAGTTAATTAAGATTTTAGTACGATTTATATTTATTTATTTGAGAAAAATAAATCCGAAGATGGAATACAAAATATTATAAAAAATAACATTTAAGAAACTCAATAAATAAAATAAAATACATTTAACTAAGAGTTATTAAATCGTGTGTGTTGTGTGATTGTGTGTATCAGAGTAGGTACGTGAAGTGGAACAGGTAGTTACTTATAAAGTATCTTTATTTGTCATTGGCCTTTCAACTGTATAGGCAATTTGTTTTTCGAATAGGTATTGTTCTATTACCATATTACAAATATTACGATGGACTTATATTACACATCTTATAGCTTTGTAATGTGTACAACGTGCTCTTATTGCAGACAATAAGAGGACGATGTAGAACTTATTGTGATAGGGGTATTTAGGAAAAGAGGTATATTTTGTTTAAGCTGAAAATTCTTTGATAAAAAGTTTGCTCGCAATTAAGCCTTGTATCAAAGAGGTTTATTTTACATTTTGAATATCGAATTTTCACGTCTATTGTTTCAAAGTGTCTGGTATTTTGTGCTTCGTTATTGTGAATTAATACATACGTCATAAATGAGAAATGTTAAAGGTTGGTATAAATTCAAAAGGTTAAGACGATCGTAATTTTATACAACTTTAAATTAAACCAAAGTTTGGAGACAAATACGGCTAAGTTTCGGACATCCAATAACCAGGATTCCAGAAAACCCATAAAACTCTAAACCAATCTTGTAATATTCAAGATGAAGGGTGGTAGTAATTGCTGCTATAAAATAAGGGTGTCTTCCGAACTTAGAACCGATATCAAATTTTAGTGCTTGGCTTTTCAGAAATGGATCTGGTTTTTTACTCCCATTAAGAGTGTTAATATATAATTGTAGTTGCTCTTGATTTCTTAATTAAATTGTTAATATGTAATGAGAGTGTGATCAAGTTTACTCGGATATGACTCGGAATGAAATGACCAATGAAAATTGAGCATTAAAATAAAAGTTTTAGAAAAATTTAATCTACTACAAAGGTCTGTTCAGACCGTGGCACCCAACTTATACCCTCTAGCGGTGCGTGTTACCTTGGTATTGAAATTTCAATAACTACTACATTAATTTTGATGAGACTGTTACGTTGAAATGAAGGTGATATGACTTAGTTTTCGAGTGTATGTTTGTGAACAGACATAAACTTCTGCTTAAAACCCTAAATAATTAGATACTCACACCCAAATTTGTTCTAATAACAATATACAGGTCGAACTTCCTTTTTTGAAGTTGTTTGAATTGATAATATCGCCTAACAATCAAGTACGGTCCGTCGGCTCTTGAAATGACACGTGAGCCAGGTGAATGCAAATAAGTGTTATTAGCTACACATATCTGTAGATTTTCCTTACTCCCACGTCTTTTGAAGATCCGGTTAAATTACAGGAATCCCAATTGAGGCATTTGTTCTGCGCTCTTAGCACCAAACCACACCATTATCACCTTCCTAGTCCGGAACAAAACCATTCTATTTTAAATTTAATCAGGCCGATTGCTTTCGACTATTAAATAAATTAATGATGTTTTGAATCCTACGAGGATTGTTCTCGCAACAAAATTTCGTTTCGGAAAAGTCGTAAATAATTTATTGTGGGAATTAACATAAAATTACTAATCTCTTTATTCCTAAAGGGCATTTTCACTTTAATTACTTTGACGAGTTTGTATGGTTGTGCAGTGGAGCAAATTTTGAATAAATGTAGTGGGATACTCCACATATCTCTCATTAAAACGAAAGCATTGTTATCACGACGGTTCTATTGTTTCAGAATATTTTGCTTCATATTATACCTATGCAGTCTTTTCAGCTGATATTAATATAGGCCTATTTTTTAGGCCAGTGCTGTTGGAATTAGTACTGTGTTGGGTTTCAAGACAAAGTGAGAATGCGAATATGATTATTCGTATATAAAAAAAAAATTGTTTGTCAGAACGTAATATTTATTTACAGCATAACATTATCCCAAATATTTTATGTGCACCGTGTAAATAAAAACAATCCAATGGTATCAATTTCAGATAAGTTCCTTTTCCTTAAAGTCCGTTTGCCGATCCCGACATTGGCCTCCTCCAGGCTCTCCCATTCTGCCTTAACTTGCCTCCTTTTTGACCAAACCATGCCTGCAATCAGTTTTTTATCGTCTTCCCATATCTCGCACTGTATGCTTTTTTCTTTATGTACCAACTCATTTTACTTTTGCTCTGCAAGACAAGGTGTGTCTTGTCCATCTCCACTTGTCCTTTGTAGTACTCTGTGTAATGTCCTCTAAAGCTTAGGTTTCCTAGAAAAGCGGTGCCGTTATCTAACGGCCGTAATATAACGTTAGGTGACAACACGTTATCTATAAATAACATCGGAGTAGGTTTTCTATAGAACGTTGAGTGTCAAATAGCGGTGCTGTCATTTGCAAGACGGCCGTCATAGCGGTGATAAACATTAGTTCAACGTTTTTCGCGTGTAGCGGTACCCATATATAATTCATACAATGAGTGGAAACGAGACTTGAACGGGCGAAAATGATTGCTTTTTTTGCATTATGTTAAAAGGTAAAGATGGTTGTTATTAACAACCGTAAAATGACGGCTGTTAGTTAACGGCACCGCTTTTCTAGGAAACCTAAGCTTAACCTTCCTTATCCTAATTAACGCCGTATTAAATATTAGCAAATAAATATTCACAAGGTTAAAGCCATAAAATTTATAGGGCGATAACGCATTTAAGTCGAGTAGGTACATAAATAATTATCGCACTGAAATTGCTTTTTTCCGCTAAAATTTTTTAATTCTGAATTCAGACAGCTGCGTTCAATTTTAAAATATGGCCGCCCACAACGTGACTCGGTTGTCAATATGAATTCGAAGAGTTTATGGTAATACATTGTAAACAATAACATTTAGTAGAAATAATTATAACAGGAAAACCGCAGAACCTTTGATTTAATAAGTTGTTTAATTTTCCGGCTCGTTAGCTATAATTAATTGCTGTGAATTGCGATAATAAAAAAAATACACACGTCGGCGAAATGTAAATCTCCTTCAGGTTTTCGAAGTCGGCAACAAGTCGGACTACTAAAGCTTTTTAAATAATAAAAACGTTCTATATATTTGAAGTGAAAAGTGATTTTGAGGGGCTTTTTAGAGGCTATTTATTACGATGGTGTGATATACGACACTGGCTGATCTATGTGGAGATTTAAGAAAAATACAAAAAGCAGACACAAAAATTATTCTTCTCTATAGTAAATACAGGACTTCATGATGATATTAGTGGTAGTTAATGGTGTTAAAAGAATGTATTAATAAGAAATCATAAGCTTCGAGAAAATGTTAATGAAATAATTTTCCACTGGTCTGGCCTAGTAATATTAAGTTCGTTTTGTTTTGTGAAATACCTCACCAATTATAACTCTTGTGCCTTTGATTTTCAATAATAAATCAATATTTCTGTTAAAATTCGTATTAGTTCAGTGGCGTAACATGTAACGTAAAAATATATGGAGTTGCAAATCCATATTGTTAGTCCGAATTATCGTAGAACATATCTCTTGTTAACTGCCCACCTGTCATGGTTTTATGGCCCAAATAATACAAAATTAATGGGACGGGGATTTCTACAAACACATGTTTATAATTAGATGACGACTGGTCACGTATTCAATTCAATAAATGTAAACATTTTCATACGTAGATACATAACGATGTGGTAAACGGGTCCCCTGCGCCTAACCAATTTTAAATGAATACCAATTGCCTGGTGCCGAGAAATGCTCGCTTAAATCAGTAATTATTTCTATATCATTTTTTTGTATTGTATATATTTTTGTAAAAAACTTATCATACTACATTCTACTTTTTAATGCACTGTTAAGCTGGGCATGTTTTTTAAACATTCTTAAGGCATATACTATCTTAAAATGTACGTCAGTAAAGTTAATTGAATTGAATTTTATTTTACTTCTAATTTTAGTGTTACTCATCATAAAGGTATATATATATATTAAGAAAATAGCCTTATGATTGACTATATAATACTATTTAGTGTATGGTTTGATTATTTTGACAATGTGGCCAAAAACCCTCTAATAAAAGACTTTCCATTTGCATTAACTTCAGTACGTGGTGTATCTTGATTTAACTAAGTCGGTCATAACGCCCCGAGCTCTGGTAATCATGCTATTGCATAGTCTGTAGATTCAACGATTTGGTGCTCTCCGTTCAGAAATTCAACGAATTTTCAGCATCATTAACCCCCGCCTACCGGGAAAACTCGAAAGATAACGAAACAGATCTTTCTCGGCTTTGTTTCATAGCTTCGGAGATAATACGGTCATTCGAAAGGAAAGTTCTCGGAATTAGTTTTAGACCGGGTTTAGAATGCAGTTTATGTAACTTGAGATTTATTTTGTCGTTAATTTAATTAAATCTTACTTAACTTCTTACTCGGGTTTTCATTAAGTTTTTTAATAAATGCCATAGAAAATTAACCTACTTCTGAAATCTGAAACCGTTTCGTGTATCGATATAGGTTAATATACCATCCACTTATATATTACAATGACGCGGCGGAGCGAGGTTTGATATATATATATAGATTTTTTTGCGACAGTTCAGCTAATATTCTGAAAAGTACATGCTGAAATCCGAATCCGTCGACACCACCATCATCGAGATCGGTCCAGGAACGGCTGATCTGTGCTTGACAATATAATAAAAAAAATATTACACGTCGAATTGAATCCTGTTTCTTTTGAAGCCGTTCAAATGTAGAGAGAACAGATGAGAAGGCAGCGTTATGGATATCAATCGATTAATAGTAGAAAATACTTTGATTCATCTTTAATATCGGCAAAGTTTTCTGTATAGGAGCAAACGAGCTGGAGGCTCATCTGATGTTAAGTGAAACCGCCGCCCATAGACACTCTCAATGGCTCGCGAGTGCATTACCAGCCGTTTAAGAACTGGTACGCTCTTTTGAAAGATGGGATTCAAAAAATGCCTTAAAACGCTCAATTGTTGAACGACGGACGTCGAGGTGATATGGTTGGAATTTTAAATTGTACCGACGACGAGGTATTAATTCCATTAAATTTCTGCAAAGTGCATACATAACATAAAACAGAACATCTTGGAGGCACGCTGTCTGCAAGTTTTTTTAAAATTCTGTAAGGCAAGTACGAACTAAATTAAATTACCAAGAAAATTGGACTGACAACTGGACAATACGGTCCTAGAAGTTCGTTACGTCCCAACGACAAAGCTTATTTTCTACTCACGTCTTACACTTTTACGATTTCAAACCTTCTGAGCAAATTTCTGCAAACACAACCCGCCATCGACCCAAATCTTTCTCACTTTATTCGAGTTATCCCTAAATCGCTTTGGGAACTAACATTTTCTTTAATTGATTTTATTCGTGGCTATTAAATACTATTACCCAGCGTTTATCGTTAAATTGTCGAGCGTTAGTTGCCATAGAAACGAAAGTAGGCTTGAAATAAGGATAGGTGTAAGGACCTTTAAACTTAAAGTAACTAAAATCTTAAACAAAGGGAGACGGCTATGTTTTGGAAAAAAAGTGACCAATAAAATTTAAATTTTATGCACCGTGTGATAAAGGAAAAATGTAATCATAGAACTTCGTCATAAATTTGTATACACCTATGTATTTTATGTAGCCAATGTCACTTTATGGCATATTTTTGCATAAATGCAGCAGTTTTGCGATGTCAGCGTATATGTTGCCGGCACTTCAACCTGACTTCGAATACCGATAGTGCACCAATAGATATTTTCTTTGTACATAATTAACACTTGTTCGGGCAGTGAAGTCAAATATCTTGATAACTTAGATTTGAAAGCGACGATGTAGGTAGCACAGTGGTAAGATGGCCTACTAAATCCAGAGATCCAGTCACAAAAATATCACAAAAACCATTAACAGATTACGGCACTTCATACTTAAATATAGTTTTATAGTCATCATTCCTCTTACTGATCAAAAACTAAGTCAAAATTTAAAATGTACAGTCAATTATGAACGTTAAAAAATAAATATATATTAAATGCTTCTAATTTTAAATTTACTACCAGTTCTCAAATCAAGGGCGTAGAATGGAAGAGAAGAACTGGCAATAAACTCTCCGTTTAAGTTCCTATTTCACTTAAAGTGCTATGCTATGATGGAAAAGACAGATCAGTAGTTTAGTTAAAACGGTGCGGTTAAATAGATTTACTTTTTATGAATAAGGGGGTAGATATAACATTCGAAACATTTATGCAGATTTTAGCCGGTCGTCTATGTGCAAAAACGGCTTTATATAAAGTATTTAAGTACCCAACGGGTTACCAAGTCCATTATCCAAATCTCGGATAAGTAAAAAGCTGTCTCCGTAAAGTATTTTATGAAAAACTTTGCTACCGTAAGATCAATAGCGTAAGCCGCGGCTTTAGTATACATTTTGTTGTGTAATGGCAGTTATTTGTAAAATGTGTAAAAAGTTTTTATATGAGAGTAAACTAAGGATGGACCGCGTAGTGTCTATCTTGAACATTACCCGATTCTGAATCATAATCTGACATTTGAATGGTTAGTTATAAACACACTAACTGGTGAAAATGTCCTCGATGCGAATTCTAGATCCGTCCTTGGACAAAACACAAAATGTTTTTTGAACACATATTTATGAGTAAAAAGCTACATAATCGAACTAGCTATTTTCTACATTACTTTATGGTAGTACGCAAATCTTGATTCTGAAGTCGTGCTTGATCTTTACTCTTTAGATGTTTAAATATTAAACACTATAGCGGAAAAATATATCTTGCAAATTACTAATAATTAAAAATTTATATATTTAATCATTAGCCAACTAGTATTGAGCCAGAGCCATTCAATAAGACTAACTTGCCAACAAGGGGATAATCATGAACCCTTATGATTATAACTATGTTGATGATGCCTTTGTAAATATAACCTCCTTCGTGGCCTATGTGGTGGATGATTTAATAGAACAACTGGAAAGCTACTTTGGATAATTATTAATAATATTATATTATACGACGTAAAAATATATATTGTTTAAACTACACCAAGCTAACGATAGGTTGGCAGTTTTAGGCAGGCCCTATTTCCATTAAAAATTACCAAGAATATAACCGTCTGGAATTACCTATAAAAATGTTTATTGTAAATTGTGTCATGTTGTTTATTTCAAATTGTGTCATTTTACTATCGCGTTAACGTGACAAAGTGGTCACACTGCAAAGGCTGCTTCTGAATTATTCCATACAAAAAAGTAACTGCGTTTTTATGAAATCTCTTTGTCGATTGCTATTGAATGTAGCCTTTTACATTAAATGAAGCCGTACCACCACGAGGTTAACGTTTGGTTGCAAAGATGAATTTATAATTACTGTTCCTTTTAGATTTTTAGTAGTACACAATGATAAGTAATTTGTCAAATTACAGGATCCCCCGAGGAGATTTAAAAGATGAATACATTAGAATTAGATTTAAGTAATTTTAAATTTAAACTGATTACAACTAATTGTAAAGGGACTCAACCCTGCGGCCGGCTAAGCAACACGGTTTCTCGCTTTGTTTCTTAAAATAAATATTTGTTTCACCTTTGCTTACGGGAACCACTCCGTATTGCTTATGTTATGTGAAGTTTAAGTATGTAGAAATACGCCTGGGTGGGTTAGTTGCTGTACTGGGTATACTTAATAAAACTTATGTATCGCTGTCTTTAATTAAGTATTAAAAAGATATAGATCGTAGTGTTAGAAATGTATAAAATATTTTAGAACAACTCCTGAACTGTCGACTTTAATTACTTGAAAACATTTATAACCAAAATTGCGTAAATTAACGTACATAATTTAATTTTAAGATGCTACAACTTTAAAGATAGTAGTTATCGAAAGGTAAATATAAACGTTTTCATTACGACTTTGTTCAAAGGAAAATCTATGATGATGTTATTAATCATGCGTAAAACAAGATAACGCTCCAAGTACGACTACAAACGATGTATACTCACTCCTTTTAGACCCATATTTGTTAAGAATAGCTTATTTTTATCAAAGAAAAGGACAATTGTATACCTCTCTTATGGATGTTTGTTTGACCTATTTCTTTGATGCAACTTGAAGCGTAAACAGCTTATAAATACTTCATATTTCAATTTTATATTTCAACTTATTTGTTATAATTATTTTACATTCTTCTTAATCTTTTCGATTAATTATTATATTCTTTAGTTTAAGAGATGTGACTTTTCTATGAAAATCATCGTTTTCTCATAAACGTGTTGTGGAGATTTACAAAGGAAGGTACCATCCCTGTGTTCTATTGCCAGTAACGGGTAACGGGTCTTCATATCTAGAAATATTTTTAAATTTAATCTTTCACGCAATATTACTGTCAGCTGTAATAAATTCTTTAATATTTATAAGCCGAGGCTTCACGTCACCAATGGCTCCTTGACTTATTCAAACGAAATACGTTCTTTGATTTAATAAAAGAGGTTTGCCTTTTCGCAGATGTTTATGTTTAACGGAAATTTACAATAGAGTACTGTTTTACAAGACTTTTTTTGTGATTGCAGCTGTTATCTGACTTGATATATTCATTTTCTGTTTTGATTATGTCATTTTCGACAATTGTCATAATTTCTTTATAAGAAAAGATTAGAATTTAGATACCGGTTTTTAGATGTATAGTGATTTATCTACAAAAAGAGTTAATTTAAGGAACGATTAAGTAGGAAAGGATAAGTACATGAAGCTTAGTTTCATCATCGCACGACAAGGCAGAATACGAAATACCATCCGAATCCACAACTGAGCGTTTTTCAAGGCAGTTTTTGCCGCGCACCACCTCTTTGTGGAACCAGCGGCCCACTGGGGTATATACGAACCAATTCGACTTAGGGTCCTTCAAGAAAAGAGCGTACCAATTCTTAAAAGGCCGGCAACGCACTCGCGAGCCCTCTGGCATTGAGAGTGTCCATGGGCGGCGGTATCACTTAAAATCAGATGAGCTTCCTGCCCGTTTGCCCCCTGTTCTATAAAAAAAATTAATCAGCTGCCTACTAAAGTATTTCCGACTGAACCAATTCAAGAAAAAGACCCTACTAATTTTTAAAAGGCCTTGGCACTTGCAAGCCTACTGGCAATGTGAGTGTCCATGGGCGGCGGACATCAGGTGAGCCTCTAGCCCGTTTGCCCGTAGTTATAAAAAAAAGCAGCATACATGTATATAGGTTTAATACGTTTTTTATGAACATAACACGTTCCATTCAAAATAAATGAGTAAAATGGTATAAAACATACTCAATGTCCCGGAGCTGTTTGTTTAATAAATCAAAGTAAATAACGCTGAGATAAGGAATCTAACAAAAGGATAAAATAAATCACCATCGTTACATTTTAACGCACATCCCATTTACCACGTTACATTTACTGAAATGTAAACATTTGTTTATACAAGAAAAATTGTATGAGGATGGTTTTTTGAGGTTAAAGATAACTTAAAAGAGCCATTTATGATTCGTATTACTACAGATTGTGATACAAACTCATAAAATTTTTAAAACTATGAAATATTTTCTCATCATTAAATCTTTTTAACCCCCTACAAAGGATTTCCTAATTTTGTATCTTGAGTCACGAATTTAACCATCTGTTCTTGTTTAAATAAAACTTCTTCAACGGGTGAGTGATTTTCAGCAAATAGTGGTCTTTTAAATATTTTAATTACATTTAGTGACAATATCTTGCTTAATTGCCTAACAGCTTTTTAATGAATGAACAGTGAACCTCACTTTCGATCTAAACATCACTTAATTTTAACTTGAATCAAATTACTTAAATTGGTATTTGTATTTATAGATGGTAATTTGATGGAAAAACCAGAAGCGGGAATAATTACGACCTCGTTAACAAGAAACTTAATTTGGGAATAGCCATTCAAGTTAAATTACCTCCTTCAGCAAAATTTTAGTCGGTAATTTTGTAGACTTTCAATTTATGTTATAGGAAATCACAAGTTTTAGAATGTATGCAAGAATATATCCACTGTTTTTGCATTAAAGTTTTATTTCTTTAACATCAACATCTACGTTAAATAGGTCGCGCGGTAATAAAAATAGGTTACACAGGTTCTAAATACAAATTACGTGACATCTCCCCTACTATTTGGTTTGATTAATGGTAGATACAAAAAAGGCAAGTGCGCAAGCTCCCTTTGATAAGGAAACATATTTCATACCGAAACTGAGCTTTGTAGAGCGATATCAGTTAGACGACGCTTTGCGTTTCGCGAATGAAATGTATGAGTATTGTGGATTTTTTCCTATTCAAATGCAAATATTTGTACGTGGTTTGCAATTTAAAGGAATGAAACAAAAACCAATCATGGTTTCAGCGGGGTCACAGCATCGTAACTGTGTTATTCTATAGGAAATATATAAATAACATTGTAATAAAATCAACTTTTGATACGATTTACTACACTAAAAGTATTGTATTTTATTGACATAACCTTTACACATTTAAAGAAAAAACTTTTTAACCGGATTAAAGTTATGTATTATAATAAATTTACAATTATTTAACATAATTTTAAATTTATCCGACGTTTCGCGTGCTTTACAGCGTGCGTGGTCACGGTGACTGAAAACAAAAGGCGTTGGATGTCAAAAAGTATCACAGCTGTGATATTACTATTAGACTATTGATTGTAAAGCACGCGAAACGTCGGATAAATTTAAAATTATGTTAAATAATTGTAAGTTTATTATAATACATAACTTTAATCCGGTTAAAAAGTTTTTTCTTTACACTAAAAGTCCTGTGTCTCTTAGGTGGGGCCTGAGGGCTTCCAGAGTAGTAAACCAGCCTGATCTAAATGACTGTTTATAGAAATACTCTCTTAAACAGTAGATTTTCTTATAACTTTTTATAAAGAATCCATAAATCGGAAACGAAATCAATATTATTTTTCGTAGTTGATTCTATCATGAAAAATGAATCGTCGGTTCGGAAGCGATTATTCCATCGTTTTAAGCGATTTGATTGATATCAACGAAATCGGATACTTTACACGGGCCTCTGAGGGTTTTATGCTCTAATCCGCTCCTAAAGATGAGAGTAGATGATAAAAAACATGTTTTGGAAAAATATTATATTGGATATTTGCTTGCTTTGCTTTTGTGTATTTACATTATAAATAGAGCAAACGATCCAGCTTAAATGCATTACCTAAAATTGGGACAGTAAATTGCTTCAGCCCAATTAATTCTAAATTAAACGCTAATTATTGTTATTTATATTATATATATCGGAAATGGTAAGTCGATTCTATTGTTATATTTGTCAGCTTTTATCTAAGCCACACTTTAGTTTTAGTTACTATGGCTATAATTATCGTTTTTTCTGATCATAGACGATTATAATATATAATACTACGTAAAATAAATCATTTTTGTTTTGGCACTACTGACTATTACTACAAGCATTGTTCATATTTCCTAAGTCAAGCTAACGTTGACATTAGTAATACGAAGGTGCTGGAGCCAAAGCTTAACACTTCGGTTAACATAAGCTTCAGCATTCTACGCATCGTAGCCTGCGATCGTAGATGCTCTACGGGCTTCGGGCTACAATTTATCATTGGTGCATTTTAGATGCAAGCAATGTGTTAATAATTAAATTCACTTTCATAAATGGCCTCACCAAAGTGTGTTATTTATGCAATGCTTCTTTCCAATGACAATGTATAATTGACTATGAGCATTTGTTCTAGTTTCTTTGTTTAAAAATGTCATGTAATCTTTTGTATTGTAATTTTGTTACGTTTTAGTAAAAAAGTTCGTGTTTATGTTTAAATTATAGATTTCGTCATAGTACTTATACTTAATGTTATATTTGTATTTGTTGAAATTAGGACGCTTAACTGCTTTTTGAGTTCTTTTCATAGCTTTTTATACATTCAATGCGTTTGTTATATTAATGTTTCATTAATAATTATAGCACCCTGAAACTTTGATGATACATCTACAGTGATTAATCTTAACGCTATTAATTACAACGTATTTGTGTTATAATTAAGATTGACGAGTTTTACGCAAGGTGACTTCACAAATTGATCAGTAATTAAATGCGTCACTGATAGGCGTATATATTATTGAAATGATTGCAACCTAATTAATATATCTTAGTTTTAAAACCTTGATAATATTGTGCTTAGGATAAGTATAAAGGGGGATTTAAACACCACTTCCGCGTATCTAATGACTCTATCCAACTTTTTTGCCGAATGCTTTTACCTACCTGATAAATGCATAATAATAATAATAAATAAATATATTGCAAATGTTAGTCAAGTCAAAGTCATAAAACATTTATTCATGTAGGTAAAACAATGTACACTTATGCACGTCAAAAATGAAATATATATTAAATGCTTCTAATTTTACATTTACTGCCAGTTTTCAAATCAAGGGCGTAGAACAGAAGAGAAGAACTGGCAATAAACTCTCCGCCACTCTTTTTAATCGCCAAGTTTTTTGTTTTACACAACGTTTGTAAGGAGCTGCAACCATTATACCATGTTCCACATGACAGCTTAAGTAATAAATAATAATAACATACATATTAATTGATTTGATTGATTAATTGATTGACCAAATATAAATTGTTAATAAAAGCCAATTCGTTGAGATTCAGTTTATCCTCATTTTCTTCAGACGAACTCAATTCTTATGTTGCCGAAAATAATGTTTATTTGTGATATTTAACATAGTAATATCAAATTAACTATACACATACACGAAGTCACGGATTTAATATATGAATTTTATATATTTGATTAAATACAGTAATTCTGATCCAAATCTATGTTAATGAGACCAATCCAAACCAATCTATCACCAGTTCTATTGATTGCTAATTTAATTGGATTATTTTAATTAGTAGTGGCTCGATAAGAGCATTATTAATTAATGTGATAAAGTTAATATTAGTATTGTCTGTCTATATTGATATAATTATATGATAATACATATCTTTGTAAATTACGTGTACATAACAAGTTCGAATATAGCAAAAAATGTTCCTTGTTCCTTGCCAATTATTTCATATATAATTAATAACACCTTACCAAAGAGGATGTGAGGAAATATTTTAAGCAGCGGGAAAACTTAGACTATATTTAGCAGTAGTAAGAATTTAGGTTTTTCTTTAAAATATTACTTAAGTTGTCGTTTGTTTAATGTTTCATTTCAGTGTTCTTTTTTTATCAATGTAAATCTATTTTGGCTTAGGATATTGTCTAAGTGTTTTCTTTTATAATATGGATATGTATAGCTGTAATAATACTCATAAATAAATAAATAATTACCTTAAAACCTTTGTTATTTTTACCTGTTGTTTATTACCTTAATTATTTTTTTATGTTTATATTATTTGCGTCATCGTCGGAGTTGTCTGTAAGAAATTGCTTTCTGCTACATCCATTGACTTATATATTTCTGATATTGTTATGTAATTAAGTCTATAAACATACCTGAAGAAACCATTTATTAGCTTAATGACATATTCTGTATCCTTCTTTAAAAATTAAAAGTTGCTCGTCCATTCTTTACGAAATGTTTACTAATATGATAGAAAAAACATTAAATGAATAAACTACAAAAGATCACAAAGCCAATTAAGAATTCCGGAAATATATAAAAATCGAATGAATGTTCTCGACGTTTTTATAAAAGAATTTTTTCTTACGATAACTTTTGGTAATATACTTCAAACAAAGGTGAACAGATACTCGACGTACAAAAGCTTTCACGTAGGCAGGTCACGTCAGATAGGTGTACTCTCGGTTTATTTATGTGCCCCTCTTGACCTTCTGTCACCCATAAAAGTATTTTCCGAACGTGCCCGCGGATGCGTTGCGGCTGTTAACTTTTACTGTTGGGTCTTCTACGGCCCTTCGGAGTTATGGCCCCGCGAACAAAGTAATTCTTCGTTTTAATACCGCTTACGGCGTAGTCCTTTTTAATTGTTGGTTAGGTCAGTAGTCTTGTGTAATTTATTGCTTCCTTCCTATGAAGATTATAAACACAAACGTTTTATGGTCTTGGAATGAAGACTTACTGTCTTAGAAATCAGATAATGTTCCGTAAATCTCCAGATGGTTTTTAAAGAACAAAACTAGAGGCTTTGGCGCTCTATAATTCTCATTCATCGGTCATTACCTCCATAGTCATCTCAACTAATAAGTGAATAATCAATATATATTTATTTCGTACATCTACACGTAATACATACGAAACTTAGAAAGGAGAAAATCATTAAACTAAGTAATACCTTATTCGGCTATGTTGTGTGATGGTGTGAAAGTGAGGGTGTGTATGTGGGGTGTGCTCATGCTGCAGCTTATTAAGAGATATGGATATTCTTAATACTCATTTTAAGCATATTCCGCGATAGCTTAAAAAAATCGAGGTCTTACAATCTAAGAATTCGTGTTTATAACACTAACAAGTCGTTACTGATCTATCGTAGACTTTAATCTACGATAATAATTGACGTGATCATACAAATATATGTTATATCATAAATATAATAATATAAAACGACCAACCAGCAGTTAACAATACGTTTCCGTATTTGCGTACAAAGCTGTTTAATTTTTTCACGAAAATAAAATTCTCATAACATTGTTATGTAAAATGTCAGGGAAACATGAATTTACTGCGCCGTTTCAGCCTCCGAAAACGAGAAATGAGTTTGGACTTATAACATTCCTTGCGAACTGCGCTTGTTTTACTAACATTATAAGCATTTGTGCCTTAATAAGTTTTTATTTTATACTTTGTTTTAGGGTTTTACTTTATATTTTAATAAAACTTAGATTAGAGTAAGCCACAAATCATAAATGTCAATAGCAAAATTACAAATTTTTCCTATCTATATACATAATATTGTTTGTATAAATAAATACATCACAATAGCCCCTAATTCCTTTGTACAAGGGCGCTCTGAAATAATTATTGGCTAGAATTTACCGGATTTGATTACGAAGTAAATGATTGGCGGTAACTAACCCAAGGGGATTAGGTTTTCCGTTACAAAAGAGATTAATTCGATATAACCCATTCAGCTTATATGAAATACTATAAAGACTCTTTTGTTGTAAATTTATATTAAAAAGACTCACCATGAGGTTTATTCGTTATTCAATATGTAAAATAAGTAAATAATAATTGATCAACACCGAATAAACAATGGTTTTTATGTATTGTTTTTCGATAATACATATTGTAGCGACATCTACAATCTGCGCTTACGAATCAATGCGATGACGTCATACCCTCAAACGCTCTAACGAAGTTATCCCAGCCAGTAAGGATATATCTGCACGACTCTAGCCACTATCTACAATATTTTATTTTTTATTCATGTGCCTTTACTAAGACATCAAGGAATATTACGATTTAGCCTAATTTAAGACTAATAAGTAATTTAAGTCCAAAAACACTACTTTTCTCTGCAGTCTCTATTTAAGGGAAGACACTCTGTTCTTGTGTTCTATTTATTTTCACTCACTGACACTCACTTTTTTAACACTTAATACTAACGTGCACTAACACTAATTCACTAGTTCACATGGCTTTGTCCTTTTCAGTCTTTTCACTAGGCCCGTGGTGTCAAGGAGTGATGATGGAACCTTTGTTCGTGAGCTCCAGCAGTCTTTTTTATAATTGTGTCGACGTTCTCTACATTAACATATTTACTCCCGATGGAGGTCGTTATTGCGAATGTACCAGGGAGCATTGACTATACCCCTGAGCACTTTGTTTCGGAATCGTTGGATTATTATCTACAATATATTAAAAATAATAATGAATTCGGTACTAAAATAAAACATTCAATATTGATGGCGAATTGACTGCAAAATAGAATACTGAATTGGTCTAATATTCTTTTTTGTTCGTGTTACTTAACCCTTTAAAACCTGTAAAAAATATGTATATGGGCCTAAAAAAAATATACCTACATAAAGGTTATATTTTAGGAACTTGTATGGAAGCGAAACCTTATTTACATTGAACAGTGAGTGATAAAAGTTTGCCTTGTTAGGTTTATTGTAACCTGCTGAAGTGTCTCTCCCGTGGGACAAAGAGTTTCGTAGGGATTCGGTAGATTTTATTTCGATTGCTCGCCTTGTGAGTGCTTTTCAACGAATACATTTAAATACGAATCGAGTTGATATCGAATTTCAATCGGATTTGTGATTCCAATGTATACCTTAATGAGCAATGAAAATGTACAAGCTGCGGGTTTGAATATTTAATTCATCAGTGAAAAAGAATTCATGAACTATGAAAGTTGTAACAATAAGTTAATAAGTATTTAATGTAATATTTATTTTACGATAATAATATGTATTTTTATCTGAAATAAATTTATTCCGTATATTAATAAATTCACAATAATCCGCTTTGAAATACATTTTCAAATAATAACGATGTAATTTCGGGTTTAACTTAAGTCATAGGTAAACCGACTACTAACCACTTAGTAATAATCTTCGGTTTAGCAAACAAGATGTTTTTATTGAAGTGAAACTTCTTTATCGGGGATGGAAAAAAATTTAGTGTTACATTTTTTCGTTACGCGTCACATTTTTCCGTTACGCGCCATCTTTTGAAGTGAAACTTTCTTTATCGGCGTTGGAAAAAAATTTACACACATTTGTCACATTTTTCGGTTACGCGCTATCTTTTTCTTGTCCCTACCACGGTTGATCCGAAGAGATTCGAAGCCATTAGTAACATAAATATATAATGACGATAACAGTGATAGTAATACTAATAATTCTATTACAATTAATGATATTCTGTAATAATCTTAGTACTACATAGTAGTACAGTAATAAGTTAAAATGAAATACATAATTGTATTTGTATTCATGTCTATGATAATAAAAGCCTTTTGTTAAACTTTATCTAATTTAACTTTATTTAACCAATTTCTGTAAAGTTGCATAAGTAGATCATTTTTCGAAAAATAAGGTCATAAAGAAGTTTCACTTCTTACGTGTGTACACCTAGTACACGCACACATTTTTTTATTTGTTTTTGCTATTTAATTCTAACTAAGTGTTATTTAATTCACAAAAATGTATTGTACAATCATCTGGTAGAGGTACCAGATGACTGTCTAAACTTGTCACCAATGTCTAGCGTAACTAACACATAAATTCATAATTTGTACGGTGTGTTTTACTATTACAGTCTGTATGTAAAGTCAGTCTGTATTTAAAGTCATAAATTACGATTATTTTTGAACCGTACCTCACAGACAACAAAGTTATAACGGATTTTGTGATTAGCCTTTTTAAGCCCGATTGAAAAACAGGTACAATATTTAATGTATGATCTGATAATTTTATTTTACTTTCAATTATATATATATATATATATATATATATATATATATATATATAGTTATATCAATCCGTCAATTGTTGATCATGCGTGCTATATCGCGAGCACTTTGTTGATCCGAAAACCTATGTTGATCCGGGTGGTTTTTGTTGATCCAATATAATATTTTTCATACAAATGTGGTTCCGACCGGATCAACGATTTACTCCGTTGAAGTTTAGGAAACGCAACCGAAATGTGGATCCAATATACAAATCCACTCCGATAGTTGTTGATCCGATTCAAATGGGCCAATCAGAAGTCAGCAAGTCCTCCTACTGGACTTACCTAAGGTATTTGGATGGTTTAATTATTATTGCAAGACCAACTAATCAGTAACTTTTCTTTATTTATTCAGTTTTTATGTTTATAGGTATGATATATATTTATGGTAAGGAAATTTATGACGACACGCGCTTGTCGCTTACCCGATGTTAAGCTTCGTGGCCAGCTGCATGCATGCCCGCAGCTCCATGTCATATAGAGTATGTGATAGTGTATTGCACTCAGTAACCCTGAGATATAAGATCTAGAGTCTCGAAGCCCTGTTATTACTCCGCAAATAATGCCCTTCATCCCGGGACACCGTAGCGTTGTTTAGCTACCGCTTGGCCGTTGATTAACTGACAAAGGTCTGGCCTTTCCTCAGACTGGCCTTCGCAACAGTCCTACCAATACTCGATATAGTCTTATATAAGTACAATTTCTAATTGTTATTATAATGTTTAAGTGGCATGGTTACATATATTAATTAAAGTGATAATTTTGAAAGGCAAAAAATGATCTTATCGCGTCATATCAAATTTGAGTTTGGATGACATTTAGAAAAAAACATTTGTTATCAATCATATTTTTTTTATTATATAACATCTTTAATACGTTAGACATTACTAACATTTACAAAATAATTTTGAAAATAAAACAACATAAGTAACATTTCGTTTATAGGTACTTAATCGACAATTCTAACATTTATAACAAACATTATAATTAGCCAGATAATAAGAAAAAATATGTTCTCAATATTTTTATGAATAATATAACTTAAAAAACATCTTCAAAATATTTATAATCAGTCAGTCAAAGATTATAATAATTATAATCTTTAAAAAACAGGTAGAAAAAAAATCACATACCAAATATTCTTACTACCCATTCAATAGTATATAGTCAGGTACTATCACTAAACCACTAACATTAAGGAGACATTACATGTGCCCTTATTATGAGATCTATTATTATACATAATATATGAATTATATATTATAATAATAATTATTAATATTATGAGGAACTTGTCGTATCACACAGAATCTTCATTAAAATATATTTACTTTTTTTTATAAATATTGTTAACATACGTGTTAAGTTGCATCCAAGTCTTATTTTGAAGAATAGGTTCTTTATTTAAAACTTCCATACATTTGTTTTTGCCTGGATTTATCTTTTTATTTATGTATGATTGGAAATATTTTTTGACTAATTGTATCTCTTCATCCGACCACTTTCTATGACTGTTTTTTTTCGATTCTGAATTGGATTATCACTATCACTATCGCTTAAACTTGGGCATTTTATTTTTGTCTTTCTGTTATTTGGTTCAATATTGATATTTTTATTTTTAGAATCTTTATGATATATATTATTTTCTTTGGCTCGTCTAGTTTTACTTCGTTTCTGAATCTGTTTATCATCATCAACATCGCTTTCACTTGTACTACTTGACCATTTTCTTTTCGTGTTGCTTCTGTTTGGCTTAATTTTGGGGTCTTTATTTTTAGGATCTTGGTTGTAATGATTGTCTTGTTTTTTATCGTTTACTTCATTATAGTCTCCAATTTCTATATCGTCCATGTTCTTATTGACTGTAGTTTCTGGTGTTTCGATAGATATTTTTGGGTTTGTAAGTAAGATGTTAGATTGGTCGCTTTCTATTGCCGAATTTTTTGAAGATGGCGTCTCTTCCTCAAAGTTTTTAGTTTCTTGGTATGAATGAGACCTAATCGTTTCTATTATGTTACTCTTCTTCTCCATTAATGTATTTTCATATTCTAAGAGTTGAGATCCTACAACAGCTTTTTGGAGTACCTGCATAGGCAATCTATAATTTTGTGCATGAACTGATATATTATGCCCTAGAAATCCTGCCAATTGCTCAGTATAATGATCATTTTGTTTAGAATGAATTTGGGACATTGTAGCAATATGATGTCTCATTCCGGTTGATGTAATCATCTCGGGGCGTTGCAAATTACACTGTTTTTTAATCATATCTAAACACTTACCGCCCTCAAAAGGTTCTTGTGTACCATATAAAACGGATGCACATTTGACTCGTCGGTATAATATTTGCGACCGTTACGGATCTACAAAAACATTATGTTAATGAATTTTTTGATGGCAAGTATGTTGCAAAGCGACCGATGCAGATCCCCAAACAAGCCTTCCATTTCTAATTCGGATCAAAGTATATCAGTTATATTTGTAAAGAGCCAATTATACACTGCAAGAAGGTGGATCAACATTTCTTTTAATATCTTACTAGATCAACGTTTACATAGAACGGATATATATATATATAGATGTATATATATATGTGTGTCTAATAAAATTTTTTTGTTTGTTTCTTTAAGAAATACAATCTAACTAGAAATTTACATCAGAAAAAAGCAGCTTTAATAATTAATTTAAAAAATTTGTAGGATTTTAAACTATGTCAATTAAAACTGATATTCTGTAATTATTTTCAATTGTATTGCATATTCAAAATAATGACATCGTTCGTTGTTCAACTACAGGCATATTTCGGGACTTTCAATTGTTTCATTTCGAGTGATTTCGGTATATTTTATAGTTGGCTCCATATTGTTCGCGGATACAGATTGTTTTTAATCTGTGTCAATATATGCGCGATCGTCATTCGTTTTACGGCACCAATATGCATTGTACACATGTAAGCTATCGTAATTTCTTTATTCTATGTTACATTTTTGTTAATTCATACAGTTTCAATATTTCCATTATACTGGTTTTATATAAACTATGTTTAAAGAAATATTTTATATACTACTACTACAGTCAAAGACATAATGTTATAACGACTTCGAAGGGACTACTCATATTTGATAATCGTAACAGCCGATAACGTTGTTATTAAGTACCTAATACAATAGAATTCAGCCAGGACCTTTGATTTTGGTCAATATAACCGGTATGTTGTTCTAAACGATGACATCGTAAACGGTTTTGACTGTATATATATTTGATTGAAACTACATATAACTACTAAACCTCCGCGGATTTTGATCGTGTGAGATTAATTAAAGGATATTCCTTATAGACCTTTTGTTAAGCAAAATAAACAAATATACAATTATTTGAGCCCGGTGATATATATATTTTATTTAAATAAAAAAACCGAAATACAGTTTACGTTTTACCAACAGTTTGATTACGTAATAACATTACCTTATTCGCTATGAATAAAGCGATGGATGAGCAAGTAATACTTTTCATATCATCTTTAAATTTAGCGGATATGGCAAGGTATTTGCAGAGTAAAAGCAAGCGTCGCCTAGTTATCGCAAGATAACCAATTGAAACGAGTTGATACAAAGTGAAGACTATGTTCATTACATTAATGGATGTTATTGGCTATTTTTTTGTAGATTTTATCGTCTAGTTCAATTACAAGAAAACATGTTGTTACAAATTTTACACACATCAATTATATTAGAACATAGAAATTACAAACAAGCAAGATATGTCTATACAGATTATAGCAGTATAAACAATATAATTATACAAGGTGTCCCATAATTGAACGTCAAGCCCATAGGCCAGACAGTGGTTAGCCAGAAAATAGAAAATAGAAAAAAAATAAAAAATATTATTATTATTCTAGTAACTATCACGTGTTTTTAAAATTGTGGCCATTCAAAGAAGTAAATGATTTTCTGTAACCTATCATGTTTTTCCCATTACTACATCTTAAAATATCATCATAAAATGACAGGGTACGTTAGTGCGAGCATGTCGAAAGTTTAAGTGATTAAATAACTTCTTACATTTTACGTATGTTTATGTCATAAATATGAAATTCGATGAAGGGCCTTTTAATATCATTTATCTACTCCAATATTTCTTAATCCGACCCATTTCGTAGCACTGTAGCAAGCTCGTAGCTCTGTCTACACGTCAGCTTTTTAACTTATCAAATATTGAAGATTATTTATTTATTATTCTTTTTTGCACTGATGTTGTACATTTTTCATTGCTAAAAGCAATTAATCCACCAAAATATTCAAATCCTTGCGAATGGCAATTTCGAGTTTCGACAGTATATTTTATGAATGAGCGGTTTATGGCCAGTGACGCGAAGTCGGGTCGCCATCGTCTGTTTAAATCCGGACATGATAAATACTTCATTTCGTACGGAATTCTGGTTCCGAATTGTTTAACTATTTGTTTACTTCCGTAATGCGGAGTTCTTTGTAACTGAATTAATCGCTCCAAAGATTTCTCATGTTGATAAAGCTTCTCGTATTGATTTCGATATAGTATTTTTAAATTCAAATTCAAAAATTATTTATTCACGTAGGTAACACAATGTACACTTGTGATTCGTCATTAAAGAAATGCATATTAATGCTTCTAATTTTACATTTACTGCCAGTTCTCAAATCAAGGGCGTAGAACGGAAGAGAAGAACTGGCATTAAACTCTCCGCCACTCTTTTTAATCGCCATTTTATTTATATTTTACACAACGTTAGTAAGGAGCTGCAACCATTAAACCATGTTCCACATGACATCTTAAGTAATTAATAATAATAACATAAATTAAAAAAGTAACTGAATTAATCGCACCAAAGATTTCTCATGTTGATAAAGCTTCTCGTATTGATTTCGATATAGTATTGTATATTTCCTGGATTATACTTGCAAGTTATAGGCTGTATAAATGTAATTATGTATATAAATACAAAGTAGTATTAGGGTAGTCTTGACAACTCTTAACTCTTGTTTGCACCTGCCCAATGGATTTCGATATAACTCGTCATTGGTTTTTATAAACTAGCCTTGCAAAGACGTAATCCTTTTTTTTGTTACAGGTAAGAAACGCAACATTGTTATCAATTAGGTAAGTAAATATTTCAAACCTATATGGAAATTCTTTAGAATTTAATACACCGTTATTGCGTCGTTCACTGCAAGACTCTACATGTGTGTCGTAGAAGTATTGTAGTGTACTCGGGAATAAAAAGGTTGTAAAATATGTGTGAACACGTCCTACGCTCGACGACATGAGTGGCCACGGGGGAGAGATTGAGAAAATCAAATTCACATATTTATCACATACGCTCTATTTTATATCTAGATATGTCAAGATCGTAAAAGAACGACAATTTTTCAATAAATATACATTAAAAGCTTGGTTCTACATGTAGTTACTTTATTTATTTAATTAATCTCTTATTGACCTAATGTAAAGCGGTTCTACGCTGTAGGATCGTAAATGTGCTACGAGATTAGAACTTAGTAACATTTGTGTGTATATTTTATTATTTTTATTTGATTGTAGATCTAATTACGAGTATTGTATACAGTATGTATTTAAACTAGGTGATGTAATTGGTAACAATACATACATAATACGACATAATCGCGTTTTAAAACGTGAGCAGCCATTATTTACTTCCTTGAACATACTTAGGAGTAATAAATTTCAAATACATTACAAAGCAGTAATCTAACCGACAATTTTTTTTGCATGTATAATCTGGATACAAACTGACGATGTGAAGATTGAGTAAAAATATCTTTAATGTAAAAGGAACTACGCGTCGAAAAAAATGTCGTGAATTATTTCGCCATAGACGATAAGTCGATAGCACTCAAGCATTATTCAATATCTATGTTCGAGTTCGCCTTGAGGCGTAAATGTAATTTTTATTGACGTGCTTATTTGAATGGTGTTACTATGTGTGTGTGTAAATGAGTTATGTATGTGATGTCATGCATGTTTAATAAATAAACGCTTAATATAGAAATTGTTAAAAACGGCAAGGATTTCTATTCTGTCTGTTTTATTAATATTTTTTTATAGGCAAGTTGTATGAGGGTTTTGAGCCTGACACATGTCACCGAACAAGCGCACAAGAGTTGAGACGCTTCACCACTGTTCTAGGAAATAACATACATGTATACACATTATTAAATAAAGATACACTAAAAATATAATATATTTCAGAATAACATTCGTACTCGTATTTAAAACGAAATTAATGTACCATAAACATATCACTTTTGCATGCATTGTACTCTGCAGTATAATGAACTGAAACATTTGCGCTAAGTAAATGTTAGCGTGCATTCATCACATACGGGCTGCAATGTTTAAGATGCATTACATTTGTTTAATTGTATTGTATTTAAGTTTCTATTTGTTTTTTTACATATTTTTCTTATAAGGTCTGGTCTCGTATGTTTTAGGACAACAAAGGAAGATAATCAATCTTGTTTTTTAATTGGTTTCAGTTGAAACATGCCTTGACGTTTCTCTTATTGGAGCTAAATTGCTAAATCGAATGGGTCCCATCTTAATTACGGTGAAAGTATGTGGGTAGTTACCCATTGAGGTAGTTACCCACTTACTTCTGTCTGAGGTCTGAGGTCCTAATAAAAATATATTAATTATTATTTTAGAGACCTATGTCTTAATCTACTTTTGTTTCTTCTGTCCTCTGAGAAACTACAAATAATAATTCAGAAATATTGCGTTTAAATATACTAAAAGTTTGACCCGTTGCAAAGGCAAGCTAAGTATTGGACTTTCCTTATTATATTTTTAATCTGAAACCTGAAAGTCGCGCTTTACGTACGCTTTAATATAATTGAATCCGGAATAAAGCAGTATAAATATACACGATCTCACAAGAAAAGTGAGATATCCACAGTGTTCAGTTACCGTGGAAAATGTAATAAAGCTAGTGAACGCAAATGTGAAATTCAATTCTGTATTCAGATCGTTACTAGGGGATACGTCCTTCTATTGTACTTTGAAGCGACTCGCAAGCTTATATAAACAAACCTCTTAAGTTCTTAGATATCTTATCCATGAATGTTGCTTACTAAGCATCTATCAGTACACAGAAAGAAATATATAACAGCAACATGGTTTTTAAATAAACACTTATATGTGCGTGCGCAACTTAACGCGAATTTTAATGTTTTGAATGACTCGTGGTTAGCAAATGCAACCCTTTCTGAGCTAGTTCAAGTTAAAACTTTAACCAACTAATAAACAAATATCTCGTGCAATTTTCAGTATTGTAGTTATATTGTATATTTAAATGTTTTGGTTTTCCTAAAACGTCGTTCGTAAATTAATTATTGCAAGAACTTTACTGATGTTTTTGAATATGAATTCATATGAGTTATTGTTGCGAGACGTGGCGGATATTTACGATTTTATGCAGTTATTTTTTTAATAAAATGCGGAATAAAAGTAATATTTATTAACACTTTAATGTAGAAATACTAAAATAATTTAAGAAAGGTGGAGCTATTATCGTTTTCGAACGCCTTTTCCAGACCACCACTGTGAGAGAAAAAAAAGATAGGGTGACCGAAAATAGTGCAAAACTACATAAAACATAAAGTTAATACTATAACTATTGGAACAAAACAAAGCAATAAAAACATATGTTAATAGGGAAAGGGACAACAATAAAAGAAAGAACATATGAAAATTAAAAAAAACCCATGAAAAAGATATTGTAATATGAAATTTTAAAGTAATAATAATTCTACAAAAAGAAGATGATTAGCTTAGGTTAAGGAGGCGAAGGATTCAGAGTAATTATTGCCACGATATTTTTGCACTTAATAATAATGATTTTTCGTTGAGGATTTAGGATGATGTTCAATATTACAATATACATTCAATAGAATTTATTGTTTTCTTAACTTAGTCAAGAATGACAACGACTATTACTTTATTGAACTGTATTTTTATTTATAACACAACTGTATTGATATTGAGCGTGATCTTCAAACTCGTATTGACTGAGAAAAAACTTGCGTCTAGAATAAATTTTCGTCTCACGTAATATACAGTGTGATCTGGATTTAAATGTGTTGCTAGAAATCAATGTTTACATTTTATATACGTATAGGAGTATACTTCTTAAGCAAACATCAATTATACGATATAAATATTATTACTTAAATAGAGTTTTAAGATTTCCTAAAAACGTTGTTGTTTCTTGTATTTAAAACGCATATATTAATTCCAATTTAAAAATATTCTAAGTGGTATAAAGAAAGCGGGAATACAATTTCTTAATATACTTATTTTTAGTAAACCATAGACTTCTGTAAATAGATAAGAAATTAGAGCTTCGAAACTCTAAACTGACCATGCGTAAAAATATATATAGAAAGTATGAAAGTATATATTTAATTAAAGGGAATGCGCTCCAGTTAATTAACAAAACAGTCTTAGCATAGTATGGACTTAGTTTGTGTAACCAAGGAAGCCACAATCTTGCGGGTCACCGACGGCATTATTGGAATGCCCTCAGCACGGCCCTTAATTGAATGCCCATTCAAACATTAAATTTGCATTGTTTTTAAATAATTGATTTTTCATTACTATCTTTACGTAGATACAAACCTGAGTACTTAATGAATAATAATAACTAAACGGTTAAATATTTAATCGGTGGTAAGATGGAAGAGTATTAGGTTATCCTTCTGTGCCTATAAAATTGCGCCGATTTTTGGGTGACAAAACATTGTAAGCTTCACCGTGTTTGCAAGTGTTTATTGTGTACATAGAAAAGAGCTGTAGTGCCGGGTTTGAACTCCCGTTTGAAAGTCGCACTCTCCAGTTATTAGTAGTTTAATTTATAACACTGTAAAAAATGAGCCTCAATCCTATACAGAGGAAATAATATTATAATATATAGCGCCCTGTAACGTATTGAGCATATGAATTAACACAAAGTGATTTGATTGAGATTTTACGTAAGCTTTAATTTGTAATGTTATCTATTTTAATTCATGAATTCTGATTGAGTGATAGATGAGAAATCGGGACAGTATTAGGTCATTGATTACAAACGACATCCCGGGAATCCCATCCTGGCCGTTTCCATGGTGATAAGCTTTTCGACGTTGCAGGATGCTAAATTGAACATCGGTTAGCACTATTTTAAATGACCCTGCTCTTTGCTTCTAACCCATAAAAACACCTCTCATCAGACCCCTGATGAAGAAAATAGTTTATTTTTTTATTTTGACGTAAAAATCTCTTTAAATGACTTGATTCAAGGAATAATACTAAAGATTTTTACTATAGAATTAATATGAATTAGCAAATTTCTGAAAATTCTATGAATTTATTATGAGATCTGTATAATTTCTTTTACCGGTCTTTGGATGAATGCTAATTTTGAATTAAATTTTCTTGCGCCTGAAAGATTTTTCCTTATTTGTACTTCATGATTGTGATTTAAGTCGATGGAGATATTTGAGTGACCTAATAATTTTTCTTTATAGATTTGAGAACATCAGTGCCTTTCAACTTAAAAATTTGTTTTGCAAACTCTATAACGAAGCTTCAGTAGTCATCTAAACCACGACGGTAAACGGCAGTTAAACATAATTTCTGTCACTTTGTTAAGAAAATGGTTTATGATTTTACGACATTTCGTCGCCTCATTCCATATTTTCTTGATATAAGATCGCAATAACAGTTTTCCAGGAAAGTTAGAAAATTTCATATTTAAACACGAAAAAGTAGGAATAAAGCTCCAGACCAAGTTCACTGTTATGTAAAGTTGAAACCTGGAGTTTTGAAAGTTTATTCAATATACTTTTAGACGGATCTAAGGTGTTATATATTTCTTTACAAAATGTATTTATACTTCGCAGATGAACTTTGTGGTAGAAAAAAAGATTTTCCTTTTTACACAGTATTGTATTGAGTTTCATTGACTGGTTCATTCTTCTTATTATAATACTTAGAATGCCCAATATTATCACATGAATCAAATAATTGTTTCAACAATACATAAAACAAACTAGCTTTTCAACATAAAAAAAAGTTTTAAAGAAGCCGATGTTTGACGTCGTCATTTTTAAATTGTAATAATAAACATCTCTCCTTACTACACACCTCTATTCCCTGTTTCTATAATCAAAATACGAATAGTTATTGCTGTTCTATATCTGCAAGTAAGAGTAGATATGACTGTCATATTTCATAGAAACCTACTACCTATGACTCGTATGTAGTTAATATATTTAAACCCAGCATAAATGAATGTATGACGCCCACGCGTATTAACTACTGATAAAATAGTTTATTGCCACTGGAAACAAAACAAGCAAAAGTATTTAAGTCGAGTAAAGCAAAAGATTAGAAGTCTTATAACACTTGCATTGAACGTAAGTGTAAAATCCCAGGTGTATTGCTTAACCGCAGGTGTATCGTTTACCAGAAGGCGTACAGCATTCAACCGCCAACCACACCTGCACAAGACGGGATTATGCGATTTGGATTTAAATGACTAAGCAAAGCAGTTGACAGTAAATTTCATGAAATGTTGTAAGAGCTGAAAGCAATACACATAAGACTAATAGATTACTTTTTAGTCCCAATATGACTATCCTCATTGCTTCTGTGTTTAGAATTAAGGTAGGACGTAAAGGGCAAAAACTAAAATATATAAAAGCATATTTTAAATAATATGAAAAATTCAATAGGCGATTTCAAGCCGAATGAGGATGGCAATTATGGTTAAATAATTTTCTAACGGCTTCTAATCTCTTGCTTGAAACCAGAGAGACAGAGGAGACATTATAGTATATGTATGCGTGCCAATATTCCATGCCTACAGTATCGGTGACAATTCGATGCATGGTCTAAAAAATTTAATGGTGTATTTTTAATAGCAACTCCACTTATAAATCGACTCCAAACCTAATTACTAATCACTAGACCAAAGCAGACAACTTAAAAGACAAACTAGTTAAATATTATTATCTAAACGAGTATAGGCAAAATTAAAATGTCTGCTTCTATACATTTAAAACGGATATTTCATTTGTTTCATAATTCCGACGCGCAATTGAAATGCGAGGACATTATGCATGCAAACGTCCTTCCTTCATGACGTATAGTCGCTATACTAATTATGTAGTCATCTTCAATGTTGGATAACCACCAACTATACGTATAATACCAATCATATGCCTTTTCTTTACAGCAAGTCACACTGAAATAACATTTTTTTCTTCAACATTAACATTTTCCATAATACGTCATTAGACATTTTTTGATACTATGAGTTGTATAGCTCCCTAGAATTGGTAATTTCACGTGAGCAATTTGAAAGATATAATAGTCATACAATGCTTCAGAATGAAACATCCCGATGGAAGTTGATTGACGTTGATTGTCATGTTTTCGGCAGAAATGAATCCGGAAATTTTCCGATGGGAAAAGTTTCCGAAATTGTACGAATACAAAATTTCATGCTTTTAATTCTAATTCACACCGGAAAGTGACTTGTAATTTAAATCATTGTGCAGTTTAAGGTCGTTTATCAGGTCGTTTACGGCTACGGACTATGCATATGGTATTGCAGGGTCAAAGGCTAATTTTATAAATTAAAATTAATTTATTCATATCGGTATAACTAAGAACACATATGAACGTGAATTTAAATTTTACTGGTCAATATGATTATTTATTATATATTTAGAGCCGAGTTTAGATATGGCAATTGAAATAACTCATAAGATTCTGATATGATATGATATGATCTAGTAAAAGCACCTGCCGAGGTGTACACTGTACACTTCTTTAAGGAAAAGACTGTCTAACGTATAGAAATGACACAAAAATGTGATGTTAATATTCCGAATAATCACTTAATATTCAGTTCAACTAACCAAAAAATTATCATCAATCATCAGCACTACCTATGGCGTTGTCGAAAACTAACAGTACAAAAAATTATTTAAAGAAGATACCCTGACTTCTTTTTAATTGATTAATATTAATAGGTTACGCACGCCTTTGATGTCTGTATTTTTTTAATCAGCAGAATTTATAGTCATTGATAAGTTTATAACTAGAAAATCATCAATATTATGGCTTGTTACATTAACTTCTTGCGTAGACATTGCATTAAATATATTATTATCCTAAACCAGCTTTTGCGGTGACGTTATTAGCTGAACGGTGACAGTAAAGAACGGGGTCTCACAATGCGAACTAGACTTATTGCAGGCCATCGTTCAAAGTCACGCAAATGCTCGGATGGAATAAATAAAAAGCCTTGATATGTGGACGAAACCGATATTGCTCGTGTAAGCGACGAATTCAGAATATTGCCTTTGAAACAAACGAATGTGTAAATGAATATTTGTGAAGTAATCAAAATTGCAAAAAAATACGCATTATGAATAAAACAATACTATATTTACTTTTGTTGGCTGTTGTAACTGTGTTTTTAATAAATAGTTGATTTATTCTATAGTATCTATAACAAATAACCAAGATGGATTACTACATACATACTTAAAGTGTATATGTGTCTTAAGTAATATGTTAGCTATTCCGAGGTCTAAGTCTTTTAATAAAATATTTTTTAAGATTCACAACTAGCCCCTATAAATCCCTGCTTTTGTATTTAGAAAAAAACTACTATAATGCTATATTGTCATACACAGTTAACACATATTGACAATCTGACATTTCACGCATTGATTTTGAATGTTGACACATCATGTTGTCTAAATTGATAATAATTGACTATCATTTCGGACGCATGATACAACGCTACTATTTCAGATTTTAAATTCTAAACTACTATTATAAAAGCCTAACGTGGCTGGAACTTGTAATAGATGTCGGTGTAATAGATGTCGTGTTGTTAATATGTATGGACTGTCTTGAACTTTGAAGTATGTCTTCATGTACACAGCTGCGAGTAAAGCTTCGGCTATAAAATGTCTAGACCAAACAGATCTGAGCTTAGTGAATATACCTAGTAAATCTATTATTACGTTAGAAGAGCTAACGAGCGTGGGAGATATTTGTTCAATGTTTTTTGTTTGCCACAATCCTTAAGGGTTTCCATTGGATTGATTGCCTGAGGAATAATAAACCAAGAGTTATCATGCCAGTTGCTCTAGTAGGTATGTTCAACGCCCTTGCCTACTTAAAGATGTTGCGCCTACTAAATGATGTATATGACATAATTATCTGTTCGCAGCATAGATTTATATCGTTAGATAGGCCCTTACCGCAGTGAGACCGCGCCGTGTTGTTCCACAGTCGAAGTGAGTGAGCTCACTAACCTAGAATCAGTGCACCCCTAAACACAGTGTTAGCCGGACGTGTCGTAAAGGACGTTTGCGAGCAGTTTAGTGTCACAAAATGCCATCGTGTGCCTTTCTAAAGTGCAACAACAATTCTAAAAACACAAATAAAGCCAGAGGTGTAACTATTGCGATTTGATTTAAAAACTTTTATTTTTCCTTCCGCACTGTCTAAAATAACAAATTTAAATGGCGAGTGCACGAAAGAGAAAGTTGTGTTTGCAACTAATGTAGGAGAAAAAGAGATGACACTAGTTTCGACCTACCAGCTGTACCTTCTACACAAATTGCACTGTTTTTGGACGCCATGTTGACGCCCATATTCAAACGTTTTCGTTAACGCACACATTCAAAAACAATGCCACAGTTTTTGGTGTCGGGGCCTATCTAACGATATAAATCTATGGTTCGCAGACATTATCATATTGGCTTAGCACAGTAAGGATAGTATATGTATTTTTATAAATAAATTAATATTATTTGATTTCTAAGTTCAAATGATGGTGAATTCGTAAAAAGAAAGACAACGAAATTGTCTGTTCTGTGTCTTATTTATGCTATACATTAAATTTCTAATTTATTTTTCTATTTCAAATCACCTCACTCAACGATTTTTACTGTAATATGTAACCCTGATAATAATTAGTTGTTAACAATAAGTGTGAAACTTAATTTAACAATTAGTCAACCTTTAGTAATGGATGACTCTGAGTAATGATGGAAATACATATAGAAAAGTGTACAATTTAATTTATATATTATTGAAGTATTTTTATGTTAAGATCCAATCGTCAAAGTAAATTGCTCGATCCTGTAAATAAAAATCAAACCCTCATTTTGCCAATTGATAAAAGTACATCATTTAAACGAATCCTTTGATGTTTAGATTGAACTAAATTGGATTTGGAAAATTCACGAACGATTACTTTATTGTTTAACAAGTTAAATATGAATCAAAAGGCATGGCTTTAAAAAAACTAAAGGTACAGGTGCTAGGATAAATTAATGTAAAATTCAGTTTGAATTTCGAACAATTTCGTTCTTGTGCAATCAGAAATCTTTATATCATCTAATTCTATTTTCAAATTTGTTTCTATAATTTTAACTTTTAAAAATGAAGGAAAGTTTTATGGATAAAATATGGTGCTGTGAGATATTAATTTCACGTACAGCGGAAGGAAATGGCAACAGTGACGTATTGCAGTCATGTTGCGGGATGGATGCGAGGATTTGTCTTTCTCTGTTATTAGATTAGTGTAGGGGTTGAATTACTAACATCGCGCTAATGTTGGCGTTAAATTGAAAATTACATATTTCGGCCAGGCCATATTGTGCATAATATTCAAATTCTCTGTTAATAAATTATCTTAGTAGACAGTATTTTTACGCCTAGCCTTTAAATCTGAGACGTTGATTTTTCAACAAAACAAAAATAGAAGTGTTTTCGTTTAGATTTTATAATTATCCTTTTTACGTGGGATCCGGTTTAATTTACCACGGATCACGGCGTTTAATATTCATCAATACAATAATCCTAAAAATTATGTTTAATTCGTAGTTAATAAATATTCAAAACAATAATATGTAGTGTAAATAAAAAATAGTAAATTTAATACACTTTGAAAGAGAGTTGGCATAATGAACAGAGGAAAGTGAAATCAGTAGCATCAGTTTGAATATAGAACAAAATTCAAATTAAAGACAACTTCAGCGAATGACAGAGAACGCTCTAATTAGTATCTTAAATCTTTTTAATGAATGGTGAAGTAGTCAGCTATTCCACAAATGATAAATAGACTACGTTAAGTACGTGTAATCTTTGTTTTTGAAGTTATACTTCTTTTGGCGCGTTAGGGAATAAACATGAGAGTTAATTTTTACGATGCGTGCGCACACCGTCACAAAAAACCGACACCCTGAAGTTAGCTATAGTTAACATTTTAGTTTTTGGTATTGTTAGCCTTAATAAAGATAATAAAAATAGGTATTAATATATATTTACATCGACGATAGCAATGATAGCAACACAGGACAAAGCTAATGCAAATATTAGCAAATAGCACACTAACACAATCTTTCCTACCTACCAGAGGGTTTAGTCAAGATGCCTTAACAGTAGTGTATGTAGCACAGCAGTGTGTGGTTTGTTCAGAAATTTTGAAAATATTTTTATCTCGTTAGCCAAAGAAGTATAAATTCTAAAGCGTGCACATAAAAGTAAACACACGTTTCTACTTTTTCAATTGTAGTGCTTAGCGCGTGGACTACAATCGTATCATAGCTTAATAATAAAAATTTACAATAACTAATGAGTGCGGTAAAAACGAGTACGATATAAATATCAAATTTAATAAATAATGTTCTTATCCTTAGATTTTTTGATTTACTGGCATTATTTAGCAGATTCCTTCCTGGCCTACGGACCCGATTAGGGTTATATGGGCCAGAATTGAGTTATACGCGCTATGTGCGTATATTCACAAATATAGTTTCTGCCTCACTAAATACATTGGCTTAACCTTAAATGATAAGTATCGCTCTAAGCTGTGAAAGAAACAATATTGAGTTTCCATTCAAAAATATGTATATTATCTTGATCGATGCTCTCTTCTATCGTGACTTGACCTGAAGTTAAGTGCCAATTCAACAGTTTTGAATAGAATACTTAACATATTCTATTTTCCTTACATATACTAAATTGTGTGTCTTAGAAAAACAAAATAAATATGATTTAATGCCTAGTTTACAGTCTCGTCTCTAACTTCGTACGCTTATACGATTACTGTAAAAACAATTGAAGGCTAAGTAGACAATTATTTCTACTCATTTTGTTTCTGACACATCCGCCAAACATTAATGAGTTTTAGTTTAGTTTTTACATATATTCTAATTTTAAATCAGTGACAATTTTATTCAATGCGTTGTCTACCAGCAGAATACTAGTCTTATACCGAAAATATTTAAACGCGTTCGAAATTAAAAAAAAAACAGTTCTAAATATCACTAAAGTGAGTGAATTTAAAAGAATAGTATTATTGTAGTAAACAAACAATGTGTTAGATGCACCATATTGCTCTTGGGCAATACGAGGCTATCTGAAGCGTACCATTCTTTGTAACAAAGTTTGATAAAGTAAACTTGTATTATATCAAACAAGGGCGGTTTCAATATGAAATACTGATATTGGATAATGAGTTTGTACCCAAAAATTTTAAATGAAAACTGGCGGACAATACAAGAGATGGGAAGTTGAAATAAAACTGGTGGCAGGCTGTGTTAGCTCATGAGTAGGGCGAGAAAGGGCAGACTGGAAGGCTTTGGAGGGGCCTTTATGTATGTTTTATGTAAGTTTTTTTTTTAAATTAATAGTGAAAGTTAATTTTATTTTATTTATACTGATACTGGTTATGTACAAGAATACTTTTCTTAATGTTTCCATAAGAATATGTCCTACTAATACAATAACTATTGTGATTTGACTACTTTGTATTAGATAAGTCGTGTAAATTTACAAGTAATTAGAATTTGCGAGCATTAATAATACTAAAAATTATGGTAATAATTTAAATTAATTAACGTAGTAATCGAATAACTAAATTACACCATTTAATTATGAGCCTTATTTTGCGAATTCTAAACCAGTTGAATGCCAGCAATTAAAAGGGATTATCGAAGATCGAAGTTTCGAGAAGTACGTGAAGGGTGCCAGTGTGCTTCCGTTGCTCGTAAAAGAACGTAACTGCTGTGAATAGATAATAAGGGTTTTATTAAAATTCCTTGTCCTTGTTTTGCCATTCGTGGGGCAGCTTTGCGTAGCTTTTGTTCGAGGCACGCGCGCGTGACGTCTATTGTGACGTTACTTAGAACACCCCCTTTTGATAAAAAATAAAGTTTTACCAGCCGGTGTATTTTGTCTTTTTATACCGAACGACTTTTTAGTGATCTTTGACAAAGTTTGACAGGCATGATAATGATAAAGTTGAATAAAATATAGCTTTTTATTAGGATTATTTATTAGTGTCAGAAAC
Source organism: Pieris melete (assembly GCA_963693345.1). Classification (NCBI taxonomy): domain Eukaryota; kingdom Metazoa; phylum Arthropoda; class Insecta; order Lepidoptera; family Pieridae; genus Pieris; species Pieris melete. The sequence continues at coordinate 973,097 of CAVNZK010000025.1, forward strand.
GGTGACGCCGTGGGTAAGAGTGAAGATGAGTTGCAGCTCAGTTTCATCATCGGACGTCCAGGCAAAATACGAAATTCCACCAGTATCACCTGGACGTCCGTCGTTCCACAACTGAGCGTTTTTTAAGGCAGTTTTTGCCGCGCACACCACTATTTGGAACCAGCTGCCCACTGAAGTATTTCCGAACCATTTCGACTTAGGGTACTTCAAGATAAGAGCGTACCAATTTTTATAAGGCAATTTTAAAGGCTCTGGCATTGAGATTGTCCATAGGCGGCTGTATCACTTAACATCAGGTTAGCCTACTGCCCGTTTTCACCCTGTTGTATAAAGAAAAGTAAAATATTTTTTTTTATTATATTATTATTTTGCGATTATCGCATGTGCCTTATAGACAGTCATTGGTGGGCCTAACCATACCTTAAGTCGTTCTCTCTCATCTGGATCTTATCTCCAATGGTCTCTGATGAATATTGACATTTAAAAATTCACAGTTCATTTAATAAAGTAATCACATTATATTATGAAAACATAGCGGTCTTGTGAGTTAATCATATAACATTGGCAACTCAATTAACTTTTAATTGTTGAATGAAACGAAGTAAAGAAAATTTAAATTATTCAGCAGGTCATTAATCGAGTGATCCTAGCGAGTGCTGACGGCTCAGATTTATAAGCAGATGTAATATATTTTTAATTAAAGCGACCAATATTAATATGTTCATATGAAAGATGATCTGAGGAATAATAGGAGGATTTAGAATCCTACACATGTTATGTATATTAAGGATAAAATATTCTTCTCTGCAATTTAAATTTATATGTTTATAAAGTGGTTCAAAGTTTATCGTTTTGCAGGTACTTTAAGAAAGAGCCAGAAGAGTAACTTTGAAATACTAATCCATGCCATTTAATGCTGTAAAATTAAGAAAACACACATTGAACCAAATGCGAGGAAGTTTATTATTTATTTTGCCGTATAGCAAAGATATCAACTTCCATCAAATTGGAGTATAGAGACCAGAAACATTGGTTTTTAGAGCAGCAGCGGGATTTAATAAATCCGCTCTATGTGAAACAACAAAATTCAATTTTCTGGTCAAATGAATCACTTGTAGCAAAGTGCAACTCGACTGCGGTCGGTTTTTTGCAATCATCTCGATACATTGTTTGCGCCTACCGATATTGAGTATTGCATATTGAAAAACGAATGGTTAATAGTTTTAGTAAAAAGTTCATAATCAGTTTTGGCTTAGTGTCGTGCGTGCAAACTCAGGCTGTGCGTCCTTTTGAGTATAAGGCCGATCTGGCCTTAAATCAGTCGAACTAATTAAGGATCGATTATAAGTTTGTACTAAGGTTTCGCAGCAGTTTTTGTAGCTCAGTTGGATTGTTATCCAAATAATTGTTATTAGTTTACAAATAATGAAGTGAATGAGTACGGCTGCCTAAAGGCCTTGTTAAAGATTTTTATTATTAACGAAAACCAAAACACACATTTAAAGTTAGTGCTTTATGTCTGTATTCGTTTCCCAGTCGCATAATACTGTAATAGAAGAAACCAAGCTACCACCAGAGTATGTTTATCGTTCTCCGGATTTATAAATTTTGTGCTGTCATGTATTGTTTTGCTTTCCTTTGTATCATATATGTTATCAGTGAAACATTTTGTGGATACATCCAATGTGTTTATTTTAAGTATTTTTTTTTATTGTATAGAGATGTATCTGTTTTGTTTCCCAAATAAACATAAAATAAAATATGTTTATTATGGAACATCACTTATTCCACGTCATTAAATTTGAATTTGTAGGCATCCCTACTCATCGGCAAAGAAATCTCGGTACTCTTTTAAAATAGCAAATCATCAAACAACACTTATTTTAAAACAAATATCGCAAATTAATTAGAAGTAGCCTGTCCCAGGCCCTTTTATCAACTAGATAATTGTTAACTTTATAGTAAGCCTTTTTACACAGCTTTTTTTTAATACATTTCTTAAATTTATTCAAAGGCAGAGATAAAAGAGCCTCTGGTATTTTATTAAAGAAGAGTATTCCCTTTCCCAAAAAATAATTACGAGTATTAACATTGTGCGTATGTTCTACTGTATTAAACTTATCACTATTTTTGTATACATACATAATATTTTCATAAATATATTGTGAGGGAAAGGAATTTATCTTTAAAAGATTCCCTACATTTTAAATTATAGATTAGGTTCAAAGATACTTTATTTCTCAAAGAATTACATTCACTTAGCGAGAAAATTTAGAGTAAGTTAGTTATGTACATCGTGTTATGAAATTATTTGATAATACACTATATAAAATAAAAATATTAGTTTCTAACAATATGTACCATATTTGTTACAAAAGTGCAGGTAGGTCGCATCGATGTTACAACAGGCATTATGTGACAATGAATAGCAATAATTTCTAAGACGCTCGTTCGCAGACATAAGTAAATGCTAGAATAGCCTTTTTTAATGAAAGTTGTTATAAATTCATTATTAATTACTTTTAATAGACATTAAATAAATTACAATAGCAATCAGTGTAAAAGCTTAGGTGCACATTGAATACGCAATGGAATTCCTGTGTGTAGTCCACCTGACCAATGCTTTTTGTTAATGTTAAATATACATTATCATAACAGGCTAACCTAATCCTCAGAAACCTTTGTATTAATATTATTTACATAAAACATTTGTTTATTTTGCTTACATTTGTATAATGTTTTTCTTACCTTTAAAGGAGGTATGGTAATATAGCATTCAGTTGCCATATTACCATATTTGGCCATTATCCCTCTCCCCCGTCGTTATAATACCACCTTGGATACTTTATTACTTCATCTAAGTGAATTATGTTCTTAGAAGAGGATTACATTGTATAATACAGGTTTATTTGGTGCCCTACACATATGTATTTTCATTATAATATGTACTTAATATAAACTCGTGTATATACTTTTTTTTAAAGAAGTTGTGGCCGGACTTCATATAGAATGACCAAAGGTAGCTGAAGTTGAATTTCGGTGACATGCAATACGCGGGCATTTTCACGTTGTTTACTTAAAGTCAAGTCAAATAAATTTTTTAATCACAATTTCGGCACCCAACTTTGCAGTTTTGATATACATTATATAAATGATACAGAAAACTTGGAAAATTCCCTAACTGGATTAATTTTTACCGGAGAATTGTCCTTTTATGTAAATTTTTAAGCGCTACCAATTTTACGGTGAACTTTTTGTCGAACTTTTACCGTTATCGAATATAGCGTTTTATTTTCCGGTGTTGCAAACACGATAACCTTTACACATTGTTTTTTTATCATTAAAACTACATTATAATGCTAAGTTGAGAGCTGAAATTATGATTTTAAAATTTATTATCATGGACTGTTTAATTTAGCATTAGCATAATTTTAACTTTAATAATTTTATATATTATTACTAGCAGACCGGTCAAGCGTTGCTGTGGCTAAGGTTTTTGTTATATTACATAGTAGTAAACTATTCAAGGGAAACGGTAGGAGAACACCAGTCATGGGGACCACCATGCTTCTTTCGTGGTTATGCCATTAAATTGTAGCTTATGTGAAACGTTGGTACTTTCAACACAGTGCCATCTGTTAGAATTGTGACTATCAAATAATTAACAAATAATTTGCAATAAAATAATATTGCGGGTATAAATTGAGATGTAAGCTATCCTATCTTTTAAGTTATATCAAACTGCACACGGTGTGCAAATTTCATTAAAATCGGTCCCGTAGTTTAGAAGTCCATAGCGGACAAACAACGTGACATGTAATTTATATATATTGAGATTAACGTCACACTTAAATACTAGTTAATCACTGGGTTCTGGGTTCTTCAAATTTGTTAATCAACTTTCATATAATACTTCTCCTGGATACTACTATGTATTTCATAGGAGCTGTATCGAGAACTCTCGAAGCTCTTAAAATCGGCCCGCCCACGAGTTTTGTCCGGCCTAAACATAATTATTCGACATACATTAGACTGAGTAATTGTAGTTAAATTTTGAAATAGACAATTCCTTTTTAGATCATCTTTACATTTTATTTTGGAGAATGTAAAGCAAAGGTCGTTGCGTCTGATTGTGATTCGCCAACACCATCCAATGTCCAGTCACATACACGTGACGTGATCCTTCTTTCCATTTGACTGATTGCAGCCAAACCATTATTGCGTATCAATATATTTATTGTCGAGTTGGTACATAAGGCCCTACTTTAAATGTTACAGTACTACTAATTTCCCTTAACCAAATAACGCCTGGTGAAATTATATCATTGACTATTCATATAATTAAACTTTTAGTTTGGAAACAAAGTTTAGATTCATTTTTACATCAAGTAGAGCACTAAATTTGTTCGTAGCAATTTCAGTCAAATCAATCTTCGTCACTTTTATTTACGGAGACTAATGTCACGTCAGCACTGTGCCTATCTAAAATCATTGCGTGCAAATAACAATTTATAATTGCAAAAAAATGTGATCAGCGTTTTTATACATCAAATTATGTCAACAATTTAAATGCCTCTATTTCTGTTACTCACGACAATTATATTATGTATCACTATCGGAACTGCAACAACCACCTTGAATGTATGTAACAAAGATGTGCTTAAACACCGAGTCACAACAGTTGTCTACACCTGTTGAAATACGCTTATTACCATTTATATTTTCTTTAATAAAATTAGTTGGTCGTTAATAACTCCACTAGCGTCGTTATATCGTTCGTTAATAAACTTTAAACATAAATAACAAAAAAATTGCTATCGCAATGTTATAATGCTAATGGTACAGCAGACAAAATCAAAATTTCTAACAAACACTACAAAATAAATTAATAAAAGCACTATTTAGATATCATTTTTTACACAGACTAATAAAATCTACTAAGAAACCAAAAACTATGCTATTATCGCCGATTATTAGGCTTATCTTGCCGAAGCCGCGTACATATTATTTGAAGAAGTCTATTAAGTATGGTGGTGTGCAATTATTTAATCAAGTACCGTCTAAAATCCGTAATATTAGCGCGTTTAAGTAATTCAAAAGGGCATTAAAGATACATATCAGTATAAGCCTAGTAGACTAAAATTAGGACTGCTGATGGCGACGTGTATCTCGTTCGTATACCTATATTGAGTTTTTCATGTAAATAAAAATACATTTTTGTAATGGGAAATAAAGTTCTTTAATCATTCAACATTATAATTATTAATAAATATGAACATGCATCTATAATCTAAAATCTAAATCTTACTAAAAAATAACAAAAACCTATCTATTGTCTATCAAGTACCATTACCTATATTATTCCTTATCATTAACAAATACTGTAGAACCTTAATTAATAAACGGTCCTAATACCCGTACTCTAAGGGTCGTTCGGTCAAGACCTTGTCACCTCAGATAAAGCCGTGATGTAAATAAATGGGACAACTTTGACAGTCAAAGGACAACTCGTGAATCTTCGCCAGTTAAGATCGATTAATCTCAAACTAACTCTAGATATCTGGATTGCTTTATTTAGTTTAGAATGGTAACGGTAATTGAAATAGATAATCTTAATGGGAATGTACAAGTACTCTCGGTGTGATGTAATATAAATATGGAGTACTGTCAATTCCTGCTTATAAATGCAAAAGAAAGTATTTCTGTTACGCTTACGCCTAAGGCACACTTAAAAATTTGGAATAGGTATGGAGTTTACCTTAAAGCACATATATAACTGCATAGATAGATAGATAGGGAATCAAAGTTTGTATGGACGTCGTTAAGACAATACTTGTCTTCTATCCTAAAAAAAAATGCTGGACGAAGTCGCTAAAACTAGTATAAAAATATGAAACAATATTGTTTGAAGAGTTAACGAGTTAACGAAAGCAATTTCCTTATATAAATTTAAAAATCAAGTGAAGGGATATCAATAGCTGTAAATCAAATTAATATTATTTATTTACTCTGACTTTTTACGCGTTGCTATTACAAACTTACAGATTTTATTTACTACATAGAGTGGTGTGTATTATTTATGAAAGGATAATACACACTCGTAGTCCTTCAGAATGTATGAACGGGAAAGGAAATGGAAAAAATTAAATATTAATGTGCTGTAAAATAATTACGAGCTGAAGCTAGTGCAATTATTGTATACGTGTATTTTATTTGTTACTAAATATATAATACAATACGAAATGAATAGAAATTGTAAATATTTTATATTTAATCGGTATGCCATAGTTATCGAACTATATAATTTACAATAAAAAAATTACGGCCCACTTCTAAAGTTAAAAAAAACAAAAACCAATGTAAATTTAAATGGAAACTGAAAATTTAAGTGCGTCGCCGTTACTAATGACCAAAAAGCAGTTGACAGATTAATAACTTGCTTTCCTTTTAGTTCGCTGAAAAGTTTTTCCATAAACTATTATTAGTTATAAAGTGGCTTTTATTACTTTTTACAAGCGAGGGTAGTTGAAAATTATTAATGACTTCTTTTTCTTATCCATTATTTGTTGAACACTGGGAAACATTTTATGTTTGCGTTCTCAAAATTCATGATCAATAAAATTTTGATTATGACTAACGCTAAACAAGTGTTGCTCGCTAATTAAGTAAATCTATACAAATTAACAGACACAGACGAAGGCCTGAGTTTTTGAATTTATGATATACAAAGAAGCATGATCACCATTTTGCCATTTTTATTTTAGTATAGAGAAATTCGAGTGTCAACTTAATATATCTTTTATTTCATACTAGCGGACTCGTCAAACTTCCTTTCGCCTAACAGTCGAATAATATCGTGGTAACTGTAGTTAAAATTAATTTAGGATTTTATCAAGGTATTAACATTAATACAACTTTGTTTGCAAATACAGAAATGTTTTATTGCTTGCCATTGCGAAAAAAGAATGGCAGTTTTACACATTAGGCCTCTTCTCTCTGGCGCCAATATTGCGATACTGCATCTTAAAGCACTTTCTGATATACAACATTTTTTGTTTTGTTATCCGGTGCAAGAACAAAGTGGTAGGATTCTTTTATTTGCGTAATTTTGTCAACAGATGGCACCACATGCTGTTTGCATTCGTAAAATTAATTAATTAATTTTTATTCGACAACTTATCTGATATTTTATTACTTATTCTGCTGTTCGAAACTAAGAAGAATCCACCAAAAAGAGATAACTAACATCGGTCCAGCCGATCTTGAGTTATAAGTGTAACGAACACGACTTTGTTTTATGTATTTAGATTATAAAACTTTGTTGTATTTGCAATAATTATTCATTCGCGATTCGGTTGTCTCGCTGAAACTAAAGAACGCGAAATATTTGTGGAAGGTTTAAACGGGAAACATAAATAATAAGTAACTAAATATACTAAAAACGACAATTGAATTTTCCAATAATAACTATTGAAATGAGAAATTTGTGTTTCATAGCTGTAGTATGAAGCGGCTTCTTTGGTCGGTTTTAAATGTTGTATCACCAGGTCACCTAGTTTTTCATAAAAATGTAAAGACGTCTTAAATATATTTGACTAAAAATTGTCAACAAAGCGAATATTTTTATAACGCAATTTCGTCCTAAATTCATTGCGCCCTTTGATTTTATACCCGCTGTGTAAATGCGATACTTTCGTTTTATAACGCACCATCAAAGTTATGTTAGCAACGTTTTAGGTAAATGGCTGAACAAATAACTCAGTTGTGCCGGATAAACGGAACTCCGTCCCACAGGCCACTTACAACTTATATGGCTTGGATAGCCTTATACCTCATGTATAGCTTAAGAAACATGTCTGACTGCACTTACTTAGTCTTGAACTATTAATCGTAAGATCTAGAATGAAATCATTTGTTTTTAATGACAAATGTTGCTATCAATGTTAATGCTCTCCGCATTGTATCTGTGCCTTGCACAAAATGATTGTTGTACTGGAAATCAAACCAAAACGTCTACTGCGTTGAGAATGCTGAATGTTTGATCAGTTAACGACAGGTGAAATTGTTATATTTTGGGGACTATTTCACTAGCGATATTTGCTGCCGTTTCTTTATTACGGTGTCTCTAGACCCGAAAATGTAAGTTATGCTATTCCGAGGTACCACACGAGCCGCTGAAACTGTGACAAATTAATTCTGTAGTGTCTGAATTGTTCGCTCTAAATTCAAACTACTCTTTAGGACCTTAAGTAAGGGCCGAGTGCATATACATAATCGATGTGGGCGGATGATATACAAAATCGATAATAATCGGACGATATTTTTTTTCCAGAAAGAGTAAATTGCGCATTTTATCCATCGTTATATAGCCGATTCATAAAGCATGACCTCTTGAGAATCACAGACACCACTAAGAAATACTGCTTTCAAAGTTACATATTCTAAGTAGACAAAAGATATACTAGAATTTTATAATTTGTATTTATTTGTATCATCATTTGACAGAGTTTTACTAGTAAATTATAAGTTTGCAAACACTCTTGATTCATTCAAGATCAGAAAATCAAAGATTATTCGAGCTGAAATAATATAAGAAACTTTTAATTGAAATTGTTGTGGCGCCTTCGTCTTCAATATTTGATGAATATTTGGACGCGGTTACAGAAATTGTTACATTTGAATATTTGAATTGTTTAACTTGAAGGAACTCATCAATAATAAATAATTGTTGTAGGTTTACTTTCAAATATTATACTTTCATTTGTACACATTAAGTACAAATTTCATAAAATACACTTCTTGTATAATTGTTAAGTACCAATCAGCGTTTTGAAAAGATCACATATTATATTTTTTTACATATTTTTATTATTGCTTAAACATTATAAAGTAAGAGAGTACAAATGCACCAAAAGTACCAATTCCTTTACTAAGAAACTAAAAAGTTAAGAGAAAAAATACGTTCAATACAAACACGTAACAAAACCATTCAACAAACGGAGAAAAAAAAACGTATTTTTACTATAGCCAGGCAATAAAATATAATTGATGATAAAAGATTTTCTAAGAGTTTGTATGGGAAATATTTTTGTAACAATATAATGTATGATGTTCTCATATTTATGCGTACCCCAGATTTTGCGTCTCCAAGCCTAAGTTGGAAACGGTTATGAACCTGGGGTTCTAGGATGAATGAAACTGACACAGGACTTGCCGCGCCCTTGCCCTTTTTTTCTTTTTTCTTAGTGAACTTAATATATATATATATACTATATCTTAAAAAAACACCTTTAGTCAGGTATCAAAGTCACCGTGAGCGATTAAAAATTAAATATTTATGATAATAGAAAATTCGTTGCAAACTCTGTTAATAAATTATTTTACAGCCAACTACTAGGGAACCCATTTCATGTTAATTGGAGTTTCAGATGTCTTTTATTATTTAAGTTTGTCGAATTAATTGTCTTGTTTGTCGACATTATAGACTATGTTTTTGAATTCTGTATGAGATTTAACGGCTTAATGTTTTTACACTTTGTTCATGTTCTTTTGCTATAAAAATAAGACAGGAGTGCTTTTATATATAACTAGCTTTGCCCGTCTGGATTTTGTGTATTTTGACAATATTTTTTCGTCCTATACAACAATAATTGTTGAATTACAGACAATTTACATAAAAGTATAATAATGTATAGATATAAATGTCTCATACTATAGGCCGTAAACAAAACTCCAAACGAAATTTAGCAAATACAGAGAGAATTCTGGTCTTTGCAATTTTAGTCGTTCACTTCGTTATGAAAATCTTTGTGTAGATGAACAAAAAGTTTCCAAAATTGAATTTTGTCTTTATTTCCTTTTCCTATTCCTTTGCTCGCACTTCTATTAATGAGGTGATCGAACTCTTTGTTAAATTAATTATTTTGTAAAGGTGTCAAAAAATTTGCCATTATATACAAAATATACGTCATGCGGCGGAGGGAAGTTAGTACTGACCGATAGGAATGTTTAGTGGTCTAATATAAATAAACAAAATTTAAAGGTCTTAATGACGGCTGTAACGCACTTGAAATTTCAAGTGGTAGAAATCGTTTCAAAGAATATTATGCTTTTATCTAAACAAATAATGCTATTAACGCATCATGAAGCAAATATCTCGCCAGTCGCCACAACAAAGATTTAAGTCATTCTGATTCATGAATTTATAATTAGATTCCAAGTTTGACTTACCATTAATCCTATTAACATACACACTGTGGGGAATGTGGTATATAATCAATATACATATAAACTTAGTATCTGTCATAAATGTTAATCGATTTTTAGTAATATAATTAATTAATATGTAAGTACTGGCTATGTAAAAAAAATGTGTGCGTGTACTAGGTGTACACACGTAAGAAAGAGAAACTTCTTTATGACCATATTTTTTTAAAAATGATCTACTATATGCAACTTAACGAAATTGGTTAAATAAAGTTTAACAAAAGGCTTTTATTATCATAGACATGAATACAAATACAATTATTTCATTTTACCTTATTACTACTAAGATTATTACAGAATTTCATTAATTGTAATAGAATTATTACTATCATTGTTATTGTTATTATATATTATAATTTATAATTAATAGTTATATAAAATATAATAGTTAATATAAAATATACACAGTATATTTTGATACACTGCCTAGCATACAATTTACAAATTAATTGCTGCAAATTGCGATTAGCAAATTTCATCTCGAAAATGTAATCCGTTGTCAAACTTCAAAGTCAAAAACATACTATATGTCATATTTTAACGCCGATAAAGAAGTTTGACTTCAAAAAGCAACATGGCGCGTAACGGAAAAATGTGACGCGTAACGCAAAAATGTTACACTATATTTTTTTCCAACCCCGATAAAGAAGTTTCACTTCAAAAATAAATAAATCAGTGGCACTACAACCTTTTTAGATCTGGGCCTCAGATTTCTGTATCTGTTTCATGATCATTTGTAAATCTAATAGACAAGTAGGTGATCATCGTCCGGTGCCCGACACACGCAGTCGAATTTTTGGGTCTAAGCCCTAAGGCAAGCCGGTTTGCTCACGATGTTTTCCTTCGAGCGAATGTTAAACGCGCACATAGACAGAAAGTTCATTGCACAGCTGGGGATAAAACATACGACCTCAGGGATGAGAGTCGCACGCTGAAGCCACTAAGCTAACACTGCTCTACATGTTAAATTAATGCACATTATTACAAGATACCCAATTCTATAATACACTACACGCGATTGTCGCCTAATCATAGTTTGCCTTATGTATGTAAATTTTCTATCACTGTTACGCTTTGACACAGAACATAAAAATAGGCATCACTAGCAGTTGACAGGTTAGCATTAGCTACTAAAAACGTTTTCGTTGTAAAATGTCAAGATTCAAAGAGATGTTTATTTTATACGTCTGAACGAATAGAAAATGTAGAATATTCGAAGCATGATCGAGGAGCTGTCTAGCGTAGCATTCCGAGTAAACATGGCATGCAATCTTCATTTCAACGTTTGGTTATGGACGCCGTCGTCTATCGGAATAAACTCTGATAGTTACGGAATAAGTTGGAAAATAAACTGCGCCATAAAACGACCCTACGCTCTAAAAATGCATTAAATATACGAAATGTTTTCGTGAATATATCAAGAGTGCCTCAATTCACGAAATTTATACTTAGTGGAGTACATCGCAAATTCTGTTTGGAATGAATTTAATATTTTTTTTAAAAGTACAGACTTTCAAATTGCTGTACCGTTTACAATGTCACTTGGCTCTAATATCTTTAACAATAGTAATTAAAATGTACAGCTTAGTACGTCTTGTATGCCTAAAAAATGTATTTTCACAAGCTTGTGTGTTGTGTCAAAGTCTCTTTGGGGGAAAGATACAAAATAGAGGCATCATAAAAGTAGGGGTGTTTTTTTTACATTTAAGTCGGTTCGATTCCCAGACGAGGCAAGTAATTTTTAAAAAATCTTTGAATGCAGAATTAATAACTTTTAAAAATAACATAAAGTCTTCTTTTAGTAAAATACCCTATCTACGATATTTAAGGTACTTTCCCTTCATTTCCCATAACTTTGGGACGCCCTGTATTGGTAGGCGGTGGTAGCGGACTATCGAAAGTGTACGGCATTTATCTTTTATTGAAGATTGTCTAAAGTATTGATAACCTGTGTTATTGCCGTACAGATAAAAGTCACCGGAAAATGACTCTTTTCTGAGGAAAGTAATTTACCCCATACACCTATGTGTTCCACAAAAAATGTACGGCATGCTGGAAAATGTTATCTATTTGTGAAGTACTCTCAAGATCATTTAATTTTATGTTGTTTCATATCATCATCACCTATATGCTAATCAGACATATGTTGCGACCCTTGGCTTTCGACCGCTCCGCTGGAAATATGTACGGCGTTTACGGGTAAAGTATCTGTATATGTGTCCAAAAGGAATCACACAAATTCCGTACAGTAGTAAATGACCTATATTGCTTCTACAACTGTCGTCGAATTAAAAATTTGCACCGACTTCCGGCACCATCACTTTAGTACGGCACTAGGTTTTTCGACATTTATTTTTAATCATCTACACACTTATAACAAAGCCGTACATTAATAATTAGTCGAAATTCCCCCATTGTACATGAGAAAGTCCATTCACTCACGTACCTACTCACATGTACCGCTCAGAAATGACGGCATAGTGCTCAGAGCTATTTTCAGATATAGTAACAGCCTTCTAAGCGTAATTCAGGTTGGGTCATTTCACAGGTATTTTTTGTTCATGGGCTTGTGGTCTATTAGCGCTAAGTGTCTGGTTGTCAAAAGATTGGATTTTGAAATATGGTAGTTATAGTATGCACTAAGCTATGACTGAATCTTATCCTAAAGAGCCTTTGCGAGTCGACCCAGGCATTCTACAGGCTTATGACCGACAAGGGAATCGTTGTGGCGCAATTTAGTTGTTTGCATATGTACTTGACCTAACAGTAAATTGTCATCATACCCGACATGTGATTAACCAATTGGTTGGGATTCATAACTCAGAAGTGTAGAACAAATTAAAAACTCATTATCATTCCTACCGGGTATCAAACAATTGTTCATGTAGGTAAACTTTTCACTTATGAACGTCCTAAAAACTAATTAAAATACCTTATATACCATTTTCATCTTTTTCGTTCTCGTTTCTCGTTCTAATTATATAACATTTCATGAAGGGACGAGAAGAGACAAGAAACTTATGTAATGGACCCCAGATTTTCATTTCTTAGTCTTGAGACTTTTCAAATATAAACAAAATAATCTCATGCGAGCACAGTCACGCGGGCGTCACTGTTAACATACCGAATAATTTACTAATTAGTAAATTGTATAGTTGTAGTGTATGTACTAGGTATGTTCCGACTTGTAACGGAACTCACAAAAGCGCAGTTTAACGTAGTGACTAATTTGATTAGTTTCGAGAACGTGTGTTACAAATTGTTTTGACTCAATTAAATTTATGCTTTGTTAATGGCAGTGTTAGCGTTATTTAGTATCGGAATAATTTTGCTAGCTAAAACCAACAGGCGTTAAGAATTGTAATATACCGAATTAGGCAACGGTCCTTTTGTGGTTTATATATTTAGACGGCTCATTGGTCTATTGGTCAGTACCCCTGACTGAGAATCCATGGGTCCCGGGTTCGATCCCCGGCTGTGACAAACATCAATGTGATGAGCATTTGGTCTTGTGCTTAGGTCTTGGGTGTTTAAGTATGTATTTATATATGTATCTATCTAAAATATGTATGTATATCCGTTGCCTAGTACACATAACACAAGCTTCACCAGCTTAGCATGGGACTAGGTCAATTGGTGTAAATTGTCCAATCATATTATATTATATTATTATTTTATATAATCTTGCCTTAAGCTATAGTATTGACTGTATGTTTGTTGCGTATCAGCGAACTAACGTTAAAACATTCACGACGTGAAAATATTGAGCTAGAACAATTGAAGGAGTATAAATATTATTACCCACATCTTTTAGAATATACGTATAATGTCATATCTATAACATAAGTGTATTTTAATAATGCAAACTTAAATTATTTAGAGTTTGTTTGATAGATTGGCGCCATCGAATATCGAAGTTATTTTTAATCGAAAACATCACTGATACGCTGTGTTAATAAATTATAAAATAGCATAGTTTACAGTATATGTTTGCCACAATATAATTTTGTAAGGTGTAAGTTAATGCACTAAAGGGTGCACTTTACAGGTAGTTATTGAAGCTTTCACTAATTTCTCAGCAGACTCGAGCTTCGCAATGCATATCCGGAGAACGTAATGACACAGCTTAACAAAGTTTTGTAAATTATCCGAGTGTAACAGTTAGAAAGTTTACGTCTAACTGCACAAGTGGTCTCACAAAGTTACGTTAACTAGTCTAAAAAATCAACGTGGCTCTGTGCACCACACTTAACCTCGTTTCCTTTTGACTCGGGCTCATGAATTTATGATAGTAATGATAAAATGTAAGCTTTTTACTATAAAATATATGTTTTTCTTTTATTTTATTCGCAAAAGTTCTTTGAGTGAAATCATACTCGGATGCCATAGTTCGCTCATAAATTGAGGAATTTTACCAAAATCGCCTCAGTACTTTAAACGCAACAAATATCTTTTTATCGCAATTACAGCTTGTAGCATGTGACATAAAGCAATACATTGCTGTGTCTGTTTTGTTTTTGTAAGTATTTTTTTTTATGTAATAGGAGGCAAACGGGCAGGAGGCTCACCTGATGTTAAGTGATACCGCCGCCCATGGACACTCACAATGCCAAAGCAAGTGCGTTGTCGGCCTTTCAAGAATTGGTACGCTCTTTTCTTGAAGGACCCTAAGTCAGCTGGTTCCACATAGTGGTGGTGCGCGGCAAAAACTGCCTTAGAAACATTTTTATTTACTTTCCAAACAGCAAAACTTTGTTTCTTCTGTAATCAAACCTTAGAACTCCGTTTACACCCTTTATGCAAGGGAAATATTCTTTCAGTAATTGGGTAATTAAATAAAGCTTTTTATAAGAAAACAAAAGCAGTGAAAAAAACGAAATTACCTTACAACAACAAAATTTATTTGCAAATATAATTAATTCATTTAGAATATAAGTATATTTTACAAAGTTTGTATTAAATTGTTTTCATTGTTGGTTCAAGGAGTGCAGAGCTCACTTCAGTGTATTATTACGTATAAGCTTTCAATAATTGATAGGAATGAATAGGAAAATGTATATGAAGGCGTTTATAAAATATGTATTACTTTTTTTAATTGAGCTGACACATCTTTCGAAGAACTTATAAAATATGTTTAAAGTTTATCGCTTTATCGTAAACTGTACCTTTTGTTGTAAAACTCAAAACGTTTTGTAGAAATATTAAACCTTAGTTGAATAAAGGTTCTATTGAAAATCTGTTTAATTATTTGTTATTTTATTAATTATGCTCAGCCATTTTGATACTCTGCTAGCTTTAGAACGACTGGTAATCCCTATGTGGAGATAATGAATTCACTTCGTCAGTGTATGCATTTGTGAAATTCTCGAATGCTGTATATCATTGATATTCCTAGATTAAACTACATCCGTAACATTCAATGTATAGAAAATAAGTTACAGGGTTAAGGTGTCTGCCCACTATCCCGTAGCATACCATGACCGTGCTAGGAACGTATCAGGCACGGAAAGCAATCCGGTACGCTCTATTTCGCCCACTGAAGCGGGCCGACAGCGTTCTGAACCCGTTTACAACCCGTATGTAACCCGTATGTAACCCGTATTTAATCCGTATGATGCCCGTATGTGACACGGCAGAAATCTTTTCAATACACTCGTAAGGCATCGGTTCATTCTCGTACAAATATCAGTGTTAATATTGGACATCATTCAGGCACTTAGTTGATGACGGAGAAAAGTTTTTTCAGTACTTCCGAATGTGTACATTCAAATTTAACGCATTTAAAACGGGTTTGTAACGGTCATACTCCCCGTTCAGTCACCGGTCTGGCAACGTCGTGTGCCATGCACGTAGCGTGTCCGCACCGGCAAAATATTCCCTCCGACGAATAGTTGACGGCCCGTGCATGGCACGCTACGGTGTCGGCCGGTGACGGAACGGTCTAGTGGGCATGGTCTCATACTTCTCCATACAAAGAATAGTTTTTTGTCTGAAACGGTCCTAGTACGGTCATGGTATGCTACGGGATAGTGGGCAGAGAGCTTTATTCGTATGTTCGTTATTTAAAGTAAATGAAAAGGCGTTTGAGTATCATAATTTTATTTAATATAAAACTGCCTTAGGTGTTATATGGTTCTTTGTTTATTTTGAACTTAATCCTTGATAAAGTAAAAATTTGTCATCGGAGTATGATTCTATGAAAGTAACAACCTGACAAAAGAATAAAATCCCTATCGCCATGTAACTGAATAGTAGTCAAGTACGGTAAAAATTGGAGAAGTCAGCACATCGAACTGGTTTTATAAAAAGATCAAAGAGAGCGGTTTTTACTCGTTTTCTGACAAAATCTTCTTTTGTAAACACTTTATATAGATGCAAAAGTCTAGCGTAACTAATAGGTATATCAAGAGACAACACTCAATTCTTTAATGTAATTGAGGACAGTTTGTACTTTGTGTTTCATAATTAATTTGTATTGCAAGCGTAGTCTGCTCTCATAACCCTTTATTTGCTTTCTGTAGCTTTCATTGGTCTCACTCAACAACTTACAATGTAAGTATTTTCTTTAGCAGTCAGAATTAATAGCTATTCGAAGTTTATAATTACTTTAATTTAGTGATCCTCCAATACACAGCAGAATAAGAAATGTAAGGAAATGATTATTAATTATAGTGTCATTCATTGTGTTTGTTTCTCCTGTTTAACGGTTGTGTATAGTGCGTGATATAAAAACATTTATCTGTTGCACTATTAGTAAATTCAGAATTATTAAAGTGAGGGCGTTTTCAAGTGGTTAAAGCAAGTGTAGCATGTATGTTCCAATGTCGATATTTATTTAGATTTTTGCTACCTGCTAGAATGTAACAAAAACGTTTGAAAATCGGGGGAAAGATTGACATATATAGAAGTCTAATAAAGAAAATTATTCGATAAGATAAACCCAGAAAAGGGTTTAGTATATGTATCAGTAGGTTATGCAATTTCATACATTTGACTAAGAAAGGTCGCGATAAAGTTGAAGCTGAATAAAAGCTTTCAAAACCAAGTCATGGAAATGTACAGAATACGATCCTCATTAAAGAGTAAATGTATACACTTGACTGCGCTCGCATATGATAAAAGCCGCAGTGAGCCAGTGAATCGGCTGTGTGGGATCCCAGCCAACTTGCAATTTATGTTATGCTGTAAGTTTAGACTGTTCAAACCGCGAATTAACGCGTTATTTAATTATAGGTAGCGTACCTTTGCTTATGTACATCTATATATATAATAGTAAGAGTAAAGTAATAATTATTGGCAGCCCTTATTTCACGTCGAGAATTGATTGGGCCAGAATACCCCCTGTACATATCGACGGTGTGACTTTAAATATTAGCCGTACAGTAAAAAATTTGGGGGTTTTAATTGATCAAAATTTAACCTGGGAGCAGCATGTTAAAGAAGTTAGCCGCAAATTGTACGGTGCCTCCAGTATCCTTCGGCGTCTTAGTAATTTTCTTCCCTTTAGTACTAAAACCTCACTGGCTAAATCTCTCCTCCTGCCATTACTGGACTACGCCGATTCTTGCTCTTCCGATCTAAATGAGGAGTTGCTAAATAAACTGGATCGTCTCCAAAATTTCTGTATCCGATTTATATTCGGTCTAAGAAAGTACGATCATATCTCTGAGTTCCGTAAGCGGCTGGGCTGGTTACCCATTCGTCAGCGACGTGATGCTCATGTTCTCCATCTCTTATATTCCATCCTGTTCAACCCTAAAACTCCTTCCTATCTTAAAAATGATTTCAAATTTTTGGGATCCCATAACTATAGCCTACGCTCTTCCGAAAACTATATCCTTGAAATTCCATGTCATAACTCCTCCTTTCTTGGCGATTCCTTTAAGGTCTCTGCAGTTAAGCTATGGAATTCACTTCCAGTCCCTATTCGCTTAGCTCCTTCTCTATCTTCCTTTAAATTTCTTCTTTACAAACATTACCTGTCCACATCGTATCCCTAAGTTTAATAATAGGTACCTATTGAGACTGATCTTAATTTAGGAAATTAAAAATGATTCATGTGCACTTTATTATTAGTATTATTATTTTTTCATGTATTCTTTATTAGTTTAGTTTGTTTTTTGTTCCTTGTTTCCAACTAAATGTAATACTTGTATTTTTGCACTTCTTGCCTATCTTATGTAATTAATACTTTTTGTTTTCTCACAGTGGTTGCCTGGAAGAGATCGCTTGAAAGCGATAAGGCCGCCAGTTGCTCTCCTTTTTATTTAATTATGTCAATTGTACTATATTAATGTATATGCAACGAAGTGATAATAAATAAATAAATATATATTATATAAAAATGAAACCCGTTTTCCGTTGTCACGACATAACATGAAAACGGCTTGACCGATTTGTCTGATTTTTTTTTGTTGTGTTTGTAATTGTCAGGAGAAGGTTCTTATAAAGAAAAAAATTGCGCGAAAAACTAGAAAATTTAAGAATACTTAACCACCATACAATTCGAACTTTTTGATGTAACTTTATGGCGTTTGACATAACATTGACAGAATGCGTGCTGCAAATATCGTCAAAGAGGATGTAAGAAAAATGAATATTGTTTAAAATAAATGCTTCCAATGCGAATTTGTAATCAATTTTTATAGTTAAGACAGGACAACGTCTGTCGGGTCCGCTAGTTTTTAATAAATACGTGGCCCAAAATCGGTTTTGGACATTAGGTTAACGTTCGCATAACCTTTGTGTTCGTAGAAAGTAATATAAGTCAATTAATAGTCGAGTAATATAAGGGCGTATTTTTACGCGTAGACAAAAATAAATAAGTCTCAGCTTGTTGCTGGAGATAAGGCTTAGGAAAAGTAAAAATAGGTTAAATTATGATATGTATATACACCGTTAGTTTAATAAATAAAGCATGTTCAATAATAGTATTGACTACATTTCTCGGAGAATTCGTAGTTCTCGTAATCTACAACCTCATTATGTTGTGTTACATGAGAGAGAGGTTTTGAATTAGCAATGTAATGAGCTATCGAGGGTATATTATGTAGTCGTATTCAATGCACATTCTTTATAAGATTCACTTTTACGTTATAACTTTATTCATAACAAAACAAAACTAATGTAGTAAATACAAATATTATATGGTTGTCGAAAAGTTTTGTCATGTTTTTTTTGCTAAATGGTGAGCCTGGTATCAAATATATGCAGTACTAAAACTATACTATTAAAGAATCCATATAAGTATAACATCGACATATTTACAAGTCTCTTATTTAACATTTTTAGTATACGTTTAGAAAAAAATATTTGCAAAAAATACTTTTCTTTAGTTTCGATGCAATCATAGAATGACATAGAACCTTCTACGTAAGTAAGTTATTAAAAAAAGCTTGAAATAAATTCTTCAAAAGAATAACCGCCTCCAAAATGCACTGAATAATAAATACCTAATATTATTTACTTATATTGATTGGTTAATACATATGACTTGTTCCAAGACAATTAAGTCACTTTTGTGTCAAACTAACGTTGCAAACAAAACAATCCTGTAAATTTATTTATTTTATACTAGTATATATTATCAATAGATACGCTTAAATAAAGAATATCCATTATTGTTTGCCTTGAAGGATATCTTAAATGACTTTTTTATAAAGAACAAATTAACTTATAAATTAGCTAACAAAACGTAATTTTTTCTTGCGAAATGACATGAATTATACAATGTACAAACTGTATGTATGTTATAAATAATTCAGAACCATAAGTGCAGAAGACTTCACGATGCTTTATTGAGTTTCAATATAAAATGCAATGCGTCTACTGTTTCGTAGAAAATATATTAGAGACATTTTCCTACAGTATTGAGCATGAAAGGATATTTAAATTTCAAGTGGAAAAATAAAGCTCTTGTGTTACTGGAATATGTATGACGTCTTTACCATTCAGAACTTTTTGTTCAAAATGTTAGTTTATTTAGTTCTCAGGACAGCGTGTTTCAGTTGTGACTTATTTCAACCATATATTAAAATGACATTTTAATAATAAATGTATGGTTTTTCAACTGATTATGATTTGGGTTTTAGTTTTTCACTTGTAAACGGTGTATGAAGAATTAATAAAAAGAATACTGGATGGTTGTGAAATTTGAATTATAAAATATTGCATTGGCTTGTGTGTGAAAACGTGAATTTCTTTGTTTAAGCAGATATTCATTTAATAAATTGAAAATATTTCATTTGTATTAAACGATTATATTAAAATATTTAAATAGTTCTGAGAAAAACTTTAAAATCTTAACCTGTGATCTTGTTGGTGACACCTACGTGCCCTTTTCACAAAACTCGCACCATATGAGCTGATATTAGCGTTATTTTTGTCTACCGTCACTTTGTTTCCCTACTGCTGGTTGTTGCCCCTGTAACAACCAGCCCAAGTCTCCCTACTAACTTATATAAAGACAAATGATATACATAATAAGCAACTTTATCGAACGACTGCCATTTACACCTTAATATAAAGTATAATAGACATCAAAAGCGATAATTAAACACATTAAATGACAAGATAATAACTGGTCGTATCGTCAACATTAACTTAGTTAAGAATTTCTGCGCTCCTCACAAAACAAACAACAACTTTCAATCACATTTGATCTCGTTTTATCTCGATTGTATAATGAAACCCTATTTAGATAATGGCATTCATGAGTTCTTGTATTATTACGTTTACTTCCAATAGGTACATTACATATTATAAATATCACTGAAAGACCTCTACACCTTCATACTATTTGTTTCTATCCTGTCATTTACGAAATTATATATATGAAGGTCATATTAATGGTTGTAAATTTTGATATAAAAGTGTGACACATAAATGTGAGCAACTGACATTAGGATTCAATATACATAATGTTGAAAATATCATCTATGTATAAAAAAGCGTTGTATTGTTGGATTACTATATGACGTATTTCCGTTCCTGAATAATAAATGCCGCAAAGTTAGTCCTGAGACTACGCACTGGTACTTAGTTGTAAATATTTTACGAGAGCGAGTCGGTTCTCGTGCAATTCTTGAGAAGTTTTATAGCTGTAATTTTTTCCAAGGTGCGAAAACTCGCTCAGAATGATGTCCGAGAACAAGGTTTCCTGGGAACGCGCTGGAACGACGCCAACTTACCGGACAATGTAGTTATGAGTTATCAAAGTGAATTACTAGCTTGTTCCTTTTAAATAACTTAAACTATGTTGTGTCGCAAGTGTATTGTTTATCTCCAAAATGAAAAACAAGCTAACACTTCACGTATAACAAGAAAAGTATGGCTCATTTTTAAGGTATTCAAGCGACGCGAGCAACAGGTAGCTTAAATAAACTCTAAAATGCTTACAGTCATCCTAAAGACTACTATCACTTACAGGTAACTGGTCTTTACCGGATTTTTAATTGTAATATAATATTAGGGCCTAATTCGTGTATTACTAATTTAGTGACCAACTGATCCGGAGTTTATTATACACACAGAATTGCCTTTACAACCCTAGCCTCACCTCTAGAAGTTTGTCTTGCATGTACAGCAAATATTAAAGATGTTTAGAAAGTCATGACTGTTTTAAGTGTGTATATCTAGTATTGATTTAGGATTGAAGCTTTATTAATAAGTGGTTACTTTACATTTCTTAATATATGTTTGAGTTGTGTTAGTATAAGTTCTATATTTTATTTATTTCTAACATCTTATTTAGGAATGTAGGTATAAATATTTTATTTACTGTCAACTGTCAGTAATTGAATAGTGAATACACTTTCTAACGACGCTTCAACTCGGCCGGTCAATTCCTAAATAGTTTGACAATTGTGTAGGCATCGATGGACTAAATTAAAACCTGTTTGTGTGATTAAACATATACTATAAATGTGTAAATCACTGAAACTCAGTCAATTTTCATTATGCTCTTTGTTTTCTCATAATACTCTTGGGCTTGTCGACAAATTCCTATCCAATTTACATTTCAATCGGGCGGTTCATGTAAAAACATGGGCTTGTAAATTTTGGTAGAGTTGTGGATTAAATTTAGATGTAAACCAAAACAGTTACAGGCTTCGGCGAAAAATTCCCGAAAATAAATGAGTTCGCGATATAAGAGCATAAAGCGGGCCGAATAAAAGGTATTAACATTTTTTATGTGCTTTGTCTTCGTTAGCCCGCCTTTCATTACTTAGCGTTGAATTTTTCGAGCATCGTTCTATTTGGGATATTTTTTTTATTATTTATATACTTTATGTGTGTTTACAATACTAATTTTTGATAGATCATAGGGAAATAAAATGATTATGATCATGAAACACGAAATAAAAAACGTTTTTTTGAATTTATACTTCTTTTGGCGTCACAAAAAACCGACACCCTGAAGTAAGCTATAGTCAACATTTTTGTAACTTAAAAACTTCTTTTTTGCGCGTTACGGAAAAATTATGAGAGTTTTTCTATTGTTAGTTTAGTTTTTCTACAAACGTAGAGTAAGGCGAAAGATAAAATGTTTTAAAAGATTTTTATCTTGTTACGCCAAAGAAGAATAACTTCTAACGCGTGTACATAAGTACACACACTTTTTTTTATTTCCTTAGTCTGGGGATTAAACATAGTTTTTTATTAAAATAATCGTATGTTGAAATTACAAGTTATTAATGGATTGTGAACGAGAATGAAGAAATAAAGAATTTGCTTTTGTTAAGCTGCAAGAAGCTTTCCTCGTTCTAAAGTAGTTCACAACAAAGCTGACTTTAAGTATGAATTTAGGAAATGCGCTGCCCCTTTTACAATGAAGTTTAATACGGAAAAATTATTCACTAGAGAAGTGGAAGCACAATTTGGTTGACTACAACAATAGTACCGTGTTAAAATTTCTACATATTGTATAGCCTTTGACACCAACCCTTTGTAATATGAAAAAAAAACTAACGATACCCATACGTAATGGAAAAATATGCGTTTGATATTTGCAATTCAAATGGAATTTTTAAACGAACTCCGCTCTCTATTGCACATAGAACTAATACATATTCATAGGCCTACCATCGATGCATTGAATTTCGTTTCATATCTATATATCAATAAAATGATTAATTTATATGTACAATATCTTGCATCGTTTACAATCGTCCTTCCAAGTAAAATTGGCTGTTAATACAATGTATGTCTATGAATTCGCTATATCGCTACGCTATAGCGTCGTAGCAACAGCGTGTAGCTCATACATATCGTAGCATAGGGTGTGCTACGATATGTCCTTATATATGCCCTTTCAAGACTCCAAATGCATAATAAATCAATCAATAATACTGGTGGAAGTTATAAAAATCATGTCAATAAATCATCAGGTTCGTCCGTTTTACGCTATTTAATCCGATATATTATTATTACTTAAGTATCAAGAACTAGGTATTTTCATGTTTAAATATTGACGTATTGGAAACCGAAAGCCGTAGCAATTAACATGCCCTTTAGAAAATCCCGTTGACAATAACGACTGTGCTACATTGATATTTACGACAAAATTTGCCTCACACGAATTTATGGTGTGAGAAATAACTATGGACGATATTTCATCGTTGTATGGTTGAATGTTCACGGGTCTCTGCTCCTATATATTCGATATTTTGTATCGAAATTATTTTTATGGTCAAAGTACTAGAATAAGGTACAAGATTGCTCCATCGTTACTATAGTGAGCTAATTTCTTACTAGTATCATCATTTAACATAAACTTATAATTCTGAATAACTAAATATCATATTTTATTGAGGCAATTTTAAACTACGCATTGCATAGATTGCTAGTATTCATTTTATAGGCTACATGTTTTGTTTGAAATTTTAAAACTCTCATTAATTTGTTAAGCACCAGGCGACATCCGATGTAAACAACCGAAAGGGTAAAGACCAAGGTTTTAGTAAATTAAACTTCACTTGTTTCGTAGCCTCGAGTCTCAGTTTATAGTTTCCAAAATATATTAGATGAAATTTTAATTTTGAAAGTGATGAGTAATTATACTTAACTATACTTGAAAATATTATACTTAACTACACTCTTAACTATAAATAGAACTTATGCTCTGGAATATAAAGTTATTATAGTATAGCTTCAACATATATAAAGAAACATAAAGTTAAAAGGGACGCCATATGTAATCTAAATTAATTATGTGTTATTTTAATAGCATCAAAATAATTAAAACCTGCGTTGAAATTTCCGCCAGCCAAAAGGCAGAGGTCATATCTAGGTCAAGACATTTATACGTGACATCGTGGTTTCCGTTTCCCGGAGTAAACTTGCCTGCCGCATCATAAGTAATTGTCAAAACAACTTAACTCCGCTTCATGTTGTATGTGTATTATTCTTGACTTACAATGTTCTTTAACGGCCAAACACACTTCTAAATTGCTATTACTCTCTTCTATATATAAAAAATTAATTGCTTTTCGTTAGTCTCGCTAAAACTCGAGAACGGCTGGACCAATTTGGCTTTTATGATCTTGAAATATTTGTGAAAGATCAGGGAAGGTTTAAGCAGTGGGAAACGTAAATAACAATTCAAGAAATAGACTAAAAACGATAATTTAATTTTCCAATGAAAACTGTTTTTAGTTGGGAAATTGGACGTCTTTTTAGAAATAAAAAATTGTCACATGGTTGTCATTTATTTGTAGATTCTTTCAGAAATATGTGTTTCATAGTATTAGTATGTAGTCTGCTGTAGGAGGTCCGATCTCATTGGTCTGTTTTAAAAGTTTTTACACAAATATATGGCGGTGAAACAATGACCACGGGATCACCTAACACTAGATAATTTATTGTAACTTATTTTTTAAGGATCGGCGCAACTCAGCTGCTATATGAGCTAAGATTAGTTAACTACTTATATACAAAACATTGGATAGTGAAAGAAGAAGTATTTGTTTTAACCTGGTACTTAATAAATGACTTTATATTTATTATAATATGTTGATAAATAGGAGTTCCAAGAGAAACCGTACTCAAAATATCTTATTTGTAAACATTATATAATATTTAAAAATATACTTTGCATAAGAGTGAACGTGACAATTGAAGCACTATTATACCCGAGATGAACCAACAATTGATACATCGGTATGGGTTGGCTCGACTGACGCCACGCTCTCAGATATTTTGTTCTATACTCAGAAGGGTGGTCTATACTTACTGTAATCCAATAATGACTTTTCTCAGTGGTCTCCGGGGTCACCCTTGTATTCTTCCAGGACTGAGATGTACGTTTTTAAAAACTAATTCTAAAGTTATTTCTAAGAATTGCGTTCAAGACGGATTCTTAGGTGATTCAATTATTTAGTTTTAAACCTTTGCAAGTACGACCTTCCTATTTAGATTAATTAAAATATTCATTGCAAATATTGAAAGTAAAAATAATATTTATATTAAAAAACGTAGTTCATTTGTTTTAATAATATGTATGGGTTGCTTTATTATGTTGTCAGGCGCAAATTATTAGACACGAACATACCTTATCAAAATGAAAAGTTTAAATAGATATTGGATTATGATACTGTGATGACCTATTTCAAAGTATGTCTTTTTTTAGAATCACTCGGCTAACCTTATCTTATTTTGTCTAGAAAACCTTTAACCTTTTAACATATTGACTGTAATCATATCACATCAAAAGTATTTCTACGCTTTTAGGTTTGAATTATCTGAACCTGTCAATCTTTTATACACGTTAAATAAAATTCCTACGTAAATATCTTTTATAGAGAATTCGCTATATTTGTGACATTTAAATGAAAGTCTTATAGTTAGAGAAAACACTTTTTAACCGGACTGAAGTTATGTTTTTAATTTACAATTATTTTAGATATTTTTAAATTTAACCAACGTTTTGCGTGCTTTACAGCGTGCGTGGTCACGGTGACTGAAGACAATAAATTATTTTGCATAAAATATAAAATAATATTTCATAAATTCTCTTTACGAAATTTTAATTTTAAAAACGGAATTTCTATAATTTCCCTTCTCACTCTCTCTCAATCGCTCTCTCCCTTTTCTTCGACAAAAACGCTGCACATCTTAAAAAAAATACCCTCATACGCCTAAAGAAGTTTCACTTCAAAAAAATAACTTCAACACTGCTTCCTAATTCTCTTAGCTGAAGTGAATCATTAATTGTATGATCCTTAAGTAAAGGTAACGCAACATACATGTAACACGGCCCAAGGTTTAGTTCTGCGAAACAATGTTTTGTTGAATACATATAGATAATCGTCTGGCCTAGATATAAAAGAGCTTCGGGGTTACGTAATTACACAAGTATAAACAAGGCTATATCGATCTCATAGACCGGATGAACAATTAAAAAAGCAGTAAAAAAATATGCACCTGATAAAAGATGTGAATGTATGTTGAATACAGGAAATAGGTTGTTACTGAACAGACGCTGGCTCAGTGCCAATACTGGCCGTGGTCGCATGCGTAAAATACTAAAAACAGCCCCGTGCATTACACAGGCCGTCGAATTCAAATGTCTTTGCCACTTTTATGCTCGACTTATGTTCTGGTCTTTTAGAATTTAATAGTGTATGATCGTCTCTTTCTTACTTATTGTGTTAATCCTGTCATGAAAAGAGACAGATCTATCAGTTTAAAACAATTTTATAAGTTTGGTGTATAAAAAAATCACTTAAGTTGGTGTTATTGTTAAACAAAATATATAATCTGAACTAACTGAAATAGCTGGGATTCGTTTACCCTTTTTCATTGTTTACATATGTTTTAATTGCTTTGTTTTGTTAAATTTTTTATGTCTAAGTAAATGTATATCTTATCTTATACACTTCTTGCGCTCACTGCTTGCGCTGGTTGCCTGTAAGAGATCGCTAGAAGGCGACAAGGCTGCCTTGCCCTCCTTTTTTGGAACAACGAAGTGTAAATAAAATGAAATATTTTTTATCAAATCTTATACAGCAATATAAGTTTCTATGTATAATGTATGGTATGATATATGTAAAAATGTAATGGTGTACTGCATTAGACCGCGAAAGCCCATTTTCCAAATCACCCCATTTTCGTTTTTATATATTTTTCCACAAAATAATGTTTTAATCACTTAAATTAAATTATATATACAGATAATTTTGACAGGATAAATTTTATGATCAAATCTATATCTAATTGATATATAAAAGTTTATACACAAAACATTATGTACACAAAATATTATTTCGAAGGCAAAGCAGATAAACGCCGATTGAATGTGAGACCGTACTTCGTAAATGGGTTTTTTAGTCTCGATACTGTGGCGGAGTGACGTAGGTCGACATACAATTTCCTGCTGTGGAGTTTCTGGCCACTTTCCCCGGAGGTTTAAGCGTAACCTGGTCACACGGAAATAGTCAGGATGGAAAACCTTTGCCCCCGGCTATCGGAATAGCTTCCGACAAAAATGTCGGATAAACGCCAAACTTAAAACGGTTTTAGCCAACTGTCGATAACTATTTAATTCCAGTATTCGATTTTGTTGAATGGTTCTTTTATACCCAGTTCTCTAGGATTTAACATTAAATTGACTTCTTTTCGAGTATCGTTAATACCACTGTCATACGGCAAAATTTAATTATTCAAGTACAGAATAATAAATATTCTAACTTATGCGACAATTTAATTATAGACAATGTTATATTACAAAATAATGCTTCCTCTTACGACAAATAGTCAAATATACTATACTATACTACTACTTCTATATATGGCTACAAAATTAATGTCGTACACTAGTAATTATCTATAGTAATTTATATAGCAAAACATGAATAGTGCAAAGGGCAAAAAAATATATATTTAGACGTTTAATTAAAATATGTCAGCTATATAATCCGGCAACGCTATTTAAATAGTATTATTACCTAATACAATGAATAGTAGATGCTAAAATAAGTAATAAAAGTCGCCAGTTCTTGGTAATTTATTTTGCTCGTGAATCCGGACGTTTCTCTTAATAATGAATGTAAAAAGTCGCTTAGTGCGCGCCCACAAGGTAAATTTAAAAAGGAATTTTATGTAACTCCAAGGAACTGTTTATTAAAGAAGTATTTTCGTAAACAATCACCATTATAAATAAGCCAATCCGTTGATTTTATAAATGTTGCAAATTTTTTACCTTTACGTTAATATTAGGACCATTGAACAAAGGCGGATCTATCTAGGGGGTGAACACAGGATTTTTTATGAGTAAGATCTGTGTGCGTTTTTTTAAAATCTGTGAATATCCACTGACTATTAATAGTACGATGTGTGTTCAATAAACACCAACGAACATAGTGTTAATGCGGAATGCATTCTCCTTGGTAAGAAAAAAATATACTAACGGACATAGACATAAGAAAAACAGTCAATTCTCTTTTGTTTTTTGAAATATAATTAATTTGTTTGCGTCGTTACAGATCGTGTTCTTAATAAAGGATAAAATTGAAGTTCTCACGGTAATCAAATATCTCTTCTTGAAATTATTAATATTTATTACGAAGCTGGTAAATCAAGACTTGAGAGCAATGTTAGGGGTTCTTGGTTCGAAGTTAGATTTTTGTATTAAATACGTATAAAACCACCGTAAAATAAGCGTTACACTATCTATAATGCTCGCTCAATACATATTTTTTCGTAAGAATTCATATAGATACCAAACATTCCAATTTTTGCCAAGCCGCAGGCGGCACTAGTCACAAATTGTGTACTAGAAAAGATTCGTAGGTTATTTACCCAGTGTCGCTTGAATAAGAATGGGTAAAAAGAGATACAAGAGCATCCCGGAAGCAACACAAATGCATTTTAGATGTGGGCGCAGTTGCGGATAAGCCGAAAATGTGAGCTTTTAAAATTATCCTTTTCGACGCTATTGTTGTGTATAAGTATTGTGTGGCAAGGCTCCATAGGTGTATAATAATAGAACAATTTACACTCTCTCGCTTTCCTGAATGTGGCACTCAGTATGGAAATAAATGTAAGTTACCTACCATATTGAATGGAGTTGAGATAGTCGAAAGTTATGTCCCATTTTTATATTTATTCGTAGTAACTGCATTAAGTTTTATATGCATTTAATAATGCATTATTGCTAATTTATAAAATAAAAAAGCCCACGTATTGTAGTATAACGTAATGTTAATTAACCATATTTTTATATTGAATTTTTCATTGCGAATAAAAATGATAGAAGCAGTTTATAAATTATGCACAAGACATTTCAAAATGTAGTCATGCAAATCGGTATACTTTATCGAAGCTACTGAAATTTTGCAAGAAAATTAGAATCCCCGCATAAACGAGGACGTAAAATGGAGCGAGTCTTGTGAAAGCATTAGGTAGGTTTGGAAAAATGTACAAGGTTCACGGAAAACTCATTAATGAAAGGGCGATGGTTCGGGCAAAAAAATACTGACTTTACCAGACTAGTTTCTGGCTTTATATGTAGTTCATTCTTTTTTATATGATTTTTGAATCAGTCGGCAAATTTTATTTGTAGATGTATTTTTTTTATTTCGACAAAAGGAATTAATCGTATGTAGCGACTTACGAATATTGCAACTTCAGACGTGTACTATCTTATATTTTTTTACTTACATTAACATACAAACTCTTAGTCCGGTGATGAAATTTGTTTGAACCTTGCCTTTTTCAGTATGACAAAAAAAAATTTAAATTACAAGTCAGCAATTGAACAACGCTTACAAACGCAGATCTCATCGCTCGAAGTCATTTTTCTAAGCGGCGAAGACATTTTTAGGAAATCTTTAGGTGGTAAGAATTGAAGTTGGAAATAATTTTTCCGTTTAAAAGCCACTTTTTGTACAGCGAAATGTATGTTCAAGTTAAAAGGAAAAGATTCTTTGAAATACTTTTATGATCCTCTTATGTGAGCTTTGTTGATGTTGAAGAGACAAGTCAGCTGAAACGAGCGCTGTGGTAATGACTGTGAAGTAAGAAGCTTTTATATCGCCATCACAATGAGGTTCCTTAATGTAACATTCAGCTTAGATCAAGTCCTATACTTATAGTTGGGCGTTCTATAATGCTACCATGACAATGCTATCTAGTCGTAACATTTGTATGGTACTGTTACGCGAGAATTATATGGGATCTTTTTAAAAAAATATTATAATGATTTCAATACAGGTATATTGACTTAGAATATAATATACAATGAAAGTAGAACAAAATATGAGCACGTCTGTTCGGATAAGAGTTAGGAGATCGACTGGCTTGATGGGAATGTAAGGTTGTTGATGCATGGGAAGACATGATGACGAGGATATGGCACAGGGTATGTCAGCAGTATAAAATTCATTGAGGAGTTGTAACAGTACGTTACCATGACCGCTCTTAGATACAACTAAGATTTTTCATTATAATATTTTACGCAATTTTTGTATTCGTGTCTACACTTCATACTAACTTCACGCTACTAAATCTACAGTTTCAATTTGATCTTAATCTATAGTGGGCGAATAGGAACCATCTTTTATATGATAACGCTCTTCTAACACGAGTAAATTAAAATCTTTATTACCATAGATTGCTTACAATCAAACGTTTGTGCTTTGTCTGTATGATAACATTATCAAGTAACACGTGGGAAGACAAAGGGCATCGATAAAACTTAATGTATCGTATATTGTTCAATTTCACTATAAGGAATACACGTATGACCCATTTGGCTCACTTTGCTAACTGTAACTGTAGCCATGCCAACTGAAGGGTTTTATCGGCTAAAGGGACCTTTTATTTGGACCTATTCGCCCGGGATTAGGCTAATCGAAATGGATATACCATTGGTTCAAGCGCTTTGAAGGAAACTTATGAGTTTTCTTTACACAGATTGAGATTGGAAACTAAAAATTTAAATTAAGAATTCTGTATTATTTTAGCTTAGAAGCCTTAGAAATAAATTAGTTTTTAAAGTCTTTATATTAAATAATTGTAGCATATTGAAATTAAAACGTTAATGTAAAATTTATTAATATATATTACGTTATAACACGCGTTATAATTAAATTCAAGTACTTTTCATTTACCTCAGTATGAAAATTACTCCAGTAAGTTAATACCACCAGCTTTATACAATTATCTATCTAAAGCAGATTCCTTTTACGTATTAATAACTTAATGAAAACTAATTTAATACACTTTTGAAATATATAGTATTAATTTGATGTATAAGTTTATCAAACGGAGCCCAATACTTTTACTTAACTCATTAACGTATAATGAAATCCACTTTATAAATTTCGGCCTTCCTTAGTAAAAACATAATCTTTTATTTCAAAAAGCTTTGTAGATAGAACACCGTTAAATTACCTTATAAAATACATAAATCAAACGTAGCGCGATAGACTTGAACATCAGTTATAATCCAATTTAAAGCAACAATCGCAGAGTGCGGTCGAATTACTCCGGGCTGCAATGAGTGAATACGTCAAATGCTCTGAATATGACTCGATGACTCTCGTGCGATCGATGTAAACTCATCGGCTGGGCTTCAGTAGACAATGGACACCGCACATTACTCATCGTTAATTTTCAAATAGGGTACGATCCGTACCAAATATGCTTTGTCTGCTGATAAGTGTCTGTTGCCTAATGCGTTGCGAGATGCGTTTTATTAAGTTTGTTTTTGTTTATTTTTTTTATAGCATAACGAGCCTACGGGACGCTCAAAAAGGTGCGTTGGCGGCCTATGAGGGTGGACAATGCTCTTTGTTTTTAAAGTTGTAGTTCGTATCTCCCTTGAAGACTCCCATCTGGAGTCAGTTCCACAGTTCCATAGTTCGCAAAAGAAAATGTATTGTGAACCATGGAAGACTATAATTGGTGTATGGTGTTCCGCTGAAAGGTGTTAAGCTTAAATGATTGCCAGTCTCTTGTTAGTGGGAAATTAAAAATTTAAATTAAATTAAATTAAATTCACAGTAGCAGAAACTTACACATGCATGTACAATGCCTCTCTTCGTAATCTCTTCTGTGGTGACTACTGGCATATGTTTACCAATTTAAAATCCTCATTAAAAATATCATATTAGAGAGGTTAAGTTATAAAGTATTTTTCGTCAAAAACCACGAAACATTTTTGTTAAGCTTTGGCTGGCTAAAAAATAAAGTTTCGTAGATAAAATTTTCACTAGCAAGTAACGGCTTTTAATCAGATGACCGTAACGAATCGCATGAGACCCATCCAACCAATGATGGTAAAATAAATTCGAAGCTATAAATCTCTCAGTAAATACGAATAAATATGGATTAACATAATATTTGTTTTCTCTTTGAAAACTATTTATTACTTTTGTTCCGTTGAAGCAATGGAAATTATGAACTCCGACTTTATTTATGCATATAATTTAATCATCTGCATTACGAAATCTCATACAATTAATCACATGAATATAAAGTTGATTTGGGACTTTACTATTTGTTTATCAACACTTTATTGCACAATATAAAAATTATTTACACAATATGTATGTAATACAAAACAAAAATAATTAAAAAAAATATTACATAGTACAACGGGTAGCCTTATCGCTACTAAGCGATCGCTCCCCTATATAACTACTTACTATTATAGTTTGAACAACAATTTGTTCATATATATAATAGAACTAGCTGATCGGGCAAACGTCGTTTTGCCATGTATATCATTTATAATAAAAAATAGGGGTTGATCGTAGAAGGGTGAAAATTGGGGATTGTATGTATTTTTGAATGTTGTATCATAAAAAAATAGAATTAAAAAATTTTGTCTGAAAAATAAAAAATAAATTTAGGGGTGGACTACCCTTAACATTTAGGGGGATGACAAATAGATGTTGGCCGATTCTCATAGATACCGGATAAGCACAAAAAAAATCATCAAAATCGGTCAAGCCGTTTCGGAGCAGTATGGCAACGTAAATTAGATTCTTCGAAATGTCTTGGTTTTTAAGAGAAGATTTCTCAAGTTGTATTAGTTAAAAATCGTTTAGAATGTGTTATCATTTAATATCGCAATCGTTTGAAAATAGTTTCCACTCAAAGTGAAGTTAAATTGAAGAATTTTACCCATGTATTTATAGAAATATTAAATGGCTGGACGCGGACGTTCCCGTTTTGCGATTAAATAGAGTTTTGAAAGAGTAATTTAATATGGAGGTTTATTAGAAATAGAGTACATTCATCGCAATTCCTTACTTAAAATTGTACATAGAAATGTATTTAATATTATGAAATATAGGTGAAAAGAATAAGATCCTCCTGGTGATGCCCAGTTGTTGCCGAAGTGCGTAATAAGACACAATGGCGGAGTAGGTACTCTGGACGCATTTTGCTCAATGTTCCGAATTATCAAGCTAATGGCTTTTGAGTACCACTCAATCAATATAATATTGACAGAAAACATTATACATTAAATTTTACAAATAAATTTGACTAAGTACACCTACTAGTTTATGTTTATTAGGTAATTATAATTCAATATTATTACCGATTTAAACAAAACAGATAATACTAAAAATATTGCTAAAATAAATTTTCTTAGAAAAAGTAAAGTGATTTGGAAAATATCTCTAAATATTTATAAAGAGGTGTAATGCCGTCTTTCAGCCTACTTAAGCGCCATTACTCAAAACTTACGCCATTACCTACTCAGAGTACCTTAAATTTTCAACTTTTTCGCTTGTTCCTGGCATATTAAGTTTAGTAGATTTTACGTTGCGCTTGACTTGACAGATTGCATTTTAAATAATAGATTGTCTATTGTGATATTAGTTATTAGGCGTAGATGTATTTTGTGTAGATATGCTTGTGAAGTCCTAATCAGTACCTAAGCTACCTTTTTCTCTCGGAACTCGGTCTTTACCATCTCTCAAAGTGTGCAAGCATTTAAAAATTCACGCGGGTTTACTTAAAATTAGGTACTGGCAAGTTTACTGACTGCATATTTTTAAATTTGCTGTTCAAAAAATACTATTATTTAAAGGCTGAACATCCGAGATTCCGGCTAAATAAAGCCACTAAAACCGTGCTTAGTTATGTATCGTTGTAGGGTCGTTTGTAGCTTTTGACCAAACTTCGCACGCTTCCCATTTGAGGCACTTAAAGGGTCATAAATTAGCAAGAGCTGACCACAAACTGCGAGGTAGGTGGTTTGGCACGTGAATAATGGCCTCCCGGAGACCCACTGAAGCCTGTAATGTTAAAAATTCGTACGCAAATAAATCGCGCCCATATCTTTTGTAATGTTCTAATTCCATATTCTCCAATGGTATGGTTCACTGAATATTGATTTTTCTTTTACAGGTAACTGGTGTGGTTACTTGAAGGCTGTTGTGGTTTGGTGTTCGCATATGAAATACTTGAAAGAAAAGGGAACCGAGGTAAACATTGTTAAGTTTGAATATAGTTATGAATATGGATTTCATAGATTAATATTAACTTTTAGAACAGAGTTTTTAAAGTAATAGTAATATAAATTTCTTTAAAAGCTTAAATCTGTGTCAATAAACTTGAAATATATCCGTTTTTCTCAAAAGAAATATTTCCCCTTCTAATAAAGAAATTGAATATAAAGTTATAGATAAATTGATGATGTCAAGGTTATTTATTGATAGAAATCGGGTACAATAGTAAATGGGAGCTGGAACGGAGATAACTAATTGGGTCAGACGGGGTTGTCTGGTCACCGAGATAACCTTCCGCACGCGTCGCGACGTCACAAGAAACTAGTTGATTAGAATATCTTTACATGCTCATGAGTTTAAACGACATTTCGTAAATTTTCAACTTATCCTACGTTATTTTAACGTTCTTTTCGTGATTGAACCAGCATTTATATAGTCTCACATATAACGGAGAAGCTCAGTTATTTATTAATTTAAAATGACTGGGCTTAAAATGCTATAAATTTGAAATATAATACTGGGTAAAAAAAGCAAATAGTTATAATAATATAATTAACGAAATCCATTATAGAAAAGATCTTTCAATTTGTTTGTTTTGTACTATTGAATATTATGTTGCCGCTACCAGCAAAACACAATTTGGTTTTATTTGGCGATTGTTTGTATAATTTCCTGTGTTCTTTCCCTAAACTCTTACGTAAAGGCAGTAACTGCGGATGTATTTTTCAAATCCACGCTAAAAGCAAAACGTAACCCGATTCTCAGAGCTTTCCGGAAAGCGTTGGAACTGCTATAGGATTTATCTTCCGCCTAAGGATATGTGCAGACGAGACATCAACCACGCCAAATGTGATGTGAACAGAAATTTTGATAATAAACAAAACAATGAGATTTTCTGTAATTCAAGCGCCTGTATATGAGCGAGTCGTATGTATAGAACAATGGAACATCATCTTTTCAATATTATGTTCATATTTTTTGTAAGATGTACGATAAAAAGCACTGATGCGGAGACGGTAACAATTATTAAGTAAACTAATATAAGAAAAAAATGATATCAAAGCGGTTCAGAAACATTTATTTTTGGGGCCTCACAGCCTAGCGGTCTTATTAAGTGGCAGCTAGGTGAGGGGTACCGGGTTCGATTCCCGGTTCGAGGGCAAGTTTTAATTTAATTTAAGTTTGTTCTCGGCCTTTGGGAGGGTTGTGCAGTACCGGGTGAGTGCCTAAAACCGTACATTGAGCATATGATCGAATTTCTAAGGCAAAAAGCACGAATGATAAAAATCTCATACTTGACGCTGGCTAATGCACAAACCGTGCCAGAGCCATATAAAAAAAAAAACATTTATTTTGGTGTATTGAGTTATAACTACATTTAATAATAAGTTTTGTATGTTCATATGGAAATGTACATTTCTAGTCTATGAAGACCTCTGTACTAAAGTTTACACAGATATACCAAAATGGCGTGTAAATATCATACGGTCTTTCAAAGTTGCATTTGTAAGATATTTTCCAGTTTTTAATATATTTTTTTTATATTGTACCTAAGTTTTTATCAGTAACCTAGTGTTATTCTCAATGATTTGTTACGTTACTTTAAGGTATAAAGTTGGTCGATTGTTCGTTTGTGCAAAGCTTAAAGCATTGCACACTTGACTTTCTATTTCCGCTGGATTGGTTCCCGTTGTCCGCTGGGATTTTCCAGGGAGGAAACCAGTTTCCTGCCTTTGTCTTGTGTTGCCCCCATTAGATGCGTGCTGTAATTATTGGAAATGTCTTTGTGAAGTAAACCTTAGGTTAGTATTTTTTTG
The DNA here is from genome assembly GCA_963693345.1 of Pieris melete. NCBI lineage: Eukaryota > Metazoa > Arthropoda > Insecta > Lepidoptera > Pieridae > Pieris > Pieris melete. Next base: position 1,009,647 of record CAVNZK010000025.1, read on the forward strand.
GTTTCCTATATATACAATAGGACAAACAAAAAGTATAGCTAATGAACAAAGAGAAATGCTTGTTTATTTATAATACGTAAAGTTTAATAAAATATGACGTTACGAATCCAAAAAAAAAAATCACATCTTTAATCTGGCCGGCAAGTGTTAAAGATACATACAGACCAACTTTACAAATATATTGTATATATCGTGTATATTAAACAAGCAGTAAAGTTCTTGAAATTATGTTATTGTTAGTAATTATCATAATTCAAAAATTCAAATAGGTTATCGAGTATTGTTTAATTTGTGACTGTTATAGTTAAATTATTACTTAATTAAACATTCAATTTCGTTAATGTACATATAGTTAATTACATAAATAAATAATTAATTTTGGCTCAACCATAAATCGGCGATAACGTTAAATCCGTAGTTAATAAAACACATCGCTTGATTACGCTAATTAATATCCCTGTTTCGGAATTCAATCATAATAAATGAACATTAAGCAAGATTTACCTTTTTTTTTAATAGAACAGGGGGCAAACGGGCAGGAGGCTCACCTGATGTTAAGTGATACCGCCGCCCATGGACACTCTCAATACCAGAGGGCTCGCAAGTGCGTTGCCGGCCTTTTAAGAATTGGTACGCTCTTTTCTTGTAGGACCCAAAGTCGAATTGGTTCGGAAATATTTCCGTGTGCAGCTGGTTCCACAAAGGGTGGTAAAAACTGCCTTGAAAAACGCTCAGCTGTGGAACGGCGGACGTCGAGGTGATACGAAACCTGACAGAAAACAAAATAAATCAGTCTTTTAATAATAAAACAATATTTTACCGGATTGAAGTTATGTATTTACAATTATTTTTCATAATTTTAAATTTAAACGACGTTTTGCGTGCTTTACACCGTGCGTGGTCACGGTGACCGTGTAATAATTGTAAATACATAACTTCAATCCGGTAAAAAATTGTTTTATTATTAAATGTGTGAAAGTTATGTCAATAAAAGACAATACTAAATCCGTCTTTAATAATTTACAAAGCCCTTATAATAATCTGTAGAGTCAAAGACAAGACACAATTACTTTACTATAGTTTCCTTCACCGTAATCTCTCAATGCTAATCATTGGAATAATTATTTTATAAAAATTTCGGTAGAACGTATAAAATAATAAGGTGAAAGTTAGAGCATAAATAGTTGCACCATTGGCGCACCTGTGCTTGGTCGAATTTAGATTAGTGCATCAGAAGTTCTTAGCGAAAGGCAACTAAGTTTTCTCTCGCGGAATCGTATAAATGTTAATGAATGCCAGACGTCTCTAATGAGATTACCGTTCCCGTGAAATTGGATTCACGTGGGACTTCTTCAATTTTCAGTGAACACGAAAATTAGGTGAATCTGGGTGAAACATCAATGGAGATTATTCAGGGAGCTCGGGTATTCATGTTGCTGGATTACCAGCTTACTTCTGTTTAATGTTGGTGTAGGTTAAAAGTAGGTTCTAGGATCTTTGTTGCTGGAAACCGTGGATAATGGTGGCGTTATTAATTCAAGCCGCAAGTAGAAAGGGTACAATATTAATACAATATCGTATAGGTATTTCTAATATTATTTATGTATTCCATCCTAAGCCACTTACTAAATTAAAATATTGCTATTTATACTTGGTTTTGATTATTATAACATCACAGTTTTACACGGAATTTCAGAATACTTTATTTTTCTTAATATTTGATCTAATACCTATATAAAATTCTCGTGTCACGATGTTCGTTCCCATACTCCTCCAAAACGGCTCGACCGATTCTTATTAAATTTGTTATGCATATTCAGTAAGACAACGGACAACGGAAATGTCAAGGGTGGTCCCACCCTAAAATTTTTATTTTTTTTATGATAAAGCGTACAAATACAATACAAAACCTTGAATTTTCTACCCTCTACAATCAACTCCTATTTTTTATTATAGTAGATAATTATTTTTATTGAACTAAAAAAATATTTCCTATAAATAATATGCACGGCAAAACGACGTTTGCCGGGTCAGCTAGTAATATATAATTGTAGGTGTTGCAGCGTCGCGTCGTCTATTTACTCGTACTTTTCTTAATCGATAAAATACTTGCTTAATAATATTATTAATATGTAAAGTCTCTAAACATCTCAACGTCATGTCTAGATTATTAATAAGTTTCGTTATAGGTACACATTCAATTGCATTTTATGGGTAAGGACCGGAAACAATTATTGCTAAACCGAAATAAGAAGAGACTACGTTTTTGTAATTCTGTCATTTAGATACATAAATTACGAGCAACAAATGTTATGCTTATATGTTGGTGGTACTAACCTTCATATAAAACATATCATTGAAAAGCGTTATAGAGTGAAATAAATTGTAAATAATCACAAATTTATTAAAAAATATTAGTTTTCATACGAAAGTGAGTTGACACAAAACGGTCACAGATTAGTCGAATAAACTTCCACTTAGAATGGGAAATTAATTATATGTCTTCGCCTATCTAAACCTTATACTGTCTCAGGCAAGATATGTCAAGGGACTGGTGCGACACTTAAAGCGTTTTGGCGGGTGGCTGAAATTATAAATGTTTAATTTTAATTTTTACAGCCTTTTTACTTAACAAAATAAAAAATTGTTTCTATATATTAAAGATAAAATGATCTGAAATAGTTTTTAAGCCCATTGTCGTAAGCAAGACTGTTTTATTATTGCTTTCATAACCAGGAATTTTTATTGCATCTTTCTTGATGTTTCGAATTATACATTATAATGCAAAGAGAAATAATGTAATATCTAACGTAGTATAAGTCCTACTTGGTTAGCCATCGTATTTAATATTTTTTAACAAAAGAAAAAAAACTCAACCAAATGCGTCGGCTAAATATTATGTGTAATTCTGAGATGGAATTTTTTTCCTGAATTCGTAAGAAAGGTAAATTTTCTCACCGCAATCAGCCCTCCTTGACTTCCTGTATTTGCATATTATGATATTCAACGTACACAGCTCCAATCAGTCAGTCAACCGACTCACGTCCTGAATTTCAAAGCGGCAGCCAGTTTGTGCAATATTCACTTGTATTGTGTATATATATACATACATGTAAACTACGCATTGGTCCTATGATTAGTATATTCGACTACAAATGATTATTCATAACAGCCTCGTTTTCAAAGTCTTAATTATGTCTATGGTTATGTTTATCATTAAAAAATGACAATTTATCGCAAGAATATTGCAACTCAACTACGAAATACAGCCCTAAATAATTATATTGATCGTGAAGTTATATAAATCTATTAAACTACTTAAATGAACAACGGTTATATGAGACTTTTGAGAGAAACATTTCTACTAAAGATGAATATTTTTTTTAAAGTCTTTAACTTATTCAAAAGGACAAAGGATCAAAATAGTTGTTACATATTGAAAAAGTAGTAGTTTCTGAAAGGGATTTCTCTAAGTCGTCCCTTTGCAAATTGTGGCGGACCGGCTTAGTGCAAATTGAAAGCGTTCCTGCTCTTCCAAATTTCTCTCGTCCTTGATATTGTAACCAGGTCTATACTACAGTGAGAATCAATCAGAGTAATGGCGGTTTGTTCGAACCCAGTGGGATTACATTCGGTAAACCGGAGGTCTACAAAATCTACGTGCCCAACCATCCGATTGACGAACTTTTACTGAAATAAAAATTGCTTCATCGCAAAGAGCTATTGTTTTAATAATACTCCATTAACTGACGTCGCAAAGTTATATCTTTTCTTTAGCCGTTCTATGACTGTATTCATACTTATTATAAGCTTATCTGTGTCTAATAAAATAACATATAACGGTAAAGCTGAGAAATGTATCACACAGTCCGGATTCGTTGGGTAATTGCTAAGTTGGACGCGACAAAGCTTTGTAATTACTACGCCACACAATTAGAAGACGGAGATTTTGATTGACTATACCTCGCTCGTAAAACCTAAAACTAGTTCAAGCGTTATTTCAAGGAAGTAAGTCACTTTGTATCGATCATATTTCTTTTTTATTTCATCACGCGGATGAAGGAACGAAACATAATTTTCGTGCTACAAATATGCATTAACTGTATTATAATTTGTCCATTTTATCGAAATGCGTTGTGACTATAACGAAAGGTAATATGACTATAACCAAGTAAAAACTATTTTTACAATTAAATTGAAGTTGCAATTTTATAATTCGACATTTATCTCATTTTGCTATATTAGCTAGTAAAGCCTATAGTTTCTCAAATAAATCAAATCTACGTGTTATGCAAATTGAAAACAGTTTCAGAATCTAGTTTTCCGAATTGAGATAACAGGCTGCCAGTGTCCGGCACTCCCGTAGTCTGAAACAAAGGAAAGTTGTACGTGTGATTATGTGGCCTCGTTATTCTGCTACTAACCGACTGTTAATATATCAAATGTCTACATTAGTTTATTAACTAGGCTTTGCGGTAAGATATATAAACAAAGCACATTTTACAAGCGTACACTCTATTATGGAGTTTTATTAAACATAGGAATAATAATATAAAATTCTAAATATCGACGAACGAATTAGGACTAGAATTTACCCTAACTTTAGCACAACAACAAACAAGTCGTAAATGCGAGTATTACTACAAAATTTTATTAGGCAGATGAAGTGTTTAATAGACGAATTAAACGTTTCAAAAATGTTTTACAAAATTTATAAGAGATAATATAAAACTTGTCTGTTCCTGTATGTAAGAGAAGATAGAAGCCGTATCCCGAAAAAAAATATTACGTACATCTTTACTCTATAGAGAATAAATAGTTAAACTTTTTTTAGTGTATATATATTTGAGTAAGTATATATTCGGTGCATGGTGTGTATATATAAAAAATGATGCCTATTGGAAATCTAAAGACCAATCTGTATTATGTTAATGCATGTTCGCTGTAAATGCATTGATGCATTCACTAGGTTATTCGCTATTGGGCATTCTACAGACGGAGTGGGCACGTGTCATTCCCATTGCATTCGATAAAAGCATTTCACTCAAATGTGAGCGTTTGAATGTGGTCTGGACTTTTCTTCCAATTTAGCTATTGCTTTAAGTGAAATTGATTGAAGCTTTGTCTTCATCAATAATACCTTCGTTTTGAAACACAGAATCTAACAAAGATCTTACCTATTGATGAAAATATGTGTAGAAACTGTTTGGTTCCAAGCGTAAGCATGCGTTTAGATATTTCAATTATTCATAAAATATATGAATATATGAAATATATTAATAAATATTTGGCGCTAAGAACGGGTCCCACTGATCGATAAATTCATCATTATTTAGTAAGATCGCCAAGAGTTATCCGTTAAGTAAATAGAATCTGTTATATTAATGACACTTCAAAGGTACAAAACTGGTTTTATATTGCGATAATTAGTTTTTGCTATTGCAATTTTGTTCGTAATTAAAACGCAGTTTATTATATTAGTTTCTATGTTCTTGAAACCTTATATTTTATTAAGCCTCGCATATTCTAGGCGCGCACTGATAGATAACATTTTGATTTATGGAGCGTCCCAAACAAAATTTATTGCGTGCGAGGCTAACTTCACAAAAGTTTATAATCTATTCAGCTTCATGTCATATGTAGCGAGAAGGCTTTGTGTAAAAACAAGGAAAACCCCGCAATTTTCCATTTTAAACAGTTTTCCGTAATTTGCAATTCCGTTTTTTACTTTTCAGTTAAATGGTTAGAAAATTCATGAAATCCCTAAACTGGTTAATGTAAAGTGAAAGGTAACACGGAGCGTGAATGAATAATTTGGAGATTATTTCCCAAAATTCTATTTGTGTATAAAACTGAACATTTACTTTGTCTTGTTTTCTGCATTGACATTTCTGCGAAACACTACCAATTTTGTCATTTCATTTCAGTAAATAAAGTTTAAAATATTTCATACATTGTAAATGTTTTATTCGTAAAATACAGTTTGTTTAGCAACGTGTCAGTTACAGTAGTTAATTCAAACATATCAAATCAGAAATTCGTGACTGTATTGAAACAACTTTTAAGAACAAACTATATAGACACACGACATTTAGATTCATGAATAGTACAAATTTATGGTTCTAGAAGTATTTAGTAGCGTTTGGGCGTTAGAACGTCAATGATATTAATAAATTTATTTCTTAGCAAGCAGCAAACACTTGCTCCGATAGCGAGCGAAAGAATCTTTGAAAAGATAATGGGAAGGGTTTTAGGGGATAAAAAACCACACATTAAACTTAGTGTATAAGAGTATGTTTTTAAAAGGACAAAATAAAGATAGAGACATAAACTATAATAAATAATACTGAAGAACATTTTTGTTATAATTAAGGTATCTACATAGCAATTTGCATTATGAGAATAAAGCTCATTTCCCTCGGCAGCGGTCGCTTAGATTGACCGCACATTTTTGCTGAAAGCCTCGGCCATATAAAGAACAATAGAGCTGTGTAACAATGCTTCAACCTAAGACTTTTATGAAGTCACAACCAACTAGAGTGAATTTCATTTAAAAAAAAATAATTTCAGAGTTGGGTTAAGGTGAGTTTTAATATAAAAGAACAGATTGTTTAAACGTTTTTAAAAATACATGGATTTAAACTTAATTAGTAATAAGTATTTGTTATGTAAAAGTTACATTTGAGTCCTTATAAGTTACAAAGTGCATATGTTTATATAGATAATAAATTCATTGAAGCTTAATCAATATATTGTAAAGCAAAACAGTTTTCTGATTTATTTAGATTTTATTGAGTTTTTTTAGGCTTAGACTTTTTTGGTACAAAATATCGTATCTATTTCATGGCCCTTTGTTTCTTTGATACTTTTAGGTTCATATTTTTTTGGCGAACGTAGGAGTTCGTTAGTCAAACGAGAGTATTAATTAATTAATCAATCAACTCCCGCCGTTCACACATATTAAGCGTTAATAGTAGCACTTGGTGCAGCCATTAATTAATAAAGTGCAGCGCCCGGGCCTTTGAGTGTCGTGTAAATTTTCTTAGAACATAATAGAGCTTTGAATATATATCACAATTGGTTTCTTCAGACTAAGGCGTTCAGATAGGAAAGGGTTATTCGGAAATGGGAAAACTTTATATATGTGAGGAATTTGTCCTGGAAAATATCTTTGTAAGCATTACATATTTTTGTGATATTATTGAATGAAAATGGTTATGTGTGTTTCTATCTTGGCTTCCATTGACTATTTGCTAAAAATAGAGTAGAAAAATCTTACAAAGCTCAGGCACTTACAGAATTTATGGAAAGGACCTCAACTCATAACCCCACCGGTATAAAAGCGCTAAAGTACTATTAAATATAATCACAATGAATGATGTAATTAATAACATAATATAAACAGTATATATTCAATATTGAAATAACTATGAATTTAATATTGAAAATATGTTTATGGAAATTTATTTCCTCTTCAATTTTGAGATCGTATTTATTGAATTTTATTCAATCCGTTAACAATTTTGAAAATGGAATATTTGCTTTGATTAAACGCATAACAGACTTTTCATTCAGGGAAAAAGAAAAATATACGTTTTTTAACATCAATTTGTTTTTATATCTCCTCTGAATTATGTACATTGCAATTTTCGTATTTGTTTTCATTTTTACGAACGGACGGCGTCTAAAAATATTTCTCGTTAGGATACGACGTTGATTAATGAGAAACGTTATACTAACCTTTTGATTTTTATAAAAGTCTGCGGATAATTCGTTTAAACAGTCAAAGGGAAAATATTTGCTTTTGAGAATATTCTAGTAATTTGTTTATGATTTTATGGATACTTTGATGCTTTTGTATTGTCCGATTCAATTAGGCGTAGGCAAAACTGGACAAATCAAACAGTTGTTCCAACGTTATCTTTGTATATTTATTTCTGGAACTCATATCTCAATATCGTTAAAGTATGTTTAACGTTGTTCAATAATAACATAAGAACGCGTAAAGCAAGAAGCGCTTTAACTGAAGCGAGTCTTGTAACAGCAACTGTTTGAAACACAAGCACGTAATAACAATTCTGGTCCAGCTTGGATTAGGCATTTAAGGTAAAACAGCAACAATTGCAAAGGTATTACTAACAGTACAGTTCACGTGGCATTGGCCAATTTATTTGCGGTTAAATGCGCTCAATAAATTTCTCAAATGGCCCGTGCTTGCTACGACGGAGCTTGTCTGCTATTTATTTCCTGGGGCCGAGGTTTATCGCCCTGTGTGTAGACAATAAGCAGGTATTAGTTTTATCTCCGCGCGGAGTGTTATCAGAAAATGTCAGTCGTAGTGTATGAAGTGCTGTTATAGATATTCACCGCTATGTTCATGCTATTGTTGTTGAAACTTATCTATAGGTCTAGGAATAAAGGAGGAATTTTTTAGTTCGTAAGACAGTAAAGCCATGGACGCCTTTTTATGTCAAACTTATCTTTATCAACAACATTCCAGATGTTATTGTTTGCAGTACAACTCGGTATATTAGTCAAATTTTCGCTTACTCACTCTAACATACGCACATATTCTATTTAAAAAACTCTAGTTTTGAATCTGGACATCTTAATATCTCTCTTTAATCTGCAGCTCATGTCTGAATGTCGTGGTCAACAAGAAAGCGTTTGGAGCGGACTATCTGTTTCCACCGGTTTCGGTCCAGCGCGTCTATTATGACATTGTACAGTTGTGAGGACGATGAGTATTTCACTTGATCGATCGGTTGGTGAACGGCCAGGTGATCTTTTGCCTTTTGTTACCAACCACGACGCCTCTGCGCAATATTATTACTAAAAGTACCTATGTTCCATACTGCTATTGCTAACGATATATTCCATCATGCGAACAGGAAAGCAAATGTCATACAGTGCCTTTATGCGTAATTTGTGTCACGACCTCGTTAAGTAATGTTTCTACATAATTAGTGGGCTTTTTACTATTAGGTATCTGGGATGAAAGATAACTATCGCTAATATAACCGTCTAATTTTTTTCAGTAGCTTAAAAGATATCAGTTTACTATATGAGATGATATAATATTTTTAAGACAATACAAGATGACCCGGTGAACTTTGTATCACCTATATATATATATATATTGGTGGCAAACTTAATACAAAAGTTTTTAAACAGGCCGAAGATATCGAACCTAATACTACAACTATGGAACACAAATTTCTGAAGTGTATAAATATATGAGAGCCAAGTGACATTTTTTTTATTTCTAAAAAGAAAAAAGATATCAAACATCAAATATTTCTCAACGAGAAAGTTTTATTGAAAACATCTTTGGGATTTTTAGTATTTTTCTTTCAAAATATTTCAAGAGCATAATTAGCCAAATTAAAAATCATTTATTCATTTAGGTAACACAATGTACACTTATGAACGTCATTAAAAATATACATATTAAATGCTTCTAATTTTACATTTACTGTCAGTTCTAAAATTAAGGGAGAAGAAAGGAATAAACTCCAAATCGGTCCAGCAATTCATTTTTATAAATATATAGATAGGTCAGCCAACAAATTATAATTAACACTGTATTACCATTCTCATTGCGACGTGATATTGCAGACACTATCTACCTCATATTTGGTCGGCTGACACGGAATGGAACACGCACCGCTAACAGAAAATAAGGGACACAGAAAGACAGGAAGGGCCCGTGCGAGTGAGAGGTCAATAAAAAGAGCTCAGAAGCGAAAGGGAAGGAGATAGTGACGCGATGATTGAGCGAGCCACAAGAAAAATGATCACCCGTCAAGCGGCGACTGAGAGAAACTACCCCTAGCGATGGAGACAAGGACGGATATGGGATTTAATAACGCGTGCGAGAGGGATGGGTCATACCAAAATAGGGGTGACGTGCAGTGATGGATTATGCTTTTCTCTCTAAAGAAGGGAGGGGCTCACAGGTCGTTATGGAAAAAGCTGAGGGAAGTGGGGTCTCGACATGTGTCGGAGACGGAGACTAAAACCAATGGGCTCCTTAATTGATTTCTGCAAGAAAGCCTAGACGAAGTTCTAGACTTTATTTGTTCAGATTCATTAAACACCAACACAAATTATTGTGTAATTACTCTCCTGCTAATTTATTGGGTCGTATTAAAGTGTTCTTATATATATTTGTATATTATGCGTTCGAAATATATTAACTATTGTTTTAATATTCCTCGTTTGTTTATGTACTTTCGGAAATTTATATTAACTATATAACTAATATAACTTATAGTAAAAAACAATTTTTTACATTATTTTAGTTTTTTTTATTATTAGAATTATTTCTTTCTGTTTTATTGTTTTTATTAAACTAGAATTTAAACGGTATTATTAAATACATATTATAATGTATCTTCTTATTTGTATATTTTAATGGTTTTGGATATTTTTACCTAAAAATTATGTCTGGAACCATAAAACCTAGGGTCATTTCTATATAATTAAAATATTTTGGTGGAATGTTTTAAACAGATAATTTACACGTCATTGTACATTTAAACCCAGTAAGGAATGGGTTTGATATGAAATTTTGGACTCGAAGACATGTCCAAGCACCCACATTAAAAGGGTCGAGTGCCACTCACAACCCCCTTTGTCCAGCTGAACCGTTATTGTTTTATGCCTTTGTTGTGTGAAATAAATCCTTAATTATTCATAGAATTGTTTTGCTTGACAATATTTTCACAATAGGCCCGGTTTTGCGAGGGTAATCGGTTTGATTAATAAATTGTCAAGTTGAATCCACTGTTAGAATATAAATTGTTACCGCAGATATTTCATCCCATTATAAGGGAGAGGCTCTCATTGTTTTACGAAATGTCATCTCTCATTGTGTCACCTGATTCTATAAGGGTTCTGATTATAATTCGTTATAATATTAATTTTCACAGTGCTAAGATAACTTACAACACAGTGCTAAGGTTATTAAATATTAAACTCTTAAATAATGAAAAGTAATAGTAGTAAATTGTATTGGTTTAAATAGAGCTTTAGATTATGATACAAATGTAGTACCTATCCTTGTGAATATTCTATTGATAAAAGCTGCTATAATCCGTTGCGTAATTAAACGAAAGTACAGACGGCAGTAAGACACTTTGTTTTATACGATATAAGATTCAAAGAATATTGTAATAATTTTAGTAGAACAAAAACCTATAGGTACATTAAAAGAAACAATGTTTCTTATCTAGGCGTAATATATATATTTTTTATCATAAACTTTTCTGTAGCGTAAATTAATATAAAATATGAAATTATTCCCTGTTATGTTAAAGTTATGTTTTATCTATATGCTTAATTCTATACGATTTGCTATAAAAAGAAAATTATACTGCTTATAAGTACATTGTTTAAATCGTAAAATAATTGGTTTATTCTCCAACTATGATTTCTTACATAAAATATAAAAATCCGTACACTTTGTTGTATCAGTGACATTTAACACACAGTTCATTTACATATTCAACAAAACCATTTCTTAAACCACAAGTTAAATAACCACAATTATTATACCTATAACTCGTCACAAATTGTTCGCCGTATTTCAGTTGCGTTTATAAATTAATTTAGACAAGAAGAAGATGTAAAAACTTCAAAACAGCAATTACATTTTATAGCCAACCATTATATTAATCATCGCTTTAATTAATTTAGCATTTGGACAAATAGCTGTTCATTCTTTTTGTTTGATTGATATTGTATAAAAGTTTCACTGGAGGATTTAACATCTGGTCACTTGCTATGTTTAGCTATGAACGTCATCCACGACTTTGTATGTGTGACAGTGTATGAATACTTATATCATAAAAAGGCCGTTGATTAATTCGAAGAATTTAATTTGTTTTAAGATCCATTAAATGATGACGTATAGTTAACTGACGTAGTTTAAAAATTTAAAGCGATTAATATAGGTCGAACTATAACTATATAAAGACATATATAATACGATGATAGAAGGTATTTTAATCGACTTAAAAAAGTAATACGGAATCGAATTCGACGTGTTTTGCTATCTTATACTATATTATTTGCACAAATTAGAATACTTTCGCGTTCAATAAAGCATAAAAGTACCTACCTATTGTCTGTTGTCTAAAATCAATAAAACTCTAGTTTACTGCGACATCTTTACCTATAAATATTATATTTATACCAAACCTAACCGACGGTTATGTAAAACCAGTGTGACCTATTATTTAACAAGAATTGAAAAGAAGTGAAGAAGAATTTTAACTAGTTTACAGACCACCTCAGTTCAAGTCATGACATAATTGATTTAACAGACATTGTTCAAGCGTCCAACCTAATTAACGATGCAAGAGAGCGAATTGTGCTACCTAATTATAACTAAATGAGCAAAGACAATACACTATTTATGTTCAACGATTTATCACACAAAGAACTAGCGTTTCAGTTAGTATGGACACAACGACCACAGAAATTTGGTTTAGAAAAACCATAGCTTATTATTTTCCATGCACGTACAAGACACGTTCCCTTCTTGTATAACAAAAGATATTATGTAAAAATTACAAAGACAAAACGTTTAACTAACGAGTTCATTTTTGGAAAGCACGCTTTGAAATTCATAACGAATCTAATTATCTGGTATTTGTGACATTGACAATGTTTTTATGTATGTAAATTGTCATTAAATTTATAATTAGCTAGTCGCGATAGCGCTTTATCGATGTTGACAACGAAATCCATTATACATGATGCGATTATTCTGATGGATTCCACGCGAGGCATCAACTCCCCCGAAATCGAACAAAAGAACTGGGATTTCGCCTCCGAGGCTAATGCTCACCCCACATCGAGAAAGGAGATGTAAAGAAAAATGCGTATTTATAGCAAATACTCGCGTACTCAAACAGACCTACATTGTGTACGAGTCAAATAAATGAGTCTCATTTTTCGTGCTGTCAAAAAAATCTGAATGGAAAAGAAAACGCGGGGTAAAAAACGGCAGGCTGCGGGGTTTATTTCGTTCTTAATGCAATACTGATTTCGGATGTTTCAGATTAATTGCATCTTACCTGAGCTGGCGGCAGAAGGGTGACGACTGAAAGAGTTCTCGCGACGCTGATCGATCGCTGAGCGCAGATTGAAAGGAGAGACGTGAAAGGTAATTATTCATTTGGCGACTAGAATAGAACACTTTTGTACCTTTATCTCGCCTCTTTTTTCTCCAGTTTTGCACGAAATTTGCAAGTAAATGGATGATGTGACACGGTGATTTGTTTTGTTTGACACGTTGGAGTTCTCACGCATTAGAATTTAGTATTTGCATATAATAATCATTTTCTGCGTTTAATTTAATACCATTTTTATTTTTACTCACTATGGAGTGCATTAGCATCTTTGTTTTGACAATAACAAAAGAAAAAGTGAAACCCAAGGCCAGTCAGGAGCGTAACAAAAAATTTGCAAACAATTTTAAATTTGGAACCCGGAAGATTGCACAAAGGCGCAAAACAAAGCCCGGGTGCACATGTGATCCTGACCTGATTTTGCGAAATCTTATCAAAGGCGTCTAGACAATAACAGGAGCCTTCTGCACAATAGTCTTTATGATTTATATGACATTTCTTTGACATTTTATGAAGCACGCCTCATTTGAATACACTTGTGCTTTGCACATTGCATAATGATTTTTTCATTTGCGCAAACTATCGTAACATTTCAATGGACATTTGGTTACCATATTAAGTTTCTATGATACAAGTAAAATATAAACAAGGATTTATTTAACATTACAATGTAAGTATTAACATCACAACGCTTCTAGCTTCTAACATAACAGGTAAATAATGAAGTTTATTTCAGTCTTACATCGAGTTAAAACAAAAATACGAAATAATCAAAATAAAGCAAATTGAGAAATTACTATTGAATTTTCAATACAATCAATTGATGATCTTTTCATAAAAGATACACCTATGTACCCTAGTAATAAATTTGATGACACAATAAAAAATGACTATTTAAAATGCATCTAGGTCCTACATGTTTCGTCCTTATGTGTTATCACATAAAATAAAAAAAATCTACACAAAGCCGGCTCAGAAACACGTCGGTATTCACTAACGAATAACTCCATATTTCAAAGGATTTGCATAATACGTTTAAATTACTTAATTCTAGAAAATAACGAAATAGCACAGTCCTTAACGACGTGTATTATGTTTAGTTTAAGTAAACAGTACTGTTGAGTGCTGAATCACGATTCTGATAATGGACTTCGGAATATCGTGGTCTATAACCTGTTATTTTAGATAAAATTCCTTCAAAAGAAAATATGACCATAAATCTTTAACCGATACGCTTTTAAATTATAAAATGTGGTCTTATTCCAAATGTATAATTTATGTGAATATACTTCATTATTAAAATGAGCTTATGACTTGTTGCTGTAATTGGAAAACGTAAAACCAGAACGCGTCAAGCTAAGTAGCAAATTGGCCAAAGCAGCTTATTAACTTTTTTCATACGCATGACATAATTTCGTAATTACCTTTGAACGATCATAATGATCGGAACATCTCAATACAAGTAACGAGTTGGTCATTAATTCGGGGATATATCTCAAGATAACTTCATTCTGGTAGCCGGCTGCTTTGTATGCCTTACTCAATGCGTCCGTCATTACGCACTTACAAGGGACTTTTACACAGAGCTATTGGATTTTTAACTTTATGTCAATAGCCTTAGGGAGATTATGGTTTATAATTTAAGTGTGTGAACGCACCTCTCTTGCTTTTATCTTATTGGTCAACCATTACTCCTAAATTTAAACTCTTCATTATAATGCCGCAGCGAGAAAAGTCATGATAAGGTGCGCGTGGATAAAATACAGGTAATGAATTTTGATAAAGGTGAGGTGTTTCCTTGTGGATAGATAATATGGTAAAACGAGAAACTTGTTTTGATGGAAACACCAATAATGAACGCGGTGACAGGGACATTGATGGAGCGTATTGATAATCGTATAATTTATGGACGGCGTTATATAAAAATAAACACAGCAATGATTGAGTGTACTACGGGCAAAGATTATGTTTATAAGATGGTATGAGTGTTTGGGGATACTTAATTATTAGGTTTAAAGAAGCCGTAGTTATATACTAAAGAGGTAATATATGATTAAATTGTCGGCAGTGACGAGGTATGGAATGTAGTGGTATCCTTTTGGGAAAGAGAAATGCTACTGAAGGAGACAGCAGATCGAGAGAGGAGCGCTCTAGGACGAAACCTAGAGTAAGAAGACGAGGACTAAATAGGAGAATCTCCTACCTCTTATGTTGTGTATACTGCAGCGGAGGTTTTGAGCATAACAGTTATGCCGTTGCTCTTTAGAATGCGAGAGCGAACCCGGAGCCCTTGTAGAAACTATCCGAGATGGTTTTAGTGGGTATTGCTCACTTAGTCTCTGAATGCAGAGATTCCGGTGTGGATAGAATCCCACATACGCCTGCGTCTTTTGGGGGCAGGGGAAATACAAATACATGCGATATTAATATTTTTGTAACAGCCTGCTTTGTTACATAGAGACTAAGGATTTTATAGGTGTGGTTCAAAGTTTAAAAGAGTACCTACTCGTGCAGCATACATGTATAGGAAAAGCACATATATAAGTCGAGATAGTCGCTATTATATAACAGCGGATTAGTATATTACATGGATGTAAAAATGTTAATTAATATGAAAGCCCTTGAAAATGGATAACATGCGTTCTGAGATCGACGAAGATTGGAACCTGCGACAATTTTATTTAATTTTAAGTACCTAATTAATTAAGTTTTTGTAGCATGCATTCTTATTTTGTAAATTATAAATTACTCAAGTTCACGACATACCTTTAAATTACCTATACATACTTTTAAAAATTCCAAGAATTTTAGTAATTTTCGCCATGGTATTACATGAAATTTCCTCGAAGCCGCTTGCATGAAGATAGTAATTTTAAAGTTCATCATTTTACAACGTAACATCTCGTGTACGATACAATTTAACCCATGTTCGTGTATAGGAAATTGTGAGATCTATTCAACTATGAATTATTTAATACATTGTGTACAAAAGATACTATTTAAAATAATATACTTGTAAGTCAAATGTTGACATTGGTTAAAGCTAGGTACTACGGAAAATAATGTTACAAAAATGAATAAATATCGATTATGATTTTTGAATTATTTGAGCTGAATAATTTGCCACTTCAATCATTGAAATTGTATCACAGAACACAGAACAAAGTGTTATCTACAGTACATTTCATTATAATATATAGTTAAATATACCAGCCATATAGTTAAATAATAAACTGTACTAATTAAATCCACGATAAACAAAAAAATCACTTACAAAAGTGAAATAGAAATTTTTTAATTTGCTTTTATACTAATACTACACACTTGCGTTTTAATACATGTATATGTTATGTATTACATATTTAAACCATAGATAGCTTAAATATTTGTTTATTATCTCACTATAAGGAGATTAGCTACTTCAAGCAAGTTATCTTTCGAAATATAAAAGTAGCAGGTAATTTAATGATATATATTATGCGTTTGATTCCATGGCCTTAAGGATATTGACACTATTATATTACTCGTTGCGTAGTAAATCGAATGTTAATCGATACCTTTAGCGAAAATCGATTAGGAACAATCGATATTCACTCCCGAGAGGAGGATGGGGTGGTTGTCTCTGCAGCGGGCGTTGACTAATCGAGGCGCGTCCGCGCGGAATAAGACTGATTGCACTCTGCTATGTGGCCCTCCTACCTACACAAACCGACATTATTTAAGAAATCAGCCTGCTCGAGCGGTAACAAAGAGATTTTGCCGCCTACAAACAATATTTCCTTGTAACTTTTACTGTAGAACTATAGTTGGTCGAGGTATGTGTAGATCGAACTACTAAGTTGTTGTTAAAATGGTACGATAATTCTACAAAAATAATGGTACGAAGGTTCTTATTCGACTGAATGATAAAAAAATCGAAATTCACGGTGAATATTTATATGTATTTACATTATAACTTGACTAACGAATACAAAATATTGGCATAAATATATATTGAAATAAATAAATACATACCTATATATATATGTACATACATATGAAATAGGTACAATACAATATGAAAGTTCTAATAAGTCAAGTTCTACACTTTTTTTATACTATTTAGTTTAATAACAAAATACAGAAAGAAATTGACATTTCACGATTATACCTACTCGAACATATAATTTGTGATAAGCGAAAGGAATACTAAAGACCCCAAACTACCCCATTAATTCACACACGCGATATTTAAGTCGTATAAAACGAATTAGTATCGATAAAAACGTAATAATTGTAACAATAATAAATTATAATGAGCCAATTAATCAATTTCAATGTCAGAAGCGTCATTAATATCAATCAGGTAATCATGTTATTAATAAGAGGCTAGTACTGATAATTAATTTTTACTTTGGAACATGCGATGTCCACCCATTTCGCACTTACATCTGTAGCACGTAGCAAAATTATTGAGCGAAACGGTAAATTATGGTCACGATAACAAGAACTATGTTGTGGATAATCATTCTTATAAAAACTTTTAATAATAATCGTTGTATATTAGTGTAATATATCGAGCGGATCTTAACGTATATAAGACTTCTTTAGTAGCCGTAAACTCAAAGTGCTTACGGTGAAGAAACAACGTTCAGGACAACGTATGACAGGTATAAGGCATAATATAATGTTTTCCTAAGTCTATCTTTGAAAGGTTCACTCATTAAATTCAAGAGCACTAAAGTGAAACTACTTTTAAATAATCTTAAAATAAATATTAAATGACAAGCATACTTTACTGTAAATTTTAAAATCAATAAATGTGACAAAACATTATTTAACTATTAAATGCTTATAGTAGATACCTACGTACCTATACGAAATTGTTAAATTATTAACTTCATGTACATGTGTTAATAGTTGAGTAAAATAATGCCTACAAAATTATGTATATACACTCTAATCTCACACACACCATTACAAGCCACACAACACAATAAGGCCTTTAATATAATTTGATCGCTTTTAATGATAATAACAGTAACCATTTTAGACGTCTAATTATATTATGTGAAGTGAGTTTTATGATAGCCCTATAATTAAACTCTGCCTTATAAAATTTATTAATTTTCACTAAGGCTAAAAGCTTCTACGTTGACATTCTTGGCCGATCAAGACAAAGAAGATTGTTGGATACTTTTAATTGCAAACTTAATCTTTCTTAAGAAAAGGAAAAGATAAATTAGTCCATGCCAAGTTTTTAAAGTAACTTTTATTTTGTATTTACGCGCTTTATAAAATATTGCTATTTGCTACCATGCAGGCAATATACAATGCGATATATTTTTATATAAATATTTACGATTTAATTTGGTGAAAAACCTATAGTCCACACAAGTAATGCTATTACAATGCAATGTAATAGCATAGCGGAAATAGCTAGCGGTTAGTACGGTATGTAAAGCGTGCATGTATTGTTCTTTGTTGTGTATGTTTGTGTATAAGGTAATAAAGCATAAATAAATAAATAAAATAATATATAAACAACACTATTTTGGTGATTAAACTTAGGTATCCCCAAAATAACTTACAAAGCAATATTTGTCACAATTGAGGTTTATTCAAATGTATTAGATTAGTGTCACTATTGCACTATTGTGACTGAAAGCTGATATGATATGTCTTTTAAGCGCTTCAGGTATGTTTGCCGATGCACACGTGGATGATTTTTCGTCAATCATCCGCAAACGGACAGCCTCACTGATGCGTGGGGTTCGTGCGAGTACCTACTAACAATGTCCTGATGGTTAATAAACCCGAATGTGCTGTTTTGAGACATTGGGTTTCATATACATGCTCGTGTACCTGGTGCCTTGAATCAACGTAGATATATGAATTAAATGTTTTCTTCTTCGTGTCTTTAATAATTTTGCCAAGTTTTATTTTCATTTTACTAACATAGTTATAAGTATTACTCTACTAACAATATATGGACTTTTAATGATCTGAATTAAATGATTTTTATTTTAAGTCTGCCGTTTCACTTAATTTTAAACTGATAAAGTTCGGAACTTTTATTTTTAATTAACACAAATTAAGCTTAACTATTTTTTACGTTTATAGTGACTAGCTTAGTGGGCGTTTGAAACAATTAATTAACTATTACACGGCGAATGCGTGGTATGTGGACAGCGGAGTGGCGAATAGGATCGATGGTGACAAATCGGTGTCGACACAAGGGTATGCAGTGTAATAGCATAGCGGAAATAGCTAGCGGTTAGTACGGTATGTAAAGCGTGCATGTATTGTTCCATATTGAATTCGTATGGAATTGCTTTGTTTATTTGATGATTACGGCAAATACCATAGTGTAGTACTGTAAATTGTAACATGTTTTTTTTAAATTCAATTCAGGGCATGGCCATCTAGTTTTTAGAATATATAAATTGAATCAAATTCCTAATTAAAAAGTCACGTATAAACTTAAGAGGTATATACATTGAATAAATTACGTAGCTAATAAAGAATCGCTGGAAATTAAACAGAATTTTGATTTCATATCCGATCCATTGATGTACGAATCGCTCGAGAGCTATCGGCGCTGGATATATTGCGCTCTCATCAGTTTTATGTTCTGACACTTACAGTTAATGCTTTTAGAAATACACGGCATTAATTTGTAAGGCAGCTTAGTACGAGTGCCTGTTGACACAAACATTACTGATTTTGCTTGCGAACAAATGTCGATGTTATTTTAAATGTCCTTTTTTGACGATGAAATTTTATTCAAATAAGTTTAAACAACACATAAATTTAAACGAGTCTGAAGAATTCGTAATTGAATCCATACATTGGACCGATTATTTCTCCAGTTTAAACAGAAAAAGTTACTGCAAATTTTTAAAATATTTTTGGGGCTAGTGTAGGTAACACTATGTAGCCGATATCGACTATTATAAAACGTAACTAAAAGTAGCCGGGCTTATTCCAATAATTAAAAAAAATTATTTAGAGAAAGCACCGTAACTATGTTAACAAATAAATACAGTAATATCCTCTTCGGAAGTCCGTAAAAAGTGCGCCATACGTATAGCTATTTAAAAAAACCGTTAAATTCGACACACAAGTGTTAATCTATTTATAGATACTGATTAATGATATGTGAGTGAAGAGGGGACGTTTTGGCGATGTGATAGATGATCCATCGAATATTAGATATTATAGAAAAGCTTTGTTCTTCGGTGAAAGCTTTAGGGTCAACAGTCAGAGCGGTTCATAATGACGTCATTGTATATCGGTAATGAAGGTCGGTGAACGTAGAAAAAATATGATATACTGTTAATGCAAGCCCTGCTTATATATACGCACGACTTATAGCCTTGAAGTCAGGCGTCAAATTCACGGCGTCGTACTAATGCATCATTCTATGTGCGCAATTTACACTTTCAGCCACGGTGAACAAAAACAGCGTAAAAGGAGCGGCATCTTTTAACCTTAAAAATCATCGGCGTACATGTATAAAGAAAAGAGATAAATATTATTTCCTTGCAGAAAAACCCATGGGTTTTAATTTTATTGTATTGTTACGTATTAGGTTGTACCTACTCTTACGCATTGGATACTTTGCCTAAATCTGAAATATAAAAAATTGAATTCTGAATACCGAAACATCATTAGTAAGTTTTTGTTAAAATAACTTTAGTTTTAAATATAAAGAAAGTAACTTGAAGTACTTTGGGACAATTCACGAATTAAAGTGCACTTTTCGAAGCGACTTTCTTTGTTACAGGTATTGCGAATAATTGTAGCGCAGCCCTTTCTAAAGAAAGTGTTTACTGATTTACAACCACCTCAAAATCCGCAAACGTAACAACAAATAGATTTTTTTAAGCAAATCGAAAGTGTGAAGGTGTAACGAAACACGCAAGAATGCGAAAGTGCAAGACAATGGCTCTGTGACAATTGACCACCTGCGGACAGCCTATTTGAATATTCGCAATTCAAAAAAACACTGCGCAAGTTTCGTTTTCACTTCACCTAAGTCAGTATTCAATTGAATTTAGAACGCACTAGTCCACGAATGTAAGATAAGTTAAATTATAGAACATATCAAGTGACGAAAGATATTGATAGTCGATGGAATAAATAAGATTAAACCGGTCCCTATGTAACAACTAAAGATGTCAACGAGGTACGTATATATTTTTAAAGATTTGTGGTCAGGTAGAGTCACGTAAGAAGTTTTATTTATAAGGTGGTGTTAGTAATAATGTGGAATGTTGCGCCGGTTGAGTGGACGCGAGGAGGGATTCCTTATAGGGTGTTTTGATTTATAAAGCTTAATCAGTTTTTATTTCGATAGCACCAGCCTCTCACGAAGGCCAATACCTGTACCAGCATGTAAACCTGTAATAGGCAATATTATGAAGAGGCCAATAAGCATTATTATTGTTTATTATTAAAATACAGTCATATGCTTCTTTAAAAAGATTTCAATATTTAATTCGAATACTTAATTTACAAATAAAAAAAATAAAATAAATGTTATGAACTGGCTATGTTATTTAGCTTTGGAATTATATTATAAGGTATATATTATTGAAAGGAAAACATGGTCAATACTCAAAAAGTTATAAAAAATTAAACTATAAATAAATTTGTATTAATAATTTTTTTTACGTTTTCTAATGACTGGTTATTAAAAACATCCTATATAATCGAGAGTATGATATCAAGGTTAGACTTAGCGGAACACTCCACATGTGGTCAACTTAAAGTGAAATGCCATTACACGATCCCCATACGAGTGATAGAGAGGCACATATCTGCTTAGCCGCCATGTTGTATTATGGATGCCTATCATATTTTGGACCCGCTTCGGACCAGATTATTCTTTTTTCTTTTACGCCTCCGACTCGAAACCGGTCCGGACCACCATTTATTCTAGATTAAAGAGGTTGTTGTCTTCATTTAAACCCCTTAATTTATAATCACATATCTGCCATTTTTCGATCAGATTTGTTTACTTTTGGCGTTAATATTTTGTTCATAATGATTAGGTAATTAAATTTAATTTTCGTTGGTGTCGACTTGAATTGGCGCCGGCCATTATCGTGATACGTTCTATTTTTAAAAATTAATAGCAATAATAAAAATTTAATGTCTTGACAATTATCTTAAGCACATTTTAATTTATTAAACTTGTTCTTGGTCCTACTTAGCGGCTTACGGTAAACTGTATGTGCAATTTTAAATCCGCTTTTTACGGCATTTTTTAAATTTGGAATGAATTAATCAACGTCACTATTTTTTTGCGATGTAAGCAAGATAAATATTATCAAGCACCTTCGAAAATAAAATATTATTCATATTAAATATAAACTTTGAAGACTATTTTTTAATATTATAAAAGTTGGACAGTCGTGCTCTTCGCGTTTGATTTGGACCCGCTAATCATTTGATTAATATAAAAACTAGATTTGGTTACTACAAAAATATTTCTCTGGTATTTCTATTTTTCCCAAGAAGTATTAAA